>CALSCE010009297.1:1341992-1408402 GCA_943593645.1 Bovichtus variegatus
TGTGTGTGTGTGTGTGTGTGTGTGTGTGTGTGTGTGTGTGTGTGTGTACCAGGAATTATTAGTAAATTCACACTTCAGGTGAGTTAAATTCAGAGGGGTAAATGTTCCTGGATGTTTGGTGTAAATACTGAGATTATTACTGTAGGCTAGGGGTTCTCCAACAGGGAGTTTAGCTGTGTGTTTGCAGCCTCTATTGTGCTTTTTCTCTGCAAATCTATGACAGTCTAATAGGGCTTCCCACCAGGGAAATCTGCTCATGTTTTCTATCCCACAGCTGCCCTCTTCCTCTCTCAGTGAAAACCCACAGCCTGCTGCTTCTCCAATCCGGAGAAGCAGAGGTGGGGTTCACAGCAACTCTGTTTGAAGATCCAAAAATAGGCCACCGTATCATACATAATCTGTTACATTTGGCAAAACATGGGCAGAGGGTGGTATTCTGCAATTACTTAACCTACACACAGACACACACAAAATGTACCAATCAACCAGTTCCAGTGGAGCTGTTTTCTATTAAAAGTATGCCCTTTAGTTCATTCAAAAAAATTTAAAAAACATGTCTGAAAGAAAAGTTTAGTACTTTTTTTGTTGTGATTTTGCTTCCAGCGGTATTTTGAATGAGCTCTATAGACTGGAATTGCAGATATTCTTGTTGCTTTATTAGGTTGTCCATTTCTTCTGTACTTCTTTATTCTTCATCGAGAACCACTGATTGCTCTAAATCCTCCCTTCTACAATGAAAAACCTTGCATCATCAGATTATGTATTCCTTCTGTGTTCTAACAATGTTGTCAAACACTAGTGAGTCCAAATCGTTTGGCCAAGTTGCTGGCAACCTTGTAATCCAAAACTCAGGGCCTTGTCCTCCTTTAGCAGAGGCTGAGACAAAACAATTTGAACTATCAACATCAACTGTGATCTCGACATTACAATTCAAAAGATCTACAACTACAACATTCATATTTGGAAAATGCCGTCATAACTCCACCTACGAATATAGCCTCAAACATTTACTGTACTTCCATCAAAGCTTACTATTTAGAACATCCAGAGATGCAGATGAGACCCTAAGTTCCCCTCCTGCTACTGAAATGCCTTAAGCATGAGGAAAACAAGCTGAAGTATGTGGCTCTGGTTGAACCTTTCAATACCTTCCTCGCAGCAAACCAAAAAGTCTGGCTCTCAGACCCGATGTTATCTGTCCCTAGCCTCAAGTGTTGTATTACAAATGAGACCCGATTCATGATGTGGTTGGTAATTTTCTCTCACAACTCCTCAGGTAAGACATTCCTTTGCTTGGAGAACTGTATTTGTTGATCAGCCATGACCCTGGCATGCCACTGTCTGTGTGTTGACAGACTCTCCACTCTCCTAGTGTTTCCAAGATAGATGTTTGGCCAGGCAGGCTCGGCAGGTTCTGGAGAGTTGTGTTTAGGTTATGGTTATGGGTTATGACTGGGTTGGTTCCTAAGAAGACCCCATTGTGTGTGGTCCCAGCCACTCCCACTCATCTGCTTATCCAAGTTGGACATTGAGAAGCCAATATTGGGCTAGACATGCAAGCATTTTATTTGGAGATTAGGTCAGGATTTACCCTCTGGTAAAAAAACAAAACATCTTTCAGTTTAGAACTAACATGTTGACAGCATTCAATTCTGCTGGTAAGACAGAGAAACTAACAGAGCCACTCTGCCCTGTCACGGCACTTAAGACATTTGTGGAGTTGACAGCTACCATCTGAGTGACTGACAGCCTCTTAATTTGTCTGGGGGATGGGGGTCACCAAAGGGGCACATCCTTGTAGATTTGATTTTACATACCTCTTGGTACCAAGAGTTTCCTGTCCTTGGGCACTTGAAATGACACTGTATTAGACAGTTTGTACTGTTGCTACTTAGGGCAGCACTGTGCAGCTTTATCTGTTTCTACAGAGTTCATGTGGTTGTAAGTTACTTTCCCCTCATAGCTTAGTAAGCATTCCTCATGATTTTGTTGGTCATGTAGTGCTAAACCACCACCTTTTTAGTGAAGTACTGACTGTGGAGCTTGAACCTACATCACCCCTGGTCATGTGTAATAAAAAAGAATCCATTGGCAAAGCCACCCCTCTGACCGCATCCAGAGTTCATGGATTAATACATTCTTAACATACATATATTATTGTTAATTTGTTGTAATCAATTACTATTTGGTTAAGTCAACAGTAATGTTGCACCCATTTGTACCTAAAACCCAGGATGAAATTGTTGTCATAAATTGTTTGTTTTTTTAAAAGATGTTTCCAATTCTTTGTTCCAACAGTGATAAAAAGACAAAGAAATCCTTAAAACAAACCCTTAAAGCAGTTATTGTTGGTTTTTTTTATAATAATTTCATGCAGTTTGGTCAAAAAACTGATCTCTTTCTTTATGCCATCTGTTCATCCCGTTGTGTCCATTTGGTATACTTGATTTCCCCCAACCTACAGTACAGTACATGTTTTTCATTAAAGCATCTAAAGCAATGCTGAGAGTCAGTTTCAACATTAAATCGGGGAACGAAGTACGACTGAATATGTATTTCATATTCAGAGTCTGGAACAGTATAGCTATATATAATTTATGACAGGAAGCAGAATATGTTTAATATCAATTGCTGGTAGACTTGGGTCATGTTGGTCCTGGATGCCACCACCCATACAATGTGACTTCCATAAACCCCAGAAGGGAAATACTTTGGAATTGCATTATGGGTTCAGGTTCAAAATGCATTTTCTGAATTCGTAGGGCCTGTGTTTGTGTTATCCCTCATGCTGCTCTATGCTCTTTGTGTAAACTGTCATGTTATTCTCAGGTGCTTCCGGTTTCAGATGAGTGCACTGATATTGTAACTCTAGTCTCTATTATCCTCTTTGTAGTTATTGTATGCTGTATAATCTTTTACAGGCATCTTGACATTGCTACAGAGAGTTGCAAAACACTCAATACTAATAAAAAGAGATGTAATAATTCCAACTAGACATTTATTGCTTATATTTCAAAGTGGAATATATTTCTAAGTGCCATCTTACATTAGATGGGCTATCTTATTTTTTACTTGGACTGTGAATTTATATACCACTAGAAATATATAGGAAAAAACTTTTTTATGCTGTATAACTTGGACCACTGCAGGATATGAACCATTTTGAGTGTATGGTGTCAAATTGAGAGTGGTTTAATATTGTGCCAATGTGGTTCAGTTTATCACAAATTACAAACTTGCCCACTGAGTCCTGGCTTCACGTTCTCACAGTTTACTATAGTCAAACATCAGTTCTGACTGTACAACCAGTGTCTTCTACTTTTGGTCAGTGGGGCATATAAAGGCTAAATGCCTTGGTCCAGGCAACATAGCCACAGGGTTTCTGAATGAAGGAAGAGTTGTGTGGAGCAGCAGTGTGCATACCAAGTGCAATATGCAAATGATCGAGAAAAGAAAGAAAAGCAATGATGCAAAACGAATAAAGTTGATATTAATGCCCACTGTAGGATTTGAGTACTAAATATAAGTGGGGGTTAGGCATTATTTGAAAATGTCTATATTCTGTCCTTGAAAATAGACTATCTGCATAAGCCAATTTGAGTAAGAAAAATGTAATTTCTCCAGTATTTTGGACCGAGTCACTTTTCATGTCTGATTTACCTACTTGAATCCCAAGTATCTTTTGAATTAGGTGACACTTCTAATATATATTTGCTGTCATCTCGGGGATTCCAGGTTTCTCTGCAACAATTACATCCTGCCTGAATTAGCATTTTAATTACAAGGTGATTTTTGCAATAATGCTGAACATTGAATGATTTCTAATTAAGGAGACTTCAGTAAATTATTCCTGAAATTAATGACTGGAGCTATTCTCAGAAACATAACTTCTCTCGAACAATGAATTTAAATTGGGGGCTTGGTCAGTCATGAGTAGAATGTCAACCTAAATCACAAACTTGAAAAAGTACAAGCCCCCTACAGGGACAATAAAAATCAACAGGGATACCCCATAGAAAGTGGTGAACAGTTAGCAAACCTGCCTGTTGTTATCTTGATTAAAGTCAGAGTCACCTGTAGGAGCAGTCAAGTTAGAGATGAGTAATCACCGCTCTTTTTAAGTCCTTACAAAGAAGCACCAAGTAGAACTATTGTGAGGTACTGCAAATTTGTGTTAGTCCCCTGTAAGCAATTACAGTGTAATACCTATCTGCACACTTTTTAAAGGAAACTGCAAAGTAGGTCCTGTACTGTATTCATTTGCTGCCTGGCCTGAACAATGGCTGTTTCTCGTGGTGAAGCCGATTACGGAAAGAGAGTCAAGTTGTTTACTGCGTGGTTTGTGCACATTCATTTCCTTCCACGTGAGCCTGTTTAAACTGAACATCCTGACCCCAAAGGGACAAATCTGGAACATCAAGTTTTGCTTCTATTTAGTCATCTTTTAAAAGTGCAGTTGCGTGTTCAGTTGAGAGGTACCAGTTCACCTCATGGGCACTGCCGTGGTGCCCTTGAGCAAGGCACTGGACCCCCACACCGCTCCCTGGGCGCTGTGTAGTTGCTGCCCACTGCTCCTAATACTAGCATGGGTGAAATGCAGATTCTAACACTGTGTGCTGTGCTGTGCTGTCTACATGTGTGTGCCCATTAAAAGTTGATTCCAAATCCTCCAAATAAAAGAGATATACTGTGCTTTTCCATTATTTAAATTTTTTTACAGGGCATAGGTTTCCATACTGATGGCTGTGCTCTTGGTATTTGTCAGGAATAATTTAAACAAATCAACACCTACCACATCCATGAGCCTCAGGACATGCATAAAATGCTTGATATCACGATGTTTAACATATGTTAAATATCTGGGAAATGTATATTCCTGTAGTAAGCCCTAAAGTATCCTTCAGTAAACACAAGTCTGTAAAACTAAGCTGATGGTAAAGAATTGATGAATTCTTGTTTTCGGGCTAGACTTTAGTACTGCCAACTGGGACGTGCTGAAGAGCCCGGTTTGCATTCAGGCTCAGTAAAACTGTCTGATATAGATTTATACATTAACCAATCACTCGTAAGTTATCAGTGAAAGCATGAAAGGTTATTATATAATTTGTACTAGTACATAACAGCATAACAGCCAATTTCTATATTATATTACGAGTAACATCTCTTAGTGTTGAGAGCGACTGTGTATATGGTTCAGATTCAACATCTGGTGTATTGAAGATATGAGTAAGCTACAAGTTGAATTGGGTATATGTGCAAGCACTTGTGAGATGATAATTCAGTGTGCTCTTCAATGGAACAAGCCCTCGGTTATACTGTATTGTGTTTTATGATCAGTAAACCTATTAATGCATTGAACTTCAACTCATTGAGCTGTTGAAAATATTACAAAGTTGTGGAGAACCTGAAGACTACTGTCCAAGCTGCAAATTCACTAGAATTTGACAATGACATGTAGCAAGTGGTGAGATGTGTGTGCACAAACTCTGAAAGGCACAGCGCAGTGTGTCATGACAAAGCAACTATAATGTGAAATCAACATCTTGCATTCAAAATGAGTCTTTTGTTGCTTCGTTACATTACCAATCTCCCATGAACCTTTACTCTCTCTCTTCACTGAGACTTTGTTCTTTTCTCAGTAATTGTAATGTATGCTTCTAACAGAAAAGTGAGGCTATAACATATTATTTCATTTTCAGAGCTGAAAAACTTGCAAGTAGTGGTTTACTGTTGTGTGAAAACTCTTCAGAATACTTATACATCTGTTTAAGATTGCTTAATAGATCAGTGATAGCAATGTTACTTTAGAAAATTGACTTTTGCAGTCTATCATCAGTCCCTACAATATGTTCCTCATGAATGCTAAAGTAATAATGTTACTTTTCTGACTTAAAGTTTAACACGTAATTTCTTAAATTTCCATAATGGTGTTTGTTATCAATAAAAACTAAAGTAATATTTTTATCATCCATCTGTTCCATAAACCTAGATCCATATCTCCCTGATTTGTTGTCATCATAGTCAGCTGGTACAAGTGCAATCTTAGAGCACTGAGTGGGGCAAAGGTAGAGGTCAAACAAAGGTCTTCATGCTTGACCTCATACTTAGGCGAATGTTTACAGGATATTGTTCATAGACTCTGCTGTCACTTCATCTGATGTGCTGCAAACCATATAAAGATGTACGCTTAGAGTTTATACTCTATTTGCATAACATTGAGTAGTGACACACTCCTCTCAGTCACATCTTTGTGTTTTTTTTCAGTGATGTCACATGAGCAATGTTTTCAAGTGCCTTTCAACAGCACACTCATGGAGCTGGCTTCCATGGCAACAGGTAAAACTTCAGTGGAAGACCTGGTATACAATTATCTCTCTGCTGTTCTCAATGAAAAGACATTTTTATTGTGGTTAGTTAGTGGAGGCTCAATGAAAATGTTGGAGGCCTTGTACGTGTACTGTCTTTGTAATGTAGTTCTGAGGTTGTCTGAAATTAAGTTATCTACATAAACAGTTGACACAGGAAAAAAAAGAATTGATCATGCAGAAGGGGCAAACACAGCAATATGTTAGATATGGTAGCCACTGCTTGCTTCTTTCACTTCCTTGCAGAATTTTCTACTTTCATATGAGAAAAAAATGTAAACTGATTTCGAACCTGTATGATAAAAACGTACTCATTTTATAATTAGTGATACAAATATTTATTCAATATAAATAAAGTCCCTTAACTCATTAATATATACTGATCAAACAGAATAGAGCAACGCGAGCAAAGGCTGTTCTAATAGTGCATCATCTATACAAGCAATATATCTAACTCAGGTTTAGTAGTGGTAAAGACACTAAGAGTTTGCCCTAAGTTTACAGTGACTCCTGCGGGGCTGGAGAAAAGTCTGGTGCAATGAATAATTTACAAGTCATTTCTCTTTCATCTCTTAGGTCTAAACTCAGTGCTCTTTGACGTCGCTGTCTACGACAGTCTCATATCTTTCTAAGTCTAGCTATACTGTAATAGGAGAGGAATGGCCCTGCATAACAAGTGCAAAGCATGCTGGGATGTTCAGTCAGGACCTTTTGGCTCAAGTACTAAATAGGATGTGAACAGTAAATATGAAAAAACTGTTCTCAGAATTGAATAATGAAATACTTTCTGGATTCAAACCACTCAAGTTACACTATTTTATCTAGTAGTTTCAGAGACAACATTTGATCACAACAGGGAGTTATGGATCTTACCATCTTCAACCAACAGCTAGAATATGATGATAGTTTCAGATTTGTAGTTTCTCAGCAATGTCTAACTAGTGCAATGGTGACACTGATATCAATAGAAAAAGCATTCAACAAAGTACTTTGAAAAGTAATCAGCATTCAGACCTAATTTCTGTCATGGTGTATCTACTTTTTCAGGGCAGTGACCAGTCATGTCAGAATGGCCAAATGACTCTTGGGGAAATGATGTCCCACATCCGAGCAGCTGCATGAATTTAATTATAGAGCTTGTGAGTGGATCTTGACTGCAGTGTATGGTAGCTACCCAGAAAATAGACACATAATCACCAGGGTCATTAAAACATTGGTGGCATTTGGATTAATTTTGGATTAACAATAGCAACAAACAGCGTAAAATGTTATTTATGAGCTGCAGACTTAGTAGCTGCTCCGCTGCAGCATGTTATTTCTGTGTCAAGGAAATTGAAAATAATATGTACCACAATTAAACACTAATATAGTGATGATTCTGGTCATGATTCTCTTAGATTAATCTATTTAAAAAAAACTTGAATGTTTATAATTTATTTTGAAATTCACTCATGGGCAGCAGTCTCATGGTGTCAATCCCAAACTGCTAGAAATGCTTTGCTGCAGTTTCTTGCAACCCAACAGTGAATTAGTCCAACATGGACAGATGGAAAGCTGAATGACCTAATTAAATGTTTGAAGTGGCTTTCGAAGCAGCTGGACTCAAACATAATTTTATACAGAGGAAACTGAAAAAACAGAATGAAATGTTTACCATGTTTTTAGAGGGAGTGTTTACTAGAATTTAATATTTATTGAACTTTAAGGTGATCAGGCACAATCAGTAGTACAACAACTGTGGGTATACTATCAAAAGTCGATTTTACCGTCATATTTCATACTCGGTCTGTATAGGTTATTACTAAGCCGGTCTAAAGGATCAATATTTTCCCATATTGAAGAGCGTAATTGCTGTTCTAAAAAATAAGTTACAGAACTTGTATGTATATACCTTCACCTGAAGAAGGAACTACTAAATCTGAAAATGTAAGTTGCCAAAAAGCATGTTAGTACCTTATTGTTATACACTCATTTTTTGCATTTTTGAAAATCATTATTATACCAGTAAAGTGACCAAAAATGTTGTTCAGATATTCCTTCTTACAGTAGAACAGACGTATACAAGATGATCATGATACAAATAAATAACTAATTTTCAGTTAAGTAATTTATTGAATTTATTGTTTTGAATCAGATTTACTTTAAATTTAGTTTTTTGGTGTATATGCACAATTTATGTGTATATTATACTATACTGTGACTGTGACTAGTATGGAAAGGAAAAAAATAGTAATTATGATTGAGTGGTATAACAAACATAGTTTTACATCATATTGACATGTTTTGCATTCAGTCAAACTGTCTGGTATGATTTTATTGATAAAGAAAACATTTTTCATATGAATATTTTGAATTTAATTGAATCTGTGAAATCGTTCATTATAACATGAACAGTCATTTTCCATTTTATGTTATGGCTGTAGGTGTGTGGGTGAGTTGCTTGGTTCTATGTGTTCATGGATGTTCATTTACAGTACATTAGTTGCAGTATGATAGCTCGTGCCTTGCAAATAAACTTTTTGCATGTGTGGCACATGTGATGCATTGTGCTGCCATTTTCCTTTTTGCTGTCATGGTGCTTCTCTTCTATGGTTCGATCTTCACACCACAAAGGCCCTGGGCTGACAAGTCTACATGTATATGGCAACAAGGTCGTCTTCATCGTCTGTTATTAGCCATGCTAGTCGCATGGCTCTATGGATGGCAGTGTTGTTTCGGTCCAGGCTGAAATATTACTCTTAAAGGGATTGCCAAGAAATTTGAACAGACGTTCGTGGTGCCAAGACAATAAATCCTACTGATTTTGTTGAGCACCTGACTTTGCTTCCAGCACCACCATGAGGTTGACATTTTTGTTTTTTTAGTGAAATATAACTATTGGATGGATTGCCATGAACTTTAGTACAGATATCAGTGGTGCCCAGACAATGATTCCTAATGACTTTGGTGATCTTTTCATTTATTGCCACTAGCAGGTAAGAAGTACTTCACTTATACATATTTCATTTATACAGTGAAATATCTGTACAACATGAATTGGCAATCATTTTCTCACAGACATTCATGTTCCATTCATGTGTGGTGCTTTTTATCTTATCTATCTTATCAAATTTCATCAGGCCATCAAGGAAATGATCCAAAAAAGGGTTGAGTGTCTTATTTACAGTTGGCTGCTTGCACATGGTGGTCACATGCCACAGAATGACATGCGAGCAGGAGAGAAAAGTCTTATTTATAGAGCAAAACTCCCAGCACTGATGAGTGTTTGGTCATGTTGTGGTTGGATCAACATTGTGTTTGTTCCCATAACTAACATATGTAATGCTTTGGTTCTAATGTTTTCTTGATTGGAGAAGTGAGATTTGTGAGAGAGAAGGAAATGTTGCAAGAGTCAATGTGTGATTGTCACTTGATGTGAGCTCTTGGTATGTTTTCAGTAGTTTGCATGAGTTGGTTTGCTTTTGTGAACCATCCACCAGACACAGTGATAGACCATTGTTCAGCCAAGGATTTTAATTTTCTTTAATTTAACCTTGATTTAGTCACGGAAGACGCATTGAGACTGAGGTCTCATTTTTGATGGTGCCCTGGTTATCATACATATACTATTTTTATAATCACAAAACAATAAAATTAATTAATTAATTAAATCAACCATCAATAGTCTAATCATACATACAATCTTTAAAAACCGTTTAAATAAAAATACAAACACACTAATAATCAATTGTAACATATCAATAATAACACTTTCAAACTAAAAGAGGCTAAAGCTTTGAGAACACACCAATGTGATGGACACTGTTATGTAACTAGGTAACTCTATAACAATAACACCAGCTGTTGTTATTATTATTACACACACACACACACACACACACACACACACACACACACACGAGGTGTGTTTCGTTGACTTGGATTCCCGCCCTGGACACTCTTTCGTAGTTATAACAGATCTATTATTACAAATGACTGAGTCCTATCCGCTTGCTGTGAGATCGGACTGACCCCTCCGTCACAACAGGCTCCTCCCCTTCGACGCCACGCCGACCTTATGACTGTCAGCAAATGTGACCAATAGCGGCTGGAATCCCCACTCATTACGTGGCTCACAGGCCAATCGGAACCCAGGTGGGCGGTATCACCCTGGGCCTGGCCAAGTTTGGTTGCGAAGGTAAGCTCTGGATGGGTTTTTGTGAGTTTTCTTTGACATTTTTATTTATATTCATTATGTAATTTACAGCATAGTGTTGCATGTGCTTGTGTATTATTGAGTCTGTTAGAATAAACATTGTTCGGCAGGTAACGGTCGTCCATTTATGCTAGCCTGGCTAAGTGTACAGCACTGCAAAGTATTCCAATCAGAGAACAACGGTGATTTTCCACTATTATAACAATTGTTCATTAATTCTGATTATTGGGTGTACTGTCAGCTAAATAACGGCCTTGTCAGTTCACGTTGAACACTGTCAGAGCATCCTGGCTGCCTTGAAACCTTTTTTTGTCGGTTACTACTTTGTTATTGCTAAGTTACACGGTTGTAAGTTTGCTTTCTCTCACAATTTAGCCCTGTTTCCTAACACAGGGCTCTGAATGCAAGTGTAAAAACACATTGCTTTTTAATTCAACCGCGCTTCCTATAGCTACCTCTTACATATTTGTTTACATAATTTTTACCGATCACAATATACTGGCTTCACTGACTGTCTGCACCCTGCATACTAAAAAGGCTGCTCAGTGAAACACGTGTGAAGGCAATCATTTGGGCAACCAAGTCATTGTCATAGACTCATTTCTATTGTTTACTTAATCTGCTGGTCATTTCAGAAAGCCATTACCCGCGGTGTGAACTGACTTACTGCCTAGCTGAGGAGACATCAGGACGGATACCATATCCTACCACACCTCTTCTTCTCCAAGCACCCTCCTCGGCTGTTGGATACTATTTGGGAACTATTGGGAAGCGGTCAACTTGAATTTATTCTTCACCTTTAAACGGAATGGATTTTGAAAATACCTAACCTGCATGGTTTGCTGTACAAGTCTTGTTAAAAGCCTGCTGGTGGAGTTTGCCAACTTTTGAGGAGGTCGCATTAGGTCTTTCTAGAGTGGAACTAACTTAAAGCCGAAAAATGGATCAAGCCAGTGGTGGGGAGGACCCGAATAAACCCTCTAAAAAGAAGTCCAACGAGGACGAGGGTAAAAACAAAAAGCTGGTAGGTGTTCTGACTGGCCCTTTGTTGTTGCATGGAAGTAATGTGCAGTGAACTGTTGCATCCTCTATTCCCACGAGCAAGGGTTAATTTCCCTCTCAAATTTAGTAAGTAAGCAAAGTTGACTCCATGGTTGCAGAAAGTTTCACAACTGTGCCTTTTTGCTTCATGTAAAAAATGCTTCGTTGTGCACATTGGAATGAAAATGTTGCCTTTCTAATAGTTTAACAGTTATAAGTCAGTCAGTATAATGGCGAATTCAAACCAAGCCAAGTTGACACATAACTCCGGTGCAGTTAGTAAACAGCATGTTGTCAATACAGCACATCTCTGTTTTAGTGCAGGATGAGGCTCAAAAAGTTATTGACGTGTTGTTATTACTATTTAATGTAGCCCAATACAGAAAGACTAATAGCTGTGAGAGTTGAGCAAAAGAGATAGTGTTACACTGAGTGCTTTACTTTTCAAAGCACTCAGTGCATCATGTGATTATCCCCTTCAATACATCTCCTGAAAGTTCTTTGAAGAGCATTCTTGTTGTGACAGTTTGGCTTCAATGTGTGTTTTGATACATACACAAAGTTCAGTTACAGGGTGACTCATTGCCTAGCATGATATCTGCGTGGTTTGTGGTGGTTTTATGAACTGTGTGAGTCTGTGTGATTTGATAAAACATATCCTCAGTCAGCCTGAACTGTATTATCAGCACTATAAATGATAGGCAAAGGAGGAAATTGCATGTGTGCTTATTTAGTAAGTTGGAAACCCTGAGTCTGCATCATTGGAGCTGTGGTTTCATTAAGACTTGGGGGTGTGGTGGGAGTGGTGGAGGTGTTTTCTTGGATTCTGTATACAGTCTGAATCAATCACCTGTCACCACAACTTTTGCAGTAAATGTGTAAACAGTGTCTCTTACTTTCAAGAGCATCCTACAAAGAAGAGCCTTATTTGGTAAACTATAGCCACAGTCTTATATTCTCTGTCTTCAGTGGAATGTAAATCTGCAAATCTAAACTATATTACGGAGTGTGTTAAGTGCAAGTCCATGCTTACACACTGTCAGCAGCTGTAGAAACCAGTGATTTAAAAGTAATTTTCCGTGACCAAAGACAAAAAACATCAGCTGCTGTTGATCATCGTTTCTGCTTTTCCACGTTTGTCAGCGTGGAAAGCTTGGCTGCTGAACTTTCTAGATGTACTCTCTACAGCCAAAAAAATGGACTACTAGCAGTGTTTGTAATTGTGCTTTTTACCCGGCCTATATTGATTTGTTGATTTGTGTTTCTACTTTTGTTGAAAGTGACCAATGAGCCAAGTTGCACTGACTGCAGACTTAGAGTCTGACCGCTAATTACTTCATTAACACCTCTTTTGTTTATGTAGGAAATGTTGCTCTGGTATGAAGTTGTCCTAAATTTGTAACATAAGGAGGAAAACAGTACGACTGTTTCAGATTGGGGAAACAGTCTCACACTTATAATCACTGGTTGTGTACCAAAGTTAAGGTGAAGGAAAGTGTGACCATAACAAGTGCCAGACAGGAAATCCAAGAGTGAACTGAAATGATATGTTCTCCCAGAGCTTCCCAAAGGGTGTTGTCCTGAGAAATCAACGGCTTGCAACTCTTGAATATCCTGCCTCCCAAGTTTAAAAATTGTTTGCAAGGATGACGTAAGAACTCAGCAAATCACTGGTAAAAAGTCTTTGTGAGATCACTGCTTTTTGTTCCTTAAAGTGGACTCAGGGCCAGGCTCGCACCCTGTTGCTCAATCCTCCAGGCAGAGCAGTCCGAGGCAAAGGAAGCCTGAACTGTGGCAGCTGCAAACATCTCAACACTGAGTTTGGGGAAGGAAGTAATCATTCATCTCTGGGTGGAGCAATGATTTGTTCTCTTTTGTTCATCCCCACTTTTTTAGCTACCCCAATGTATACTGTAGCTCCAAGTTTTTTTTGCAGACATGTTACACGTCACATGACACATTTAAGCTGAAATGTACAAGCTTGAATGGACATGCATATTTTAATAAGTGAAACTGCATTTCAGAATCTGTGTAGAAAGGGAAATTAAAATAAAAATGCAGTTCATCAAAATCCTTTGCAGAGGTCTATCAGATGATTATCTCCGCTCATACTGACATAAGTTTTGTTCTTTCTCATGGTTGGACACTTTAACATTTACTTCTACTTTACTATTTGCAGTTTTCACCATATATGGGGCTGTAGGATTACATTCTTGACATGCAGTGTAGGTTGTGTGGATGTAATCCAGACACAAGGATGTGTTCATATCTATCACGAGTTGGATTGAAGTAGAAGTTGTCAATGTCTTCTCACACTCTGAGAAGTACAGTACCATTTGCATGATTAAGAAGCAAAGTGACGGACACTGGCACAGTTTGGTCTCAGCAAAGTCAAATCAGTCTTTAGAGGAGAAACTCTGAAAGCGGTATGTTTGTTTGAATAGTCACTGGGCAGGATTACATCACACAGCAGTACCATTTGGGCTTTGGGCCCAGAATGTAGATACTCAACAACACAGCCAAGGACATGAGAATAACACCACAATGTTTAGAGATAGAGATCATTCAAACGGTCCTGTAGTCTGTAGCTATACTTTGTGATAATGCCCTTTTTTCTATGTTGTAAAAACATGTCATCCAAAATAACAGGCAGCTGGAATGAGGTCATTTTAAAGAAATTCATGGGAGCCGGTTTGACAGAAAGTGAGAAATATTATCTCTCTGCATGACCTCACAGAGAACAGCATGAGGGCAACGTCATTCCAGTGCATCCATATAATAACTATGTTACTTCACATCACAGTCTGTGGAGGTACAAGCTTATTTTAGACCTACAATCGTAGAACACAGATATTTATGATGTGCCCATATATATGTAGAATTTAAAAAAAGTGAAGTGTTGAGGACTTTTTGGTTTAGCTTATGTATCTGTCCGTTATGTGAGCCGTGATTTCAAAATGACAGTTAGTCATTTTCTCTTCACTCGAAAACTTTGTCTCAAACCTAACATGACCCAAATACCTATATGATGTAAGAAGGAATGATAATGTTAAACGTCTTTGCGGTAATTTTAGAGGATCAGTTGTATTAAAGTTGCAGTAATATAAAAATAATGAACTATCCACTGAGCAGAGATTAGTATTACATCAGAGATTTTCAAGCAGAGGCACACTTTATATTATATTTACCAAAGGCTTTAGCTGCACTTCAACAAGTTTGTAGAATTGTGATCGCTATTCAACATTCAATAATGCTCTGTTTCAAGTACTAAATATTTGATCAGTGAACTCGTATTTCATAACTACAAAGGAGAAGTACCAGTCTTCAACATCTGCATTGTGTTTGGTAGGTAATTGTATCCTGTAAAGGCTGTGCTTGTCAGCTTTTGCTTTTGCTATTATCTAGAAGAAAAGGGACAAGGGTGATCAGTATCTCAAAGGTCATTTGTTGGTATATGATTGGGAGGGAGAGGGAAACTAGTTAGTGGTTTACAACATAACTGAGACAACTCTCTACTATTTTTCGCCAGTAATTCCACACTTTTACTGCAAATAGATGGAATAGTTACTCAGCACCTTAGTGAATGAAGTGTGAAGGAACATGCTTATCACAATTAGCGCCTTGTTTAAGATCATTGTTTGTGACCTTAGAACCAATGAACTAGTTATCAGACAATAAATGAAAAACCGTGACTACTCAGGGAGGTATAAGTCTGATTTTACCTTTATATATGTAATATACATTAACATACTGTTCATATGAAAAGATTGTTTTTTGTGCAGATATGGAAAATAAATAAAAATTAATTATTAAAAATGAATGTTGTTTGAACACAGTGTTATCAAAAAGTAAATGTTTGCAATACATACTGGCTCTAAATTGAGACGTACGAATTCTCACTTTACTTAACAAGTAAGTGTTACATTATTGGCAGTTTGTTGGCCCAGGTAAAACACTAAGATCAGAAACTTTTAATAAGCACTGTATGTTCAAGCCAGGTGCAGCTAATTATCGTTAACGTTAGCCAGCCCGTCTCCGAACAACAACGGCTTTTAGCTAGATACAGCCTGCGAAGGTAACTGTACAACTTTGTGGAAATACTTCGGCTCGAGCATTATAACTGACAAAATGTGTTATACGACTTTGTCTTAACCACCTTAAATGACCTACATCCTTACGCCTACAAAGAAGTCTGAGAGGTTAGTATCCGCTACCATTTCAACAACACTAAAACGTTGAACTGTTTTGTTGACAGCTAAAGGTAATATGCTAGTTTAAGCAGCAAACACGAAGCTAGCTAACATGTCCTGTCATGTCCTCAGTATATCTACAGTATATCTACAACTGACCACAGCTGGTGTTGGTTAACGCTAAATTAAAACATTTGACCGTCACGTCTATGTCATCCAATGTTCATACTTTTCAAAGTGTTCTAACTTCGTTATGCTAATTTACAGTAACGCTAGCTTCACAATTTGATTTGACCCAGTCGTTGCATTAAGTTAATGTAGTCGGTGCTGTTGGTAAAATGGAGTGCTTTCTAAATATGTGTTACAAAGGGCCTTTAGAAATTGCCTAAAACAAAAAAAAAAGCAGAAGGAGAAGCTGGCATAGTCTCAACATTGGCATATGATTGGCATAATTTTCTGTCGGGTTTTTATTTGAGAGTGTTTGCAATTTGTAATTAAACCTTAATAATTAAATTGGGATTTAATGATTGTAATCATGCTTGTCATTTAGTTGGCCATTAATGTAATTAGGGCTTCAGTAATGAATGGACAGTTCAGCAGTGGCGTCTGTAATGACAGACCCTGTACATGGCAGAGCTTAGTGGAAAGGCATACATTACTTTTCATTCTGTAAGCTACCAATAAATTGAATAGACGCAGTTGCTTCAAGTGTGTTTGGGTAATATAAAGTTATTTATCATTTGGAAGTAGCCAACATTTGGAAGTAGTACATTTTTGTGCCCTAATTAAAAGTATTCTGCTAGGCAACCATGTTGTTAACCTTAATGCTTTTGACAATTTTTGATAGTATCTCATTGTGAATCATATTTATAATGGCTCACTTTGACACTGCTGTTGGAAGCTGTGACATTTGAAACCATTGACGCTTAGATACACAAGCTTTAGGGAAGCCTCGGAACATTTTAGGTATTGTAAGCATGTGGTTAGTACAGGTTGTCAGCTTGTCACGCACGTTATGCTCTTCTATCTCCTGTTAGGTCAACCTCAAAAAGTTTTTTTTATGAAGTCCTACTTTTTATTTTTTATATATGCTGCTTTGAATTTTTTCGCTTTTACATTATGTGTTATTGAGTGAATATAACCGTGACTGGGTCAGGGAGATGTGTGACAAACGGCAGGAAACGGACCACATGTGAGCGTTTTGATGCCATTCAGGAAGTGGGAGAGAGGAAGTGTTGAAGAATGGTTCAGTCGCACAATGTAAGAAACGGAGAGACTCACTGCTCTAATGTCACCCTCTGAGATGAGCCCTATTCATGTACATCAGTGGGTTGGATCTAAGACTTATGAATGGGGATCTTGAGCATCATGCATTCAAGTTTTCTCTAACAATCATGAATCAACTTTGAGTTTGGTCATAGTTGCATACAGTAATTTGATGATGCATGAGTGGTAGTCTGTGTTTTTGACTGAGCAACTGCAGAGTCTGAAGTAGGCCAGGATGAAGGGGATTCCCAGCTCTTATGTATGACATACAATGATTGCGATGGGGGAGCTTTCCCTTGTTGATGAGCAGAGGTGTTTGTCGTCACTGTCATGCTTTAATTTACTATTCCTCAGTTTGTGAGTTGACAATTGTATTTACACTTTTAAAAAAAATCAAAGACAGTTGCGAAATATGTGACAGAATGTGACATTTGCTGTGACATACAGTAAATACTGTGTCACAGAAGCAGTACTTGGATGCAAGTCTTCTTAATATAGGCAGTAGCCTATATGCAGATATTAAAGCAAGCTTATAGTGCATTTGAACTGGAGAATCCAATCATTAAATTATAAAAATTGATTTGTTGAATAAACCTGTTCATGTAATGTGGGTCACTGAAAAAAGGTCAATGTATTAGCATGACTCACTGGCTGACAGAGTAGGCTTGATCAACTGCCTGGTACATGTCTATTGAAAGAGGCTTCATACAGGAATATCAAGAGTCATCTTATCAAACAAATACAAATACAAGGTCATAAGTTCACTTTTTTGCACGTCAGTAATTTGGGGGAAAAGCCTGGTTTAATAGATGTGAACCATACACAATAAAAGCTTGATTTGAAATTGTAGCTTAAATAATTCAAAATAGTTTTTGTGACATCATAAAGTGGCTGCAGTTCTAATAGTCTTTGCTGGATATCTTATAATACAATAATCTGTCAATTTAAATTACATTTCTTTGTGATCTAATGAACAATTTAAGAAGATCTTTATGCACTTAAATTTACATCCTTTCTTACTAACCTCAACTTTTGTAATGGCTGCATATCATGCCAACCCTCAAGAGTACAGTACTACAAATTTGCTTTCAACAGAGACGGCGATAACCTGAGGGCAGTGCTGTGCTAGTCTGCAGTCACATGGTCAAGCCATCCAGTGTTGTGCCATTCAAATCTTAGCTCTACTTACTGGCTTTTGTGTGCTTCCCCTTTTCAATAGTTGCTGTTTTAGGAAACTGTAAACAGTACCAGCACTCTCCCGAAATAATAAGGCTACCACAGACTCATGCCCTTTTTAAAGGCACCATCCAATTAATGACATGTCCCGAAATGTTGTTGGAACTTATTGGAATGAAACAAATGAAAGTCAATACTGTGTGTAAGAAGTGAATCAACACTGAATCTGTCAAGACTTACTTTATTTGTTTTGGAGAATATCTTCTGGGCTTGATTAAGTTGTTTCTAAACCAGTTTGCAGAGAGTACAAGTGTGCCATTATGATCGATTTTTCTGTGCCGGGATAAGAGGCTCCGTCTCTTGTTGTTTTTGTGTGAGCTTGCCACGTATATGTTTGTTACAATGCCTACAGTTACAACACTATGTACCGTGTGCCATTTTAACACTCAAAATTAGATCTATACAAAAATCTCTATGAGTTTTACTCCCATTTCTGTTTACTAACTCACAGACGGAGGTGTTGGGAAATGGATGTCTCTATTTTAAAAGCAGCCAAACTCATATGTGACTCTCTGTTTTTAAATGACAGTTTGGTAAGAAATAAACACATTGAATCTGACATTACCAATTCTGATTTGGACCACTTTTCTATGCCTCATAAGTGCGATACATATCTCATTTGTGGCAATGGAACCTTTCTGGTGCTTGAGGAAAGATTGATTGCATTGTAACTATATATTTTTGAATGTTGCTACCATGCAAATATAAGTATATAGACACATTTTCTTTAAAAGAGTGGTGTTAAGGTGGTTGTTTTGAATAATTTATTAACACTATGTACATCCCTAGCATACTGTTTTCTAGCATACTGTTCCAAGAAGCAGGTTTACTGAATTATCTCGATTTGCTGAGTAAAACTCAACAAAAATGGCTGATGTAAAAAGACCTGTTGAGTATTTTACTTTGAAAAGCTATTCAGACAACTCAGAGAAGCACTTTCTTTGAACAGGGCCTAGAGCTGGAGAGATGAGCAAATCTACCAACGTTTGAATAAAGATGAGACTCAAGGCTCTAGCGCAAATGAAACAGATGTTTACTGTCATTTAACGTTCTGGAAGAATTATTTGCAAAGTGTGAGGGAAAACACTGGGAGAGGGTATTTACATTTCTACCTGGCTGCTGAAGTAATTTTTAATAGAAAATACTGTATATTCTTAATAGATAAAGGGTCTTCAAATGAAGTTAGATATCTGTCACATGAAATGCCAGGTGTTAATAGGGTCTTAGTGGGTTTTTGGGCCTCTTTCCCTACTTTCAAACAAAGATTCATTTGATAGATTTTATCAAGAAGGATAAATGTTACTTTCATGCTTCCATAAATCTTTTGCAGCAGTGCAGGCTGTGTAGTGCACTACCTATCTGAGTTTACAAAGATAGCCAATGAGAAGACTTTGTAACAAGATTAATGTAGACAAATTGATTTATTCAGTTACTTGGTTGATATTTGGTGCTGTCTGATGCCACTCCCCAAAAGTGAGCATGAAATTGGCAATGCTGTAAATCGTATCTGATTACACAAAGATAAATTATGTTTAAATTTTTATGGCTATGACTAGAAAACACGAGTTTCTAATGTAACTAAAGGTTCGTCTTCCACAGTTTGGTGGAGCTCACTTGTTGTTCAGTGTAAAAACTGCTTTTTTGTTTCCTTAACATAAAATCTGTAGATAGATACAGATAGGCACATTTTTATAGTAAGAGCTCTGGTGCACCCTATTGAAATGTTTAGGCGCAACAGCCCAAATTTAGAGGCCTTTGTATATTGAAATTCAGAACAAGACATAATATTATTTTTATCTTTTCCATCTTAAATGTGTATCTCATCTGTGATTTGGTAATAGGTACAGACATGTACCACTCCTATAGACTGCACTTGCACTGTGATTGGATATCAGATTCACTTGCAGTAATTTTTTACCCTTTAATGTATTCAAGCTATGCTCTTTGTTTTGTGAATGACACTTCTTCCTTTGAATTATGGTAAGCTGTTTTTTAAAATGTATCATCACTTCACTTTTTTTCTTCTGACTAGTAGCTGTTGCATGTGTTTGCATTAGGGTGCTGTCATGTTTAAAAGACCTGTCAAACTGGCAAACCAAGTTTTTTCTGTGCAACTGTTGTAACAAAAACGGTAGTCTCTCGTGTTGTGGGCTTTATCTGTAGTCTACTCTTCTACTTTCTAGTTTTGTTGTCTTAAAATTGCACATAAACGATGAGCTACTGAAGTAAGTACTGTATTGGAAATGAACAAAAGTCCATATTACAACGTCTTTGTCACAATTACAATCCAAATGCTCTAGACCCCTTTACATGCTGATATAGGGGTTTCTTAATGTTTTTATGCCTCTGCGCCACTGACAGCCTTGGCTGGAGTCATTATGTTTTCAGTTTGTCCATCCCTCAGTACGTCTATCCCATTCACATGATATTTCAGGAATGCCTTGAGGGAATTTCTTCAAATTTGGTACAAACGACCACTTGGACTCAAAAATGAACTGATTAGACTTTGGTGGTCAAGGTCATTGTGACCTCACATCTGTCATATTCTCGTGAACACGTAAACTCAGAAACGTCTTGAGAGAATTTCTTGAAATTTGGTACTAACGTCCAGTTGGACTCAAGGGTGAACTGATCAGATTGTGGTGTTCAAAGATCAAGGTCACTGTGACATCACATAAAACGTTTTTGGCCATAACGCAACATTTCATTGCTAATTATAAAATTTCACACAAATGTCTAATAGAATCAATTGATGAAATGATGACTTTTTGGACAGACATTGAAGGGTTGGCAGAAGCGTACAACACGCCCAACCCCCCTTCGAAGACTGACTTGGGCGCCAGGCCTTACAGCTTTTATGGAAACCTTGTTATTATTAGAACTAATTAAGGTAAAACCTAATTTCCTTCTAAACTAATTTTACAGAGGAGTCGTGGCTACTGATTTTATAGTGATAGTTCCAGTGAGTGAGTTAAAATGACATACAGATGGTTAAATTGGGAATAACAAGCTTTACTATTTAAAAGCTGTGCAATGGTAGCCAATTTGAAACAAAGTTTGTCCTTTGTCCCTCTGGGATTTGACACCTGGTGGAATTCCGTAATGAAACTAAGATCAATGGAAGTCTACTATCTAAATGAGTTAATGTAATAATAGCAATAATTGTACTTTGTAATATTAATTTAAAAAGTTATTATGTGAAATCTGCATACTGATATGGTTTTGTGTCCCCAAATTGACTCTCAAGTTGTGGGATATTGCTCTGTGTTTTCATTTTTAAAGATCTGCATGGAGTCATAATCATATTTGATTAAGGAGGGACCCAGAGCTAATTTGATTAGGTTATTTAGAGGAATATGTGTTTGGTAATAAACATTTATTATGATGAAAAAGTTTACTTTAATAAGCGGGAGAAGCCCAGAGGACATGCAAGCTTAATTGTTAGATGTTAAATTGCGTTGTTGCGATGTTGCCAAGATAATGGGCAAGGAAAGGCCCTCAAGTCAAGGCAATTAACCAAACAGTGGTTTGATTGTTGTTAAATTGATTAGAAAATGTCTAAGTACTCCATTTGAAAATTAGCTATTGTTTCACGCAGTTTTAGACTGCAAGAGAATGCTGGGCTTAATGATACATACTCTGAGTTAGAAGTGGGAAAAGTTGTTGCCCAGTTCAAATTATTGTGAGAAGTTGTGCAGCTATATCAAGACCACAAATGATGGTGAAACAAATACCTGGACATCCCAGGCAGAACCCTTTTATGCATAATGCCGGGTTTGAATATGACATATTTATTATCTTGACTTGAAATAACAGTTTGGACATGAAGTCTGCACATAGAGATTGAAGCTTTGTTTTCTGTGGCTCATAGCTTTATCTCCCAACTGTTGATCAGCTGTTGCAGACAAAACTAGTGATAGATATGGCAGTTTAAATGTCAGCTCAGTGTTGCCCACAGCGACAGCAGATGAAGATGCACAGAGAGAGGTGCAGGTTAGAGCCAATCTGTTTGCTCGCCCCAGCATCAGTAGTTTCCTGATTAGAATAGTGGGGAAATCTGCGGCTAGAGGCTGGCTTTATAGACATCACCACCCCACATCTCCCTACTCATTAGTGCTTCACAGCCTAGCGCCACAGCATATGGCAGTGCTGCTGCTGCTTCCCATTTGAGGTGTGTTTCAAATGACTGTCCCTTGCCGAGCCACATGCCTTTGGCAGTAGCCTGTCTTATTGTGTCTGAGATGAAGATAAACATCTGTAGAAAAGAGAATTTGTGGTTTTAATTTTGTTGTATGAGCTATTTGTAACATTTTGTAAGGAAGCTAAGATTTGCAAACAAACGCATATAATTGAAAAGTTGGGAATTTCTTTAAATGCACTTAATAATAACAGTTAGTGAACAATAATGATTCGGTTTGGCCACTTGCACTACAAGAGATGCTTCTTCAGAACACACAGAGATAAAATAACCCTTTGGTGGTTAACTGTGTCAGACTGTAACCTATTGCCTTGCAATAGTCTTGATTTTGGGATACACAAAACTATAACCAATCAGCACTAACTTGCATGTTTTCAATGGGTGTTGTGAACAGGTGTGCTGTGTCATTATGTCTGTGGGATTATGGGTGCTTTATGATAAGTCTCCTTTTATGTATTTGTTTGGTTTGTGTCTTAAAGTGTGTGTGCTTTGGATGTTCACTCTCGAACAAACAAAATGTTACATACATTTAAACGTTATTATTTGGGATCATCAAGTATTATCCTTCCTGTCCTTCCACATGTACAGTGTCCAAGATATGCTCATATGCTCACGAAAACAAAAAACAGGTAGGCATAATGAGATTGGTATATTGGCTATTGTAGCTGTGGTTCTAATATATTTAGTGCAATATCCTTTATGTCTCTGCTGTATACACACAAATTTGTTAATTGAAAACCTAATTTGGATTCTGAGAAGAAAATGAGACCGTATCCAGAGGACACTGTACATGTGAGCGCACTTCCGATGGGATACATACTGTGCACTTTGCTGTTTTGTCATTTTCTTTTGGATCTTGTTTTTCACTTTGTGCCCTCCCTCCAACAGAACATACACATAAAAACATTGGCTGATGATATGGTAAGGTGCTCGGTTTAATTTTGGTGTGCCTAGATTTGTTTTACATCATCTCATGTTTTGTCACTGCTGCATGGAACTTATAATTGAAATATATGGATGGATCAAATGTGCCAGTGGTGAATTCAACACATTTACATTTTAACCAGACAGAACATGAAAAAATAATATAGGTTAGGTTACATCTAGAGTCACTATAAAGTGTGACTGTTTATGTTACTACAGTAATGAAAAAGGCTAAGCTCGAACCCTGTCTCACTTGTTGTTGTGTTAGTCTTCCATAATGCTGTGTAAATTAAAGATGATTTTTCATGCTGCTATTATTTAGAACTACAAACGTCCTACAACTTTCATAATGAAAAAAATTCAGCCCTAGACTTTTACAAGCAGCTCATAGATCATTTAGTGTGCAATTATCAGCAGCACTTCCGATTAGATGTTTCTGCCTGGGGCTTTTTTAATACCCTTAGATAACAAATAGCCTAACTTTGACACTTAGAAGTTCATGGTGCTTTTTGTGAGCAGTGCACACAGTATTTTTGATCCATCAAGTAATATTTCAGCAAACTAATAGTATTGACATCATGTACGTCATCATATTATGTTTGTCTTTCCATTTCATTTATGTGTTGATTCTTCCAGCACGTCCACTCCATTCCATTTTTATAAATACGACTAACATTGTGTTTTTTTGCATGTAATGTAGTTTATGTACTTTTTCTCCTTTCATATCAAACTTTACTCTACTGCATTCATCAGAACAATCTCAACATGATTAACAAGCAAACTAAACTGAACCTCGCACTGATGTTATGACAGTGAATTTAAGTTGTTATTGTATGCTAAAACTATTCTAATATAACCACAAACCAGGTAATCCTAAAGGTATGATGGTAAGTAAAGTCCTGATAAGATTAATACAGTATACTATGTCAAATACACTCGTTATTCGTTTTTATGTCTCCGCGCCGTCCCATTCTTGCAAAATCTCAGGAGTGGTTAAAGGTCTCAGTGACCTCACAAAACACGTTTTTTTCCATTACTCAGAATTCATATGCTTATTATGGCAATTTCACACAACTGTATAATCGGATAAAATGACGACATTTTTGACAGACACAAATGTAAACTGCAACCTGACTGGTTGGCAGAGGCATACAACTGAAAAGCTGTAATTTAGTTTAATAACAACAACATGCTGTCATTAAGTGTTCGGTCCTTGCTTTGTCCCCACCCTGTGCAGTACAGTAACTCCAATGATATATTGTGTGAAGCTTCATCAGAGTTGGGTATGATCAGATGTTGTCAGTTGTAAATGTTGGGTGTGATAACAGACGGGCAAAAGACTTGAACCTTTCAACCAACAGAGGTCAGATTTCATCCATACAACATTTAGTCTGGATTTACTATTTAATGCATTTGCAAGGATTCTGGCTAATCTGAAGCAAAATTTCCCTCCCCCATTTTTTTCACTTGTCTGCAGACACCACCACCAGAGGATCCTGTTTACTGTAAATTGTGGTGAACAGTGTACTCAAAGGCAGGGAAGAGAACAACTATTTGATGTGTGGGAACATACAATTTGGGTTACAGGCAAATTTGACTTTTTTTCCCCAGTGAAAATCAGCAATAACCAAAAACAGTGAGCCCTAGACTTGGCCTAGTCTAAACTGGATTGTTAGCAGTGCCATATTTTAATATTTCAAACACTGTGTTTTTTTTCAGCGTGATCGTATTACCAGTTTTAGGAAGACGGGGATGAAGAAGGAGAAGCTCCTTATACAGCACCCAACAGATCCCCTCACCACACAGACTGAACTGCCTGTTCCTCAGCCCCTTTTTGACGACCGCTCCATGAACCTCTCGGAGAAGGAGATCATTGACCTCTTTGAGAAGATGATGGTGAGCTTTGTATTTCTCTTGCATTGTTTCCTCTGCATAGGGTCATCTGTAGCAAACCACAACAGTTTTATTACAGCTGCCACAGAATAATTAGTAATGACCACACTGTTATGAAATCTGTGCAAAGAGGCGCACAAGTAGAGAAACAGAGCTGCTGTTGTGTATGTTTATGAAAAGAGTTTAACAAGGCAGAAAGTTAAGTTTGAAAAGCATTTTTATGTCATTATATTACCCACATATACTGCTGATGAGATTCCTGTTTTGTGAACAAATCTTTACCAGGCATGTGAAAAAGGTTGATAATAAAAGCTTTTTTAAAGCTCTCCTAGTTTTATGCAACATCTTAAAATTCTTTGTCATTTTACTATATAATTTCTCCTGATACAATTCTCCAATCATGATATCATGGTTTACAGCACTAGTAACTGTATGTAAACATCTGCGTCCGCAAACCAACCTCCATCATTGTGATTTTAGTCACACAAACACACAGAGCTGTGATCATTATCTGTAGATTTAAAGAGATATTGTTGTAAAGTGATTTTTTTCCCCTTCAGCTATGACATAGGTTGGAAAACTATCAGTACTCAGTTTCCAATTGCATGGCTACTGAGTCACAGATGTAATTGCAGAGGTTTGTGAAATGATGTAAATATTGAGCAGATTAAAGCTCCCACAAATCGATACTTGGGTAATGGCACACACAACTAATTGGCCAGTAGTCGCAGCAGCATAACTAGAAAGCAGTGTACACAGCTCCCATGGTGGCATGAAACAGTGCCCTCTCATGGGGTTACACAGGACCTCTTCTTTGATGACTGACCCTGACCTAAGATACCAAATGTGTAAAATACGTTCACAAATATGTCTTTCAAAGTTACATTTTCAGAGGATGTACAATGCTACAATAGTTTTACATTAATATAGTATCTAGTATATATTTAATTGATCCAAAATAGACTTGGATATGTACAGTATGTATAGTAAAGATAAATGCATTTTGCATTCAGATGTTAAGCTTTTGAGAAGCAGGGTTCCACCTACGTATTCCCTAGGCCACTGTCAGAAAAGCAGGGAACTTTGAAGTTCACTTTGCACTTATCTGTGGGGTCAAATTTCTGTCACACTTGTGATTTTCTCCATTGAAATGCATTTTTGGCCTTATGTACTGAAGGATTGAAATCTAAAAAAAAAGCTTTCAGCTTTCTCTTTTGAAGTGGGGAGCTGAATTACTCTGGCTTCATTGCATAGGTTGTGTGTACTATGGTGGATAATGTCTCTGAGTGTGTATGTGTGCGTGGTACGGTGCTTGCCTTTTCTTTTTTCTCATACAATGGTCTTTATTACCAGGGCCAGAGAAATACGACCAATGCTCCTGGTTTTCATCAGGCTGCTGCTCAGTGTTTTCTTGCCTGGGTGCTCATCCCTGTCACTCAGTTCACCTCTCAATTACTATGTTTGTGCTCACAGTGGCGTGACATTAAACCCAGGCTTAAATTTGCTCAGTGACAGACGACACAGAAGGCATGTTTGCTGCTCTGACATTTGACAGGCTTTGACACTTCGAGTTGGGAAGTATAATTACAGTAATGAAATAAAAAAGAAAAGGGTTAATTATTTATCTACTTTTGAAGCCACCTGACCACTTGCTCTTATAGACTGTAAACTTTTCTGCTCTGATGCAGCAAACACAGAAATGACAGTGGTGGGTAGTTTCTTTTGACGCTAGTAGCTTCTCTTCAGTGTCTTTCTTTGTCATCTTTCTCTTTTTATCACACACACACACACACACACACACACACACACACACACACACACACGCGCACACACACACACACACACATTTTAGATCTCTTTACACACATTCTGTTATTGATTGTTATTTTATGGTGCTACATGCCACAGCCTTAGAAGACTAGCCTGCTTCAAATGAAGGGATGACCCATGCCATATTACTGAGACCACCTACTGTGCATTAACGACTAGGAGAAAGTCCAAATATTTTTCTCTGGAAAGTGGTTTACACATTGCGCTTTGTATCTCAAAGCCGAAATGGCACATATCCTATTACTGAAAGGTCATCAAAGAGATCTGGCAAAATATAGGAAGAAACAATCCGTTGGGTGGAAAACCAAATGAACAATTTCTAGATTTTCTTTAAAGCTAACCATTGAGAGCACAAATATATTCAGAAAACTACAGTGATGAAAATGCATGAAAAAAATAAAGTTTTCAGCAGTGTCTTTTTAGAATGGTGTAGTGTATATCTTTACTCTGTGTGTCCTGCTGTTGGATTTCCCAAGATGTGCACAGATGGAATTCAGAGCCCCTCATCAAAATTCACACAGCAATACATTCCCTGATGAAATGTCCATTATTTGCATCTCACTAAGGAAGCAGCTGTGTTGCAGTGGCAGACTCCAATCCAAGAGGTTAAACCTAGGAACACAGTAGCACACACAATAACATGTTAACTCATTTACACCCTTTACATTATACTTTGGTGTAATGCAAACTGGGGTTGTGTACCGTTACATTTGAACCGGTACCAAACGGTATCTTTTTTTGATACTTTACTTTCTCTGTAACCAACCATATTTTAATTTCAGTTGTAAAAAAAACAACTTAAAACTTCTCAATTTCAACATTGTTATTCATTTGGAATTTTCTATTTATTTATTTAGAACATTTTACACACCACACAAAATAAAACCCCTGCCTACCTCGCTCTCCTCCAATCCATGACGTTCAATCTAGGAACACAGTAACGCACACAATAACATGTGAACTCATTTAATCAGCATTGAGTGAGCTGTAACACCTTAACACTAAACCTTTGTGTATCGCGTTGCAAACCCCTTTTATCCTCAGTTTGTCTGTTAAAGGACCATTAAAGGAAAGCAGGTGTGGTATATCTGGTCTCTATATGTAATGGTTACCTCTTTTTTTTTTTCAGAAAAGGAATCACCTAATGGTGTGACTTTGTGTCAATAGTTGCCGCATATTAGCACTTTATGACATCTGTGCTGATGTAGCCATTAGCAGTCATGACATTATTACCCAAATGATGCTTTTACTTGTCTGTCAGCATTAAAACTCCAAAGAGCATGACAACCTTACTTAGAATTGATTTGATTCCAGTGCCAGTTTGTCTCCGTTATTATTTTCTAACAAGCGTCTTCTCATTATCAAGAGTAGTGTATGGTATTGAGGTGCACGCAGAGACAGAGGACCAGTAAAAGAAGAATGTCATATTGCAGTGCTGCTGTGGCTAGTTTAAGGTTTTATGTGCCTCTCTATGCGCTATTGTCAGGATGAACACTCCTAGTAATAAGCTCCTATGTGATCCCTCAGCAGTTGCACTCTGCACCAGGACATTAAAACCAGCCCACAGGATAGTTACTGTGTGTGCCCTTGCACACACATGGATCAGACTTGAGGGTAGTGGACAAAATAATCGATTTGTCACAGTTGAAGCAAAACATTTTTTATACGTCTTCTACTTTTCTTAGATCCACTTTCCCCCATAGCGTGGACTTTTCATATCTATTTCAGGCTGAGACATATTCGATGCTAGCCATTAATTGCTCTTTTCTGTGATTCAAAGCCTGTGGCACTTTGGATTAGTTGTTTGCAGCCACATCGCATCACAGGATTTTGGAATTTTTGTCTATCTCATTTGATTGTTTTTGTAGGCTAGTCCCTTAGTAGAAAGTCAGTGACATACTGTAAATGCTCTTCTTTTGGCTCTTTACCCAAGCACATCAGAGTTAAAACGATATAATGACTATGAAGTTACTGTGCTTATTAGACAAACCATGTAGTAATTGTAGCATTTTTCTACCATGTCTCCCGAATTTGGGGGAACACAATTTACAGGCTGAATCAAAAGACTGAATGAAGTCGACGTATTTTATATTTTGTTGTAAATCCTTAGCATTTAGTGACTTCCTGAAATGTTCTATCAGCAGACTTCAGCACATGCTTGATCCTGTGGATGTGTTGCCAGGCCTGTCATGCAGCCATCTTCACTTATTCGCTTGTTTTGGTGGCTGGTCTTTCATGAGTGAAACACCTGCTCAATTGGATTATATTGGCTGACTTGGCCAGTTAAGAACATGGTTGCTTTGGTTGTATTTAGGATCAGGTTTAATCAGGTATTGCTGCACTGTCCCAAAACTCAGGGTGGATATATATTTAAAAGGGGCTGCAACATGAACACGGCTAAAGCTGAAAGTCAGCTCATTAACCTCAGCCATTGTTTCATTTCAAATTAAATGTGTTGGAATACAAAAGATTCAAAATAATTAAAAACAATGTACTACTGTCTTAATACTTATGGACTGCACTGTGTATCAGGGCTTTCCTCAAGGATATGGAGTAGGCAGCCAGTGAGAAAAAGCACTGTCCGAGGGCATGCATGTTTTTAATCCCATGTCTTATCTAGCATATGGATTTTTTTTTTTTTTAAATAAAATAAACCTATGCCCAAAATAACAAATGGCTCTGCTATAAAAATGTCAATCTAAGTAAAGATAATTCATTAATTTGTTAATTCATTAAGCCCATAAACGTCCACAATTGTCAAGTTGCTGCCACTGATGTTTTCCGGTGTTTTTCCGAAGTAGCCCTTCTTATGATGATGTCCCCTGTACGTGCAATCAGTGCAATTCTTAATTTGTTTTGTCATCAATTACATATACAGACAGATAAGCACGTTTCTCTATCATCATGCTCGCATTGTTTTGAAGCGGAGGGTTGTGGTCATAAAATGTACACGCATAGCGAACCACAACTTGTTAATCTAAACAATTTTATTAGATTTTAAAATGAATATAACAAAGTAGCCGGCTGGTTGCAGAATGAGATTTGTATTTGCCATAAGCAAGACAAGAACAATGATAAGTGTTAGAAGAGCGTTCCAGACTAACATGAGACAACAAGATCTGGAACATATTTCTGGGTAACTCGACTGTCATTGATACAAGCTAAAATCCTATCATTTTAGTTGGATCCACTTACACCAGCAGCATAGTTGAAGATATCCTGGGACTCTTTTCATGTAGCCTGTGAGGGTATAATTAATAAAAGAGCATTAATCATTTTGGAGACTGAACGTGGAGGGCTCATTCCTCCAGTTTGCCCCCTGACAAGCATCCCGCAGGCCCACTACTCCTACCCCCTCCTACAACACACTCATCCAGCCACATTATGCCTCGTTTATTGAATGCCAATTAAGCAGATAAATTAGCAGGGTTCAAAGATTAATTAAAAAACCTGCTGGTTTCCTTCTGTGAAAAAACCTGGCAATTGTAAAACTTTCAGCCACATTTTTTTCCTCCCTGTTCCACAAAAACGATGTTAATGGTTTTTCCGCTTTGAGGGTATTTACTAGAGGAAATGTAGTTGGAGGAATTTAGGTCACGGTGCCCCTGGATGGAATTCCTGTCCATGCTTCACTGACAAATGAAGCAAAACAGTTTGAATCAGATTACTCGGGGTAAGATATTTAAACCATTGTGTTACAATGTAATTAATTAGAAGTGGCATGCTTAATTTATCAGGTGAATTTTACATTTAGTCGGATGGAGGGGAATAACTGCCAAATCAGATCACCCGAACAAAAGGACGCATGATTTTCTGGGCTCCCCAGCAGAGGGCAGCATGGCTCCACAACTTTTGGCTCACTATCCTAAAACCCTGAGGAGAATGTTTTTTTCCCTCTCTGTTCATTCTAGCCGTCTCTTTGTGAGAGTGCTTCTGATAAACATCCCCCTCCATTCTAATCATCATGTCATTCCCTGGCTTTTAGTACTCTGTCCGGCCTTCGCTCCATCCCCTGATGTCTCTCACATGAAAGACCTCTTTTGTGATGCAGAATTAAAGTAGCACGAAGATAATACTCCCAATAACTCGCAGATACTGCCTATCCAGCCTATCTGATGTGATTGCATGGCCTCAATAGAAGCAGTGTTGTTTGATTTTGCTCTGAGTTGGGGTGTACAGTCTATATTGCTGTAGCCTTGCTACTTTCGTTTCAAGGACTAATTATTACTGACAATATTTCCTGTTGCTGTACCTTGTCATTTTGACAAAGCAACATAGATGGAAAAGCAATGCATTGAACTGCAGAAGAACAGGATCTGATCTACAAGGGGTATGGCGGAAATAAAAGTATAATTGTTGGTAGTTCTGAGACATTTCTTCTTTCTAGTGAAACTATTGTACTGTAAATAATGTGGTTCAAAGTTTTGAAAAGCAGTTATTTTGCTATGTTCTATTAGGTTTTAGTATACAACTTCTGTATATTTCAAACTGGCTATTATTTCACACCATTTCCTTTCTTATTCTTTCAGACTCGGCCCAGTGTTAATCATCTTTCCAGTTTCTTTTGTACAATTCATGAACATAATCCATACATGTGTTGTACTAAATTTGAGTTGTAGACCGTTTCTCCCATTAAATTTCTTCTCACTGTCTTGTGTGTATCTAGGAGGACATGAACCTGAATGAGGAACGCAAAGCCCCTCTGCGTGGAAAGGACTTAAGCACCAAACGCGAGATGGTGGTCCAGTACATCTCAGCCACTGCCAAATCTGTAAGTCAGATAGTTAACCTAAGAGCTCTCTTTATAGGCTCAAGAGTGTGTACTGTGTAATTGTTGTGGATTAGCTGAAGTATCGTGACGCTCCAGAAAGAGTTTAACCTGATCCTCCGCTTTTTGGCTTGCTTTGTCATCTGTTCTTGCACACTCTCACTTCTGTTGTTGTCTCTCTCTCCACTCTTCATGCTTGAGTCCCACATCTTTTATTGCAATTTTGATTAATTTTCTTCATTATTTTCCCCATCTGCCGATGTAGGCTATCAGATAGAAATTGTAGTCACTCACTCAATGCTAAGTGTATGGTCACCGCTCATCCAGTCATGTGCTTGCATGCAAATTGTTGGTTGTCCAGTTGTGTACTTGCATGGGAGATGGTGCTGCAGGTGCTTTGCCTCATTATTTGCTTATTGAGTTTGAAAATAAAGTTCAGTCAACCTCTTGGTTCAACAGCAGTATTATCAAAAAATAAATAAAAGCAAAACCACCAATTACAAAAGTGAGGAAAAGCTAACATTTTAGGCTATGTTCAACATGAGCCTATGATAAATTGATATACTGTATATGCTACATCATAGCCAGCTGCGCCATACACTTATTTGTTATGACTGTTTAGCAAAACAACAGGGTTTTTTTTTTGTGCGGCCACTCTGAGCACGAGCACTTTGAACTTTTCATAATTGTGCGGCCCTAATGGACACTGTATAATCTAGAACTTGATCGTCACTGTAGTCCGAAAACAACAGTGAAATTAAAGCATTCTGACGGTAATCCATGAATGTATGATGAATTCTCCTATACTCTTTTAAAATTATGGCCAACCTTGGGAGGTTCAACACAGAAGAAAAAAAGTGATTTCTGCCCTTATTGCTTCTCGAACCTGGTAGCTCTCTCTTGACATCATCATTTATTACCTTCCTCATTGTTATGGTAATTAACTGGCATTATTGATAATGATGATTATCCGAGATGATTGAATTCCTCACAGGGCCCATTATGCTTTGTGAGCACTGATATTTTATTCAAATGAATATTGTAATCTGTGTAGTCAAAGGACAGAGGACACAATGTAATGTCTCTCAACACCCTGCTATCACATTTAATAGGAGTGAAGGAAGGGGGATGGTTGAGTGTCAGGGATGATGTATCTGTACATATACAGATTCATGGAAGTGCCTACAGATACATTGGAACACCTTTTAAAAACCTAGACTGTCAAGTACTGATAATATACGAATTACCAAAAAGACGTCAAATTTCCATCGCAGTGAGAGACGCTATACAAAAAAATATTTTCGGAACTATTAGGCACACAGGAGGAGGCCATTTATTTCATTGTCTAAAAGAACATCAGGGGATTGCTACAAAACGACAGATAACCTATAACAATTGTTTTAATAGTTTGGACATTTTACTTAAGTAACAAATAAACAAACGATCTACCCTAAAATGTAAAAGATAATGCAGGGCCTTAATGAACCATGTTAAATTGCTTTGGAAATGAGTTAAGTTTGCTCATTAGCAGATATGTTCACTTGTTTTTCATAAAATGTCTTCAATAACACCACACCTAATTGATTCTATTTTGAAAACTGACTTCTGTCTTAAACTAAATTGATATCCTGTTGTCCTTTCAGCTCCTGATAGATACAAAAAGAGAGAAAATGTGTTTAAGGTCTTTGTAAGGCAGGTTTTGTGATTGCATTACCTTTTTTAATTCCAGTCTTTCATCCATACAACATCTTTGCATGTATGAGCCTGTATGCATTAAAGAATCCAACCACTAAAAAAGGTATTTCTCTTTGAGGGTTAGGCATTATCTGGGGCTAATGTTGCTTGTGGTTGCCTTTTTGAATTGAAAAAATAAATGGTGATGAATGTGGGAGTGGTGCATTCTGGAGATGTTGGGGTGTCTTGTTTTGTCGTGGTGCCTTCACTGTTAACAGGAGTAAATCTTTTTCTAACCATATATGCTGCATTATGAGATTGCAGTTTTTGGGGCTTTGGAAGGGCTTCACAGACACTCATAATAATTTCCATTTTTTTTTTCTTCTAGATGATATAAGATATTTAACAAGATGGTGATTTTTGATATTACTCTTATAGGATTATGCTGTTTTAAACATATATATTTTATTGCAGCCACAGAAATACAAGAAGGACATTTATGAATGTCATAAGCTCCCCTACGGCCAGCTAATACTAAAATGTGGGTATTTAAATCTGTATAGCCTTCTTTCATTATTAACCTACAGCTTTTGCAGTAGGGCTGCATGATATGAGGAAAATATGCAACACAACAAAAACGGCACCAATAAAAAGTTGACATTGCGATTGATGATAAAAAAAAAAAAAAAAAAAGGCTTTGGAAGTTTAACCTAAAAATATTGGCGTAACAAGACATTTTTCCAAACACTGTGTGGCCTTTTTATTGTTTGTCTCTGCAGACCTACTCAAATGAGCCAAGGCTTTGGTGTCCAACAAAAAGCAACCTTATTTCTTTCTGCAACAAAAAAAGAAACATGTAAACTTGTTGAACAGCTTTAGGTGATTGAGGTTTCCTTTGCAATGTAAAACTTTCTTGTATATATATTCATCATTCATGCATGTTACCACAAAAGGCTATATCTATAAAACTATCTGGCTTCAACGTATTGGTAATATGAGATAAAGACTAAAAGTGACTTTGTTTACCCTTGCCTATGCCTTTCAAAGGAAAGTCAAAGTTTTCTTCCCTCCCTGTATTTTCAAGGCAGAACTGTACATTAGCCCTGTTCATTTGACCTGTTTCAATTGAAACCAGCTTTTTTTTTTAGGGATGTGTTTGTGGACGTCCTTGACCATTAGCTTTGCATGAACTGTTGCCTTTCTCTGTCACATAATTTCTTGTTCTTTCTTCTTGCTGTAAATGTGTGCCAACATCATTAAATCGACCACAATTCATTTTACACTAACACAATTGCTTATTTCTCAGAAATTGGCTTTACCCACTGTCTATGAATATTTTCTTGCTTCATGTCAAACGTGCTGTGTATCAGTTGTAGGACGCGTGTGATGGCAGGGTCTTGTAAGGGGGATTGTCCAGTGTTACTATTACCGTTTTAGTCAAATTGATGTTATATTGACGTGACCACCAATGTGCTACATTCTTCTTCTTTTAATGGGGCCTGGCATTTGTTCAGATCATCCAGGCCCTTTCTTTATATTGAGTGTTTATGTAATTAGTATATGTTTTTCCATCCATAGTGGAAAAGGGTGGTAACGGCTACATTTGGATCGAGAAAAAAATTCATACACTTGTGCACAGTGACTTGTTCTTAGTTTTTTTTACACTGTAGTATGAAATATGCTTAATATCATATTTCACTAGGTAGTTATACCTCAGCACTACTCAAATTATTACTTAGTGTCTGAACTTAAAGGAGTTTTGCCCTTGTTTTAGTAAGAACAAGGTGTTACATTGTATTGAAAATAAAAACATGTTAATGAATATGTGCTTGTCCCCCTCGAGCTCCTCCCTCAAAAATATGTATTTAATGTTGTAGGCATCAACATCTGTGGAAGTCGTGAAATACGTCAGCATGACTCATTTCAATGTGCCTAACCTGCAGTGTTCAGGTAAAATAGTCCCCAGTGTTAGACAGTGACATGCTGCATTCACTGGAGAGCAAAGGAAATGTAGATACACAGAATGATTAGAAAGTAGTATGTGCGTGATCGGGTGGGAGCACATGTAAAACGGACTTTATAGCTGTCATAAACTCAGGGTAGAGGGGTGGAGAGGGGTAATCAAGCATCAAATGGCCACAGAGTTGGAGAGTTTGAGAGTGACAATAAAAGAAATGGAAAGGGAGATTAGAAGAGTTGGAGGGGGGGGGGGGGGACGGGAGAGAAAGAGAGGGCTAAAAACAAGGAGATCTGTGTGTCCTGTAACTTCCTGCAATCAAAACACGTTTTTATCAGAAACATGTAGCAGAGAAAGAAGTGCTCAGCCACAGTATAGAATACATTTACTCAGCTGACACACACTCTTCTACTGTGAAACAAGCCCCACAGCTGCAGTAATAAAAAACAATCCTGCTACCTGCCACTATTGACAGATAGCAAGGTTAAACTCTTGAGAAGCGTGGTGACTGCATAGGCTCAAGGCAGCTCTGCCACACAATGTTGGCACCTGAAGCCCAACGTTAATGGCTGCTGATAGATCCCTCGTGTGGAAATCACCATGTCTAATGTTGATTCATCACCTCCACAGTTGTTGTTGCCGTGTATAGATAATATCTATGTTAGGTACATGTTTTGCAAATTCTTATTTTAATTCATCCACATTTTCATGTATCTGTCTTATTAATAATTAGAAAATTGCTGCTGCCAAACATGGACATTATCTTCAGTATGTGCCCATAATTATAAAGGTTTTCTTGTTGGCTTAAATTTCTGTTGTTGTAAAGTGTGTTTGTGATGTCACACAAGTTGCGCTAATGCCTCAACGTGTAATGGAGAGGATTCTATGGCCTACTAATGATTGTGCTGTTTGTGTCTTTTTGCAAATTAACCTTCTCCGCTGATCGCTGCATGCAGATAACTGGGAGCAAAGTTGCGGTAAGTAGCCCATTATTTATTTGGCTTCTGAATCTTGTTCCTTCTGTGCATCTGTCTTCATTCTCCCCCTATACACACACACACACACACACACACACCTTATTTTGTAAAGATGTCGAAGAGCATGTTCCAAACTGTGCAAGTGAGGTCATTTTTATGTCTTGGATTTTTATTTTCAGCCCTGATATTGCTAATGGCCTGTAATTTGGAACGGCTATGAATTGCCAACATAATTCCTGCATGTAAATGATAGCACTTTCAAATGAGGAATTTTGAAATTACAGCCTGAAAATGAAGGGAGGCCTTTCTTAAATTTTTTTTTTTACGATTTTTCTTTTGCAATACATTGCAGTGTAACACCTATTAGCATTTAAATTTTGTGATGCCAACAAAAAGCGATATCTTTTACACAAATACTCATAATCTGCAGTCTAATCTGTTTATCAAAGCATGTTGCATCTAAATGGGTTTTAACAGTGTTCATTCTGTCTATGAGAAACAACTCATACGGAGACTTGCGTGCGCATTCACACAAACTGTACACGCACACACTGAACCTAGTGAACCGCGGAAAAGATATCAAGTACATCTTTTCTACATTGAACAGAAATATTTGACTATATACAGTATTTAGTGGAAATATTTATGGATGACACTGTTTGAAAGAAATTTAGGCACAAGACTGTTTTCTTAAAAATGCATATTCTTGTTGTTAATGTCGTTTCACTTTACCACTTCCTAGTGTACAAAAGGCTTGCATAATCTCAACAATTGTAATTTATCTTATAAATGTATTAGTTATACTTTTCAATTTCTCTTCACAGTAATAGGCCAGTTGCTTTTTTTTCCTCAAGATCTCGTAAAGCGGAATCCTGTTGCCTTTTCTAAAGAGTGGGTTCTGACTTTTTTTTAAAGTGCTTTTAGAAAAAATGAAGAAACACAATGTTATTGGTTTAGCAAGTGCTGAATTGTCACTTTAAATGGTATTCCATTGCCTTTTGAGAGCTTCTTAAGGATTAAGAGGACTGTAAAGCTTAACAGGAACACAGGCAAGGCCAAGCAGCACACTGTGACCTGGCATCTGCCCTGGCCATGCTCTCAGACAAAACCTCACTCTTTGAGGCATTTTACAGAGACATTTTGTATCGATTGCGTTTTCTCCTTCTTTGTCAAACTGTTCTTTTGTGGTTGGTTATTTCTGTGGGTTTTCAGCTTGGCCTGTGTGGATGTGGATGGAGTAGCTCTCGATCAGGAGCAATAGCCACATTGTGTTCAGTAAATGGAATATGACAGAATTACCCCAAATTGTATCACGACTGCTGATCCGAGATGTGGAGGAGGCCTACTTTCAGAAGTTCTGCAAACCATGTCAAAAGATGCCAGAACTACCAAGTTATCAAGAAGTTGCTTCAACTCAAGAGCATATTGAAGCATCGGACCTGACCTTTGTAACCTCTGTGTCAATCCTTCAGCAGTAGCCTACAGATATGGCTTACATACTGAAAGCTGCTGTCATTCTTAAAAAAAAAACCTGAAAGTGGAGAAAAAGGAAGGACGTTTAGCCTGGTTAGCCGATTTTGGTCTACAGTTAGCTCCCTGCTTTGCTGGCAGATTCCCATTTTCACGCTGTCAGCGTGCGTCGGTGGGATAGAGTGCTCTCAGATGTGCTGGAAGGAGAGTGTTGGTTAGGATTGTCTATAGGGAACACGCAACTGTAACTCCTCTGTCGCAGGCATGAAATCTCTCTGGCACTTTCCCCTCTCCCAGTAGAGAATGAGATGGGAATAGAGGACTGTGTGAATTGGCTCTAATCCAGTCTGACCAGCGTGTAAGTGCAACACTGCTAAGTCTCATATGCTCTCTACACCTCCTTAAGCAAGATTGAGGGAAATATGAGCAGCACATACCTGGGTAACAGCATGCCTGCAGGTAAACTCGAACAGTCCAGATGGACCAGACATCTCTTCTTTTGCAGTTCTGCTGCAGGTGCCTATTGATTACTGCGACGGCTTTATGGCGTCAGTTTCTGTAAAGATTGGCCTAATTTACGTCACAAGTCAAGGGCCACATTGTAACAATCCATCAATGACTCCTGCAGTGTTACTGTGAGAGTAGATGTGAGAGTAGACTTCTGTCTCTCTTCACAGCCATCGACAGGCTCTGCAGCTCGGATGCAATGCTGCTGAGACTATGAGAGTGAGAGCACACATGAGCGAGAAAAAGAGTCTGTGCTCCATGTGTTGAAAAGCAGCAATCTCCAGACAAACAGGCAGGTGATCAATATCTGTATGACTGGACAGATGACTGCTTATTTCCATGGTAACATGCTGGTCAGCTCTGAGATGTCAGGCAGTGATGGTTAGCGCGGTTGTATAAACATGTATCTCCGTGTATAGCTGTCAGTATGTGGATTTGACTAAAGAGCCATACACACCTCAGACCTGAGAGAAAAGATCAGATGACACTCTATTATATTATATCCTAACTCTAACCCTCACCTTTTTTCTGGGTGTATGGTTGTATAATGATGTCTCACAATTTAAAACAGTTTTTGACAATAAAGAGTTCAGATGTGAAATGTGTCAGTAATCATGAGAAAATCATCATTTACGAAATAACATCTAAAATCTTGCATTTGTTTGTCATTGAATGTTGCCTAGAATGACTACAAGGCTACTTTCATTTTCATTAATTTAATCTGAGCGAAAGTGTTCTGTGTGGCTGTATATTTGACAACATTTCAAATTAATAGATGTTTTTTGTGTGTGTTTTACAAGCAAAACATTCAACAAGCCTTGAACCTTGAAATCTTTTCCTAATTATCGAGTTGAGAGGAAGAATTTGATTTACCTGCAATGAATGTGAGGCATTTGTATCCTTCTTACTGTTTTTATTTCTTTTCAAAGGTAGTTCTACAGCTACCAATTATTTTTTTCACTTATCAACTTATCAATTATTGTTTTTATTACATCAATTTCTTAGACAAAAAAAAAAGACAAATTCCCATCTAAAGCATTCACAGTCCAAGACCAGCTCTCAAAACCCCAAAGTTATAATAACATGACACGGAGAGAACAAGAACAATCCTTACATTTGAGAATCTACAATCTACATGTTTTTAATAAATATTCCCAATGAAATGAATGACCATGATATGTGTTTCTGTTGTTACCTGTGCTCTTGTTCACCTCTATTTGTAACTGCTAATGATTTACAGACTGTAGGATAACCAGTAAATGAGTAGTTATAGATAAGGCCAGAGGATTGCAAAGCATCCAGATGGGAAACGAGGGAGACAGAAAGAGAGAGTTGCATTGATATGAGGACACGCAGACATCTGGCTCCTCTTTAACTCCAATCAAGTGCTCGTTCACTATGCCAGGAGTGCTTACAAAGGACCTTTTAAAAAAAGAAAAAGAAATATGTTGAGCCTGAAAGGAAATCAAGGCACCCTTCCTCTTTCATTCCCCTCTTTACCTTTTAAAACCACATGCCTCAAAAGACTGTTTTGTTTCAAGCAATCCATTAAACTGGGTGCTGAGGGTTGAGCAGATTTGATGTGGCACATGTCCTTGGTGCTTTAAAAGAACGGCAATGAAAAATTAATCAATAGCGTGTGCCTCCCATGCCCTGAGCCAGTGTTCACCATAGATTCTATCTTAAATTAAGATCAAGGAAACATGCTCTCAAGGGGACGGTTTGAATAAGATGTTTCTTTGATTGGCTGAAAGCGTATTTTAGAGTTCATCTGATGGACATAAAAAGTTGTCTGGGAGTGAAATGAGGAAGGATTTATTTATTTGATTCATTTGAATAGCGTATCTGCAAATCTGTAGTCAGGTGTTTTTAATAGATATCAAATATTTGCTGTTTCATCTACTCAAATGCTTTTTTTCCTTTTTTAGTGATTTATTATAGATCATTTCTATTTCCAGGTGCCTTCCTTTAATGGGAGGTTTGAGAGTGTGGTCATGTATAGGACAACACCTTCATGGTGGTAGAACACCGAGTACCAAAAATATGGGCACTTGCTCTGCAGTGCCCCTAGTGGTCCAAAACTCCAAAGGGTACCATAACATTTTATTCATCACCTCCGTTATAGAGATTTGGAAACATAAGCTTTTGGTCGGACTCAAATACAAGCGTATGAGATGATTTAGGTTGAGTTTTCGGAAAGCTTTCGGAGCTGTGTAGGCTTGCAACAGTGGTGCAGAGTAAAGTGTTTAAATATACTTGTTTTTATGCCAGCTGTAAAAGAGGTGTCGCAATCAGATCTTGAATCATAACATTTTAAAGCACTGTAAGCCAAATAAAAAATCTTAACAAAGGTCACATGACCTGTGAGTTGTCATAATTCTTCAGCCTGCTCCCATGCCGATCTGCGTTGTGTAATATGCAAAGGAACAGCACTCTCAAACAAATCAAACGTCTAAAAACTAAAAAATGAAAGACAGACATACACAGTACAGAGGTTACAAATATTTTAATATATTTTCATAAGTATTTTACATAAAATGTAATATCACCCACAGTTGTAGCAATGTTTGCAATGGTAATTCATTTATTTAATGTTATGCTGCCTGTGCTGTAGGCATGTGGAGTGTGTAGACAGCCATTTGTGTTTGTTGGAACACAAATCCAAGACAGAGGCACTGCTGTGGTAGATGGGAAGTTTACCTTTTGGTCGCCTGTGCGGCACTTGTAATTTAGTTACTTTGAAGTTAAATTCCTTATTCATAAAGACTTTTAAAAATGAAAATTATAACTCCATGTACTTTTTCATTTCATATTGTGAGCCATCAGTCATACTACAGTTACCTAGAGCATAGCCAGAATAGGACAGTTTTGTATAGGATTATTACAGCGCTCTCTAAATATGCTGTGTCATGTTAGATTTGGGAAAGCAACAGCATTTCAATAATGGTGCTGCACAATTGCAATAAGCTTCATTGTGCTGGAGTGCCTGTTTCTGTGTCTTACTCACTCTCAAAATTTGATGTGTGACAAAGTTCACTTTGATGAAGAATAGATATACTGGTACACTAAATTAATTTGTTTGGTAATAGTGTCATGTAATGTTAAGCTTTTAAGGTGTATATACGATGTATCAATGTTGTCAGTTTCTGCTGAATGGCTTGTCTTCAGGTGTTCATGGTTGGAGTGACTTTTGCAGGCTCTGGAAGAATCGAAAGTTTAGCTGTGACAGAGGGCGGGCTGTGTGGGAAGGATTAAGTCAACACTAGCTCCCACTGGGGATGAGAAAAGTTTATTTTTCATCAGCTTTTTTGTCTTCTTTTTCTTTTCAGTTTTTATCTTGTCATTCTTTCCTTCTTCTCTACCTTTTATCCTTCCCTCCTTCTCCACTCACACATCTCCTCTCTATCCAACATATGTCTTTTCAAAGGCAGAAACAATCATTCCTCTTCAATCAGAAGGGGAGAGCTGGATCTCGTTATTTTGAAGGGAACATGAAAGGCTGAAGTGGTCACAGTATGCTGATATTGGATTGAACAGTGGTTATGGCAGTGCTTTATAGGCTCTCTGTGTTTGTGTTGGTGTGTGCACATGATAGTATGTCCTTGCGTGTGGTGAGTAGTACTTTTTTCCCTCCGTGCACTTCCAAAAGACTTGGATATTACAGCTTGGATTTAGATATTGTACAGGAGAGATAGAGTATGATAGAGTATTTTAGAGAGGGGGAGGGTGGTAAAAATAGGATTCTTAGTTTTGTTGATTGCATATCTGTGAATTGTATGTACTGTATGCACGTCCCCACACCAGTGATGGAGCTTGTGAATACTTGCTACGCTCTCAGTTGTACATCTCTCCCCCACAGCTCTGTCACACACTCAACAGCACTGTCGGCATGCTCAGCTCGGCAGGAGGCTCCTGCAGGGCTGCATTAGGCTCCATAAACTTTATAGCATATTTTTACAACCCGCCTCTCTGTATGCATCCGCCATCACATCCCATCGCATCTGCTTTAACTGTTCACACAGCTGTGAAATTCTGTGTATCCCCATGTTTTATGGTTGCCTGCTCCTCCCGTCACTCCCAATTTCTTTATTTGCTCCTTTAGCTTTTTGATATCATTCTCTACATCTGTGTATATTTTAGTAAGTTATTTGCTTTGGTTGATGGAGTTGTCTGCTTTTTCTAGATGTTATCGGTGAGAAGGCTTGCAGTGGGTGATGTGATAATGCACTTCTGTTCATAACCTTGCCAAGCTCTCTCCTCTTGTGCATTTCTAATCGTTCCAGATGCAGACTTCCCTCTGACGATACTGAGACTTGCATTCCAATGTGGGCAATGTCCACAACAGCACATGCATAGACCCTGCTGACTTTGTCTCGAAACTGACACAATGCAAGGCTTGAGGACAAGAAGGACAAAGAGAGGTCACTGTTGACAGGGACCTATGGTCAACATAAGTGGAAACCAAAGTTGTTGTAGCTGTCGGGTTAGGAGAGAGTCACATTGATGGCCTGCTTATAATCCCCCCTGCTCTTTGCAGTAAACCCACCAGGCCCTGTGGGAGCGCCTTACTGCTCAGCCAACTAGTCCACTCAGCACAACACTGACTAACAAGGTACAGTCTCTGCCTATCAGCTACTGTGTTTTCATAGCGCTGCCATACTTGGACGCACAAGAGTAAAGCCACATAATCGCCTCATCAACAGCCAGGTTCCCCCCCGATTCCCTAGACAGCTCCCTGTTGTAATGATTGGTGACATGATCAAGGCCAGATCACTTGCTGTGTTATTGTCTGGCTTGCAGTTTCATTCTAAGGGTGCTCAGGAGAGATGGGCAACACTTTTAAAATGTCAGCCTTCAAGCTGTATGACTTTTTAGCTGTTTACCAATAGCCCACAGCTGGTTGAATGGCCCCTCCTCCCTATTGAATGAATGAAAGAATGACTGAACGCATGAGTATAGATAAACTATCCATGTGCTAGATATAAAGGCTCAGGCTGCTATGATTTACGTTAAGCTTGGTTGTTAAAGCATAGGTTGGCTGCTCCAGAGAATGAGGGTAAATCCTGACCGAGTTGGCACTACCTCTTATTCATGCATGCAAAAAGTTGCAACCATATAGCCTAGGGTCGCAACTTTTTCCAGATTAGATGGTCTCTCCTTTGTTTGCTTTCCATTGTGCCTTGCCAAACTGTAGCTGTGTATTGAGGGCAAAGAAAAATATTGCGTAGGTCATTAGGGTGTTTCACACCAGTGCTGATGGCATTGGATCTTTTTTGTGTTTGGCTTGCTGAGGGTGTATCATTCTCAATGCCATAGACACAGTAGCCGTCTGAGTAGAGGCAGACCATGACCATGCATGACCAGATGCGGAAACAGCTGCAGTTCTCCTGCCGGTATTGTAGTACTCACGACTAGCACTTGGTGGCAGTGGGTGCCCATTGAATTGGCTCGTTGGTGCAGTGCATAGGGGTAGAAAAGCCACATTGTTGCTATGGAATTGACCTAATGGGTTTCTCTCTGCCCACGTAACACACCGTTATGTGTGCCACTAATGCCATTTGTAAGACGTCTGATCTTTAAAGGGGAGAATAAGTGTGAAAAGGCTCAACAGCATTCAAATTGGTCCGTCCTCTCTGATCAATACTTTCACCCTCCTACTGTAGACAGAGGGGAAAAAGAAGGATAAAGAACAGATTCATCATTATTATCTTTCCTGTGAACAGATTCAGAAGTGAGACTGCCTCTGACATGATGGAAGACAGCTAACCTCTATTGGGTCCATGCCGTCTTTCTTTCCCTTTTAACGCTTCACTTGCTCGATCAGGGCCAGTAAAGAAGCACGTCTTATCTTACCTGCTATTGACAAGACCTGTTGTATTGACCACTCTTTTATGCAGTCATACCTGAATAATTTATTAGACTGGTCCCACACTGATGAACAGATGCAGTCCCACACCAACAACACATCAGTTATGCTTACAGAACCGCACCATTGATATCACTGTCTTTCCTTCTGGTTCCCTCTGTATATCCCTCTTATATATTATGCCAGCAGACTGACACCACATCACTGTCTCACTCTGTTTGTGTATTCCGTTGCAGTTGCTTTCCCTCAGAGATATGAACATCAAATCTCTATCTCTTTTCTGACCCCACCTCTCTATGCAAGCCATATTTGTTTATTGACACCCCGAGCTCTTGACATGACACAGATTCTTGGCCACATGTGTTCTGCTGAAACGTGGTCTCAGGTTGGGTATGGCTTTCATTTATAGCCCAGGTTGTTTTCAGCATTGACACAGTGACAGAGAGTGGCACATCTTTGCTGCCCCACACATTCTGCGTTCACTATTTCGACTTCTTCCACCTTGTCATTCAGCTCAGGTGCCCTCACTAACATACCACATCCATTTTTAATGCACAGCCATATGGTGGTCTTGTTTTTCTTCAGGTTCTGGGCCTAGAAATATGAGTAAAATATCCCTGCTGATATTTTCACGTATGCAGTAAAGGCTCTATTATTGGTGGTCAAAATGTATCAAACACTTCTTTAAGATGAGGCCAATTACTCGATATTGGCCTGAGGTTGATTTGATGGCAGATGTATAGGGTTCCAAATGGTGATGTCCTTGATGTTGGCTATAGACGCAGCGTGAGAGGTGATATCCAATCATGTTGAGATGACTGACCTGTCTCTTTATGCCCTGAGTGGTCTTGAGAGATGATCTTTTTAATGCTCATTGGGTGAATGTCTTCTTCACACCTGAGATGCTGGCCTTGGATCAAACATAGTCTGCCACTGGATGTGATAAAAACACAGGACCTTACAATGCGGACCCCTGATGTGTATAATTACACAGTCATTTAATAAGACAAGCAGCAAATTCAGTGTCATGTGTGGGGTGTTTTTCTTCTTTCCTGTCAAGATTTCCCATGTTAGCTTTCAGTTGGCTGTCTCAGCTGCCGACGGGTGTTGTTTGCTAGATTGTTTGTGTGTCACCTCACATGTCTCTGTGTGAGGAGGAGGAATTTGCTACCACAAAAGAATGAAATTGAGAGGGGAAAAAAGTTCCTTCCAAGCCCTGCAAGTAGAACAAAAGAACAGAAAAAAATCTTGATGTTATTATGCCGGCAACATCTTCTGAGCTTCTGATATAAATGAACTAAGGGTTCTAAAATTGTCATTTGAATTATGCCTTTCATCTCCCCATGGTTTTTAGTGAAGCAGTTCAGCCCAAGTCTCTTGTGAATGTTTTTTCTTCCCCTGTTTGCATTTCTGAACAAGCGCCATAACTGTAATGAATTCTATTATTTTAAAACCAATTACTGTTAGTTGGGAGCTTTTCACCGCCGTTGTCGTGCTCTCTGAGGAATAGTTCTGTTGCAGTGTCGACTGCACTCAAACCTGATGGTATTTTTTCCTATTTCCATAACCACCCATGCTAATGTAGTTTTGGTGTTACTATACAGTAACTCCTCCAAACACAGCATTAGTGTTTGTGTGAACCAGAATTTAAGGAATCAGAGCAATGAAGGAATTTTTTTTTTGTATGAATTTAGTTGAATTACATTTTGTGTAATCGGCTGAATACTCTAGAAGCCAATGTAGTCTTTGAATGAAAAGGAATTCTACTGTAAGTAAAGCCCCAGAAATACAAGGCACGTTGTGTTTATTTGGCCATGATTTTAAGACCAACTGCAGGGGTAAAAATGTTTTTTCTAAATATATAATTGAATTGAAGTATGTAATATTTTTCACACAAGTTCTCACACTGCATTTTTATCCGACATCTTATAAATCGTCCATAGAAAAAAAAGCTCAAAGGACTACAAAATGTAATGCCAATATTTGATGCCACATTAAACTGTTTTGTCTCAGAATGTGATTTACTGCTTGACTTTTAATCCTCTGTAGGTTTATTTAAATGCCATCCTATAAACAAAACAAAAAAGCGAACAAATTAAAAAAAGTTTCAAGTTTAAAAAAAAGAAAGATGGTGTGTTGTATACGGGGTAGACCTGTATGGGATACAGGGCCTATGCTGATTGGAATTTCTGAAAGGTTTTTCATTCTTTCCGTTTTTCCTTTATTATATGTAATTAATGCTTCGTGGTCTAACAATGTAGTGTTGTTTAAAATCTCGCTAGACAGCGCAATGTGCTTTGTTCATAGTAATTATATTTATTCGTGACACACGTACAGACACTATTACTAAACTAAAGTAAAGTTTCTTTTTGATGCTGCTCTCCATTATTTTATAAGCATACTAATTGGATCCTGCCTCCATGCTCAGCTAGTGTTTGAAGGTGGACCTTTTTTGTGCCCTTTTGTCAAATTTTCGTCCTCTAATAGAGCCACTTACAGTCACTTGAATCAACAGTGTGCAACTTCAAGTTGTAGTGAACTCCACAGAACTGCATAATTATTTTTATACTCAATCACAACCTTATTAAGCATATAGTATGTACACACACACACACACACACACACACAGAAAGAGAAAAGGAGAGATTTGACACGTTCACTCATTAAAAGCCAGCCACTCATTCTGCCCTAAAGATTGATTTATAGCTTATTTAATAAGCTGAAAGGTTACCTCAAAACAGATTTTCTCCATAATTGACCAATTTAGTGCCGCTCGATAAGCATTCATGTCAAGCTGAGATGTTGTGGTATTTCTCTCTCTCTCCCTCCCCCTTGCTCTCTCATGCGTTACCACTGATATTATAGTGCCATGATTAGTTATCAGAGGAGTTATGAAATATTCAACATGTTGTATTTTGGATGTTAAGCGGGTGGGACCCAAAACCTGGGCACAATGGCTGCAGCATTAGTTAGCATCACTGAATGTTCCCCTAATTAGCTCACTTTGCCCAGCAGCTGTCTGCTATTAGGGTCCTTTGTTCCAGATGTTATCTCATTAGAATGGCATTGATCATCCTAATGACTCTTGGAGAGATTATTGGTCCACATTAGTGTGACCCGTTGCTGCCTCTTTCCCTGAGGTCAAACCACAAGCTTCACACATCCATATGTTCCGTTGACGGTTTAAGTATGGCAGCCATTTCCCCTAGTCATGGTTACTTGTATGTGGGATGCCAGTGAATAGGAAGCGGGAATGACTCAGAATATTGCTGCATGCTAGTAATAAACAGTGTAATTGGTGCACATTAGGCCCCGTCTTAGTGTTTGTCAGTGTGCTAATGCTTAGTGTACACAGTTCTTTATCTGTGAATTAACCTACTGTCATTGCATAAATGGCTTTTCTTTATAAATGGGTGGACTGGGCTTAAACTACATGTTTTTGTTTGCTTCACATTAAGTTCCAGTTTGCGAGATTGAAGGCTATGGGTTTGTCTACCAGTTACCTTGTCTGTTAAAGCAAGGATTTCTAAAGCAAGGATATTTGTTATTGTGTGCTTTTATACTCAAAGCATCTAATAGCAATACAATTTAGTATTCAGAGGAACTGGTGATATTGAGTGGTCGCATTCATATTATTTTTCACCCAAGGCTTTAATTTTGGGCATATCTGTTCGTGTGTCTGCTTTTGAGTAGTGTTTGTGTATGTTCATGCATCTGTGCATGCATAAGTGGGTTTACTGGTTTATCTGTGTGTAAAAGTGGTGGTTGCACTATGATAGGAAGAGACAGGGCATTTGATTCTTGTTCTCGCACTTTGGTCTTGGTCTGAGTAGCTTTGTGGGCAGACGAGGCTTTGCCAGGGCATCTCTGGCAGCTAAGAAGCAATCAGTTCCCTTCCCTGCCACAACAAGCACAGAAGTACACCGAAATCTGTGCTTCTTATCCCTTTGTGTCCCCTTTCTGCTGGCCTCGAAGCTGGCCATCTTAGACACCAAAGTTGAGAGTAGAATGGGGGTAGAAGGTATAGAAAGAAATGAGTATTCACGTAAAGTGATGGGAAGATGAAGACAGGTAGAAGAGAAATGTGATATTACTCTCCAGCCTGTAATTCCCTCTTATTAGTCAGCAGTAGCTGATCCGGACTTGGCCAATTCCCTCAGTCTACTGTGTAAACTTGCCTATAGTCAGCTAGTTACCGACATGACCCTTAGATCTCTTTTTCCTGCTTCATGAATACCTATGTATTAACTTGGGGCCTCTGTTTTATACTTACTATACTCAGATGTGTAGTAAAACAGCAATGCTTAATTGCATCCAGCTCAGTGGTTTAGTCTTCAGGTTTTCTGGCTCCACGGCCTAATGAAAAGGGAGAGGCATCAGTTTAATTATAATGTACTCGCCTCTTATCGAGGAGAGATTGTTTTTATTTGGAGCCCTAATGAATTTCTCATCAGTTTGTTATTAACATTGTGCTATCTGGGGCTCAAGTGGGGAAGCAGCCAATTACATGGCTTTGTTCTCCCTGATGGACAGGTATTTGTGCCTCTGTTGAGGGAGAAATCATTTGTGAAAATGCTATTGGAGAAGTCATAGCTACATCTTCCCGCCATCTACTGCCAGACAATTTTCTGCTTCAGGTAAAGTGGAATGTGTATGTGCCATTTCTTATAAAATCTTTCTACTAACGCCAGCTAGTTATGATCTACTTGTAATAACTGGCTCTTCAATTGCTCAGAAGTTTTTAGAAAGATGATGGTTGGCACCTGCAATAATGGCTTAATCTATACAAAGGGCATCAAAGCAACGCTGCCGATGTTACGGATGGACTCTGCCTAGTCATCTGTATGTAACATGACATTCGCATATTCGCCCATTGTTTCTTTCTGCTGCCCATTTCAAATTGAGCTATTAAAATGTTGTGTGCATGGATTCATTTTCGCCTCTGGTGGGAAACAGTGGTATTGAGTGGAGTGCTGAGTATTAATACAGTGGAATGAGGACATGTAGTGATAATTTCAAATTCTTACCCATGACCCTTGCTGTATATGGCATTGCTTCCTTAACCTAAACCCATTTGGAACTAATCCAATGGGATACGAAGGGAACATAATGATGTGTGGGGCCTTGTTATTTGCCTTTGTTCACAAACACCTTCCTAGTTTATTGCATTTTACGGTTGAGGGGCTTGATCACTAGTATTATGGCTTTGTAAATGGGAGTCAATAAATTACCCTCTGATTAAAGACGCTGCCCTCACTTGAGGTGTGAGAGCCATTCGCTATGCATGGTTAGCATGAGTCTTTTTGTGTGTACTAGTTTAATCACTTAAATTCCTCTTTCATTTTAGCTCACGTCACCTCTCTAACTTCATAACTCTCCAACATGTCCCTGACAGTTAAACATGGCAACTTTTTTAAAAATAGAAATATATTTTAAATGTATTTTTTGTATGCAAAGTTCTGGAAAGCTTTTGGGTGGGGAAAAGGTTATCTGTTATCTCTCTACACATGATTTACCAACTTATAGGCCCAGACAGTCCCACATTTCTTTACTGTGAATGTGTTGGGCTTTGTAATATAACATAACACGGCACAATGTTCCAAACTAGTTTACAGGCACCAAAGACTATGGAAGGTATTCACTGTAAAATGTTTACTTTTGTTTGACATTTATTCACTCCTGTTAGTAAAATTAACATGTCTTTCCCAATTACTCTTTTTCAGATTTTTTTCTTTCCAAACAAATATTAGAAAGATTTGATTTACTTCAGAAAAAATGTGTTGAAGTCCAGAAAACTTCACAAAGTTGTCTTCTGCATATTTAAACTATGCCTCTTAATTACTGGTCGTCTCTTTATCTTATTCATAAATGCAGCTCTTCACTGAAACATGAAGTGGAGTTTTGGGTTATGGAAAAACAAGGATGTGGTAAATAACAAGACAGATGGTTGACAGAAGCTTTATGCATGGCAACAAGGGAAGAGAATTGTACTGAATTTCTGCTGACCCCTTTGCTCTGGGAAAAACTCCTAACCCCCCCTGCAGCTCTCCAATCCACCGGTTTGTTTCATGCATCTTCAAGCCTCGGTCACACTGATTGATACACTGTGGAATAGCCTCAAGCTTCATTTTTACTTGAAAAGCCAAGTTCCCAAAAGCACAGAAGACTTGCAGGCCATTATGGGACTGAAGAACCACAAGCTAAGCAAATTAATAATCTATTGCACCCCCCACGTTACCGCCACCCCTGCTCCATTCTCTATGTTCCATTAATGAATGAGAAAATAAAATTATCAAAGCAAAAATAAATTGCATTTTATGTGGCAGGCATCATTTATTGATTATATCTGGGTCTAGTTTGGGATATGTTATAAGTCAGTAATGGCTGCATAAACTGTCTGCTGTTGCATATTGAAAGGCATAAGAATACATTATGATTAGAAATGTATTATGGTTTCATTCTAGCCACAGCAGTTTTACAGTTAGATGGTTTTGGCACTTCACAGATTGTTTGTTTTCTATTTTATTCTCTCAGTTTCTGCAACACCACAATGTGCTTGTGTGTAGTACAGGTGCCTATCCTTTGCCGAGACTCCTCTACCAAGGTTCAGGTCCTCCCCCCTCAGTCTAGATTAGTCCCACTGCTGAAGGAGGATGAATTGAGGGAGTCAGGAGGATAATGAGGGCATAGGCTGGGCCCAGGGGCAGCCAGCAGTGCCCAGCTAGGTGGATCTGCCTGTGGTGCTAAGCCTCTTAACTCACTGCATCCTCACTGGCATCCTCTGACTGGTATAACGCCACACATTGCCTTCGTGACAATGTGTGTAAAGCAACATAGGTCCTACAAAAGACATACCTGTAATTCCAGTAGCCACATGATAATCAGTTTCTGAGTGGATTAAAGCCTAAGGGAATTGTGGGATGATCAAGCGTATTTAATTAAGTTTCATTATGGGGCATTTGCATATTAGCCAAAACACTTGTGGTAGTTGTGAGTCCACAGAATAATGAGAATGTGCTCATTTGAATTTCATATAAGCCAAAGATGGCTTTAAAAAAATTTCAGCACCAAGGAGAGCGATAAAAACTCTACTTTGTGAGCCCTGAAAGCATCCTTTGCCTAGTACCTCTTTTCCCGCTTCCTCTTTGTTCTTGCCAAATTCTACCTTGTTTTTCTCCAATAGACACGGCAAAGTGTTGTTGTATGGGGCACACTGTACACTTCATCATAGGTTTTGACTCAATGTCTATACCTACCTTGATTGTGTGCTTGTTAATGACAGCAATTTAAAAAAAAACAGTGCCTCTGAATAATGAATGCATCTGTGTATGCATGTAATAATGTGTTGACTTGAAAGGTAACCAGGACAGAAGCAGCCAGCTTTGTAAAGATGTGGCTATAGCATCAAAACTAATGTGTTAAAAGTCATTAAATGACACTCTGGTCCATCATTGTTTTACATTATACGATTATGACCAAAGGCTGCTTGACACTTGGCTTTTGGCCACAAGTTGACTGGTACTAAATGAGGTTGGAAGACTTCTTCATTAATGTACTTACAGCTAAAAAAAAAAAAAGGCACCTCTGACTCGCATCAAACGGGGTCAGATACCTCAGATGACTGACTGTGCAATCTCTAACTTCCAATTAATAAGTGGCTTAAGTTGTGCAAGCGCCATGATTTAATTTGGTTTGGTGAGTTACTTCGTAATTCATTAAGCAGGAGGCAAAGGTACAAGCGGTGGAGCTGTCTCCACATTGCAGTTCACCAGCTTGTGATGGTGTGACAGATGTCATAGGACAGATTGATGCTCCACATAAATGCTTTTATAAGTTACAGCACAGGCACAGATGTTTGTTTTCATCCGCTGCTTTGCTTCCACTCTAAGCTCAGAAAAAGTCTATCCCAATGTTGTTTATTTGCTGTCAACAGCTTCCACATAGCACTAGAGTTTTGTTAACAGATATAGATTGAGTCTTGCTCGTCAAATTATATGCCAGGCGATGCTCCCCCAGACTGACACCCACACTTTTCTGCCCCCTTTATCTCTCTCTTTTACTGCTGCTTCAGTCTCTTGCTCTCACTCTGCTCAAAGGAATGGTGCTTGGCTTGGGAGGACATTTGGACCATATATGTTTAAGTGTCTATGGTAGATGGGAAGAAACAAAATAGTTGAAAAAAGCAAGAAGTATCTTGAGAAAGGGAAGAGAGAAATTAGTTCCAAAAGTGTATTAATATGCATATGTTTGGTTGTGTTTGTTTGTGTTGCTGTGAGCGCAGTGGTGCTCCAGGTACAGAGTAGATGCCTGTCATTCTTCTGCTCTAGTCCTGCCTCTATAAATAGAAGTCTCTGCGCGCTGCGATTCCTGAGGGGCTTAGTACTCTTTTCCCTTTTTTTCTCTTCATCCTCTGTTCCTGCTTCTTTCCTCTACTCCCTCCTGTGACTCTGTTAGGCTGTCTTTGCATTTATCAAACAGTCGTATTATAATTAGAATAATAATTAATTATAATAATTCAATTTGACGTAGATCACCCACATGTACAGTACACACAAATTGTTATTGTCGTATGGATTCTTATTCATCATCCTTCACTTCCCCCATTGAATTGCACTGCATACTGTTTTAGGGAATCCCCCACTCCTCATTTAGTTTTTTCATCTTTGATTTTTACCAATTTTAGATAATGATCACCACACCTAATTTACCTTAAAGTGATGTCTTAAATTAATTGTTTTTTCATTGACCAAAAGGGAAGAAGTATTCAATGATTTAAAATGGAAACAAGTCCTCCATTGCTAACTTTTTGGATTATTTATCTGTTCTCAGAATGATCATTGATACATTTGTTTTGTTGTTTGACTAATTGGTTAGCAGATTTATAATCTCAGCCCTGTTTGAGAATTAAATACGATGAACCACCCAACATAAACATTTCAAGAAGGCAGTTTGTTCTTCTGGTCTTTAGATTTGCCTGTTTGTTTATAGGTTGTACAGGCATGACTGAGAAGTAGAGAATTGCACCTAGTGTCACTCACATTCAGACAGCATCAGGTAGTAAGCTTCCACATCACGTCACTGAGTTTGACAGTTTGAGGGTAGATGATGGTTGTTAAACTTTGAATTATGTAGAAACGAACCAAATCAGATAGAGAAACCAAGGTCTCTGCTGTATGTGCTGCGTGAGGCGTCTGCCGCCCTTGACATGTTAAAACAATGAGTGTGACCCTAATGACTCAACAATTTCACACGTTTTGTTAATCGTTAAAGTGTTCTTGAATATTATTTTCAGAATGATTTACCAATGATTTGCTTCAGTTTTACAGGTACAAACGAGTCAGGAAGTGTTTGGCCGTTTTTTTTATGGCTGTACTAAAGTTCGCACTGGCAAAATGACAGAAAAAATTACAACAAATTTTTTTTTTTGGGTCAATGCAATATTTGTTGTACAAAATATGGGATTAGGGAATGGAAATTAACAAATGACCTCTGGATCGTTTATGATGATGGCTGCTACATTAGAGGCAATTACATCTGTGATTTAACGTCTGGGAAAAGCAGTTATAAAATCTGCACAACTGTTGTTTTTTTGAGTACTCACAGAGGGAGAGTGCGAAAGAGAGATAGAGGAGTGGGAGATTTTCAACTTGGGTCCTTATCTGTCATTTCAGTAATGACAATATGACAATGAAAACAACTCGCATGACAAAAACAAACCATATTGAAGCAAATGAAAAGATGCACATAATGTTCACTTTGAGTACTTTACTTGAGCAACTCAATACAATAACACAATTTCTTACCTTCTTACCTCAGTGTTGTACCTCCGTTGGTTGCTTCCGGACTTAACTACTTGACTTTGGCATTTTACATGTTACAGCAGGTCTCTTTCGTTGTATTATAACTGAAGCAGCCATTCATAAACATAATTCACATCAGAATCTTTTGATCCGTATGAAGCAATATCTTGTGAAAAAGAGACTTTTGAGTCATGTTTGAAAAACAACCACCAACAAAATCTGCTGGACTGATTTTTTAAAATTTTATTCTTGTTATTAATATTTAACTAATATTATTCTTACTCGTGTACTAATGTAATAATCTTACATGTAGTCGTCCTTCTTGTTCGAAGACGACAATGTGATTGTAGTTCTGAAATATGTTTACTGGTTTGCGCAAGAAATGTATTAAACGGCCCAGCATCAGGTCTTAATTAGCGACAGTGCATTCAAATGAACTTAAATTAAACTAAACTATAGCTATGCTCATTTAAAAGATTAGTATTAAATACCCCGCTAAATTGAAAACATGCGGTGACGCAGAATTTTGTGGCCATGATGTTAATTTGCGGTAAGCTTAGTAAATCAACCCCCAAATCTAAATAATGACATTTGCCAAGTGCTTGCCTTCCAAATAATTACCATCAAGTGGGATGTGACGGCAGGAGGTTCCAGGGGCTGATGGGAGCTCATCAGGGAGGCCAGCCATTTACTCCAATCGACACAAAGACAGTCTGCTCTCCCTCAGGTCCTCCTACCCACACCCTGAGATGCTTACTGTTGGGTATTGCTAATTAAGGCAATGAAGATGAGGTTTCTGCAACAATTGTCTTAAGCAGTGCTCAGGTGGGCCTGCACTCTTATCTAGTTTAATGCCAGTTTAATGCCACTTCTTTCCCCCCATTTTGTATCTTTTATAAGGTTTTACTCTTTGAAATGCTGATAGCTGAATTATGCATTTTCTTTTTTAAGTACTTCCTTGGCCTTTGAAATACACATAGCTATTTGCAAATATTATGTACCATTACTGTACATAGTTAGATAGTCAGAGTTGCTAACTGACTCAGAGGGTTGAGTAATGCTCTTTCTTGTATTTAGCTGCACCTGCACTCAATACCACTCATAACTTTGTCTCAGGCTTTTCTATGATATATTATTTTCTTTATTGCTGCTTATTATTCACTCTAGGGGGAACTTGTAGTGAGATTTTTTTCCCTGTTGAGCTAATTGCTGTTGCAAGCACTTAAAGTAGCTGTGACTTTACCATGAAGGAGAGTGGCAGAGAAGGTAATTACTGAGAGGAGTGTTTTTTTCAATGAGGAAAAGACAATGGAGACACCATCAATAAGGACAAACTTTCCCGAACCCTCTCGCCGCACACTCTGTAATGAAGACCTTTGCTATTGGCTTAGATGGATGAGGGCAGCTCTGTGAGAGCGAGTGAGCATGAGGCAGGTAGATGTTTGTTTAGGGCTAGCTCATGGTGGATATATTGGAATGGGTGTGGGCCTGTCTGATAGAAAGGCACATTAAGACCAGGGTGATTAAGGAACAGAGTTGATGGAAAACGAAGTAGTATTGACAAGGCTTTGTCTTCCCCTGGTCTCCCTTGTGCCCACATTGATGCCCCTGTCTAGTCTCCTCCAGGCTAAGCTACCCGACTGGATTCACAAAACTTAAGAGGGATTGATTGTTCTGCAGCAATTTTCTATGCAAGTCCAGGCCAGCAAATCGATTTTGCAGGTGTCAGGAGTGGTGGTCTTATGTTTATATTACTGTTAATCATTACTCTCTTGGCATTTTATCTTAGGCACTGATGAGAAGAACCATGGCGTGCAATTAAAACCCTTGCTTTAAACTCGCAAATGGTTGATATTTTTTCATGTTTTGAATACCGCTATGCTACTGTATATCTGCCTGCACACACCCCACATCACAAGTTTTATATTGCTACACACATGCACATGGACAACTTCATGCTCAAACACACCATCTTCCTCCCTACACATTGTTCCTGTTTAGCATACACAAGCATAACAACTGTTACACATTCATGCATATACTCATCATGTACTTTATCAAACACACACACTCAGACACACACAAATGCACATACACACACAAACCTTAAAATTCACCCAGAGAGGCTGTGTGGAATACAGAGCCAATGCTCCTGACTTGAAAGCCTCTCCACTGCCTCAGATGTGACATCAGCTCGTTCTGTCTCTTGCTCTCCCCCTCCTCCTTTCCTCTTTCCTATCCTCTTTCATCAGCTGAGCCCATCTTTTGACACTTCAGAAGGTGTTCCTCACATGCCTGTCACCTCTCCCCTCCTCCACCAACGCTTTCTTCCCAGCTCTCTATCGAGAGCATGCGTCTCTGTCTGAAACTTATGTACTTTGTAGAGTTAACGCTTTGGCGTTTGCATCACCTTGAAGTTGGTAAGTGGTACTGAGCGCAGAGACCGATCTTTAGTGTTTAAAGAGAGAAGAGCTCTGAAACATTCTGTGTTAGTGTGGCATGGCGAGCTGGCAGGCATCGCACATAAGGAGGGGGGAGGGAAGAAACTGTTTCACCTTTGTACCTGCACATCCTTACAACTTTGAACAACCGACTGTAAAGAAGATAGAAGGTTAGGGACTTCTGTTTCTCCTTTGTCTAAAAAAGCAAAGCAAAAACTTCCTGCCTCACTATATTCCTTCTACAACCACCTTTTATCCATTTATGTATGGAGCAACCATCAAATGTATTTTTCCAGATGTTGTACAATCATTTCAAATGGTCATTATGCAGATTGTGAGCAAATGATCAAGAGTAAAGAAAACTCACCAGGAGATCTTTGCCAAACATGCTGCGTTAAATACACCTAAATACAATGATTAATATTGTATATCTCTGTGCTTGAATTATAATGTATTCCCCGCTGAGACAGTGTACCACTATGTAAACACATTGCTGTGTGGGCTGATCTGTGTTGACTCCCACATGCCTGCTGAGGAGCAGCTTGGTTCAGACTCGGAGGGAACATGTTACCTTCATATGGCTGGAAGTGGTCTTTGGCTCTGAAAAATGTATTCAGTTTGTTGGCATATTGCTGCTGTGGTGCATCTGATGTGCTTGCATGTACAGTATGTTGGTTTTTGTAACTTGATATACATCAGTATATCTGACATGTGGTTGTACGGAGCAAGTAGAGAATGTTTTGTGATGTGTTTGGGTATATTTACTCTGATGTATGCTGTATATGTATGTGGGTATTCGTGAGGCTTAAAGAAACTGGAGAAGATTCTGAGAAATATCCGGTTAAGATTGTGATAAATAGTTGTGTCCTTTCTGCTGTTTTCAATAGCATTTATTAGTTGGAACACAGTAGTTGGGAGGCATTTGCAGTATGTACAAATTTACACTTTCACATACATGTATGTATGTCTTGGTAGACATTTAGTTTATAAAACACCAGCCTCTCCTTGGGCCTCTGGTAGGGGTAGGGAACCACAAATACATGTTAAGAAGCCTTGAAAGTCAATAATACACTGTGGTGGTGGTAGTCTAGTAGCCAGGCTTTCAAATAGATCACCAGAAGGTTGTGAGTTCAATACCAGGCTGCCTCATACCAACTCATTGTAATAACAGATCATGGAAGTAACAGGTTAAGCTAACAAAAGTCCCTTATAGTCATTTTCCTCTGGGTGACTAGCTCTCACCTAAAGAGACATCAGTGGCTCTAGTGTCCTTTCAGCGCTGTTTCCTTCGTAGTCAGACTCGATGTAGCAGAAGCAGGGTTCCATTTCCATGGTATTATCCTCTCCCCATGTAAAACCATGGCTCCTATCGAGGCTTAATCCCCAGCATGGGGAGAGAAGGGCAGGCATTTTAGATTTATTAGTTTTTTCGTACAAAGCTAAAGAAAGCCCTAGGAATGCAGTTCATGCCATGCTGAGATCAGTATGTGCGCAATGCACACAGACAAAATAGGATTTCTGCTGGTCGAGTAAGAGAGCAAGGATAGGGAAAGGGAGGAAAAAAGTAATGCTGGGACTTGAAAAACATTCCATTCTAGAAAGCTTTACTTCATTATCAAGTGAATTTATTATTCCCTGGAGTAATTCTGACATTAAATGAGGCTTTTTTAATATGCTGGTCAGATGCTGCTGTGGGCATTGGAGCTTTGGCGGAAATAGACACAGAGGAGTAAGCAAAGCGGCTCAAAAATTGGCTTGGGATTTTCTGCCTCTCTGAATTTAGTTATTCCACAGAAGTGGTGTTTGGTATTTTTCTGTTTTATGATTATTGTCTGTTGCTTTTTGTTTTGTTCTGTGAACAATGGCCCAGTGCCATCTTTTCTCTGGGTTCAATAAACACTTCCTTGAATGACATTATTATTAGGCATCAAGCCAGACCAGGGCTGGGGAATCTTGGTTTTATTAGAAAACATGAATCTTGTCACTGGGATGCCTAAGGAATATTGATGGGAGTTGCAGTTCAGATGGCATTTGCAGATAAAGTGGAGCTTAATATTCAAAATTATCATAGTGGTATCTATGACATTCTTCAAGTAGCGCCTAGCCCTTATCGATCGGGTGTTGGTTTCAGAAAACGAAAGAATTAATTAAAGCTACAGATCGATTTTTAAGATAACACATTTTGCGCTGCCTCTCTGATGCCACATCTACTTGGATATGATGGATGTTAACAGGATGGTTGTAAGAATATTCAGGGACTCATGGATGGGTAAGTTAAGTCAAAAGTTTTGTTCTTTGAAGTTTGCTGGGATGATTTTTGTGTTCTTTGTTTAGATTGTCATTTGGCTGAATTCTATTGTATTGTGGAAATTAATTCTGTATTTATTTTTTCAAATTAGATTCAGAGTACTTTAAATAATGGTTCTCGCTAAAATGAAGTCATACTGCATAACATCATTTTCTCCAGACAGGAGAGAGCTTTTTGTCGCTCATTGTCATTTCCTTGATTCTCGCCCCTGCAATTGAACTTGTTATTAAACTATACTCTTCTAGAAACATTTATTTTCCCCTTCTTAATCTGTCATTGATGGGTTTTGGTATGTCCTTTCATGTGCTACAACTGACAAACCAAGCTTTTGAACGGCCTTAATCTCCCTTTGATGAATTAGTTTGTCTTTTCCCTGTGCCGTAATAGACACATCAAGTTCTTGAACAAAAAAACTGTTTTCCCTGCTCCACAATTGAGTCAGTTAAATAGACATCATTTGCCTCTGACAAGTTAATGCTTTGTTTTCCTGTTTATGGGGCGTCATGTGGGCACAATGAGTAAATTATTGTCACTGCTGTCAGAGGTATTAAATTTACAAAAGTTCTCCGTTAGTAGCATTTGCCTAATTTTGTGAGTAGCTTGGCCTGTCTGTAGGGTCTGATATTGCCAGCTCTTGTTTATGGCACTGCTTTCCTGAATTAGAGCAAATTAGGATCCTCATTATTTTATTTGTCGGATGCAGGGTTTTTAATGGTCTTTCAACAAATTAAATAACCTCGGGGCATGAGCAGGATTAATTAGATAATAAGAATCACATCTCTTCGTCTTTTTTAAAATAAATTATGTCTTGATGGTTCCAGGGATGAAATGGGCCTTTGTTTTAACTGCGGATCAGAGTGGGAATCAGTGCGGCAGAAAATCTACTAATTATTTACAGAGAACCAGGAGAGTTCGTTTTTTGTGGAACTTATGGGAAGTGGCCACCTGGTCGTGTCCCTAAATTAGTTTCTAAAAGTCGAAGGGATGAAGCTTATAAACTTTTTTTCATTCAGTGTAGATATTTCAAATAAAGAATTTCATAAAGTTGTGGGCTTTGTCATATTTTATGGAACATTGTAGACTTAATATATCCTGTAAGTGGAAAGAAATACATCATTGGGACTGAATCTTCAACCTTGACTGTCTAAAAATGAACACTAAAGACATGAAAACAGTAAACATTATCTCAAACGATAGCAAATGTGACTTGACAACAGCTCTCCTACAAATGTTCTGTATCTTGCGTGATTGCCTCTTGCAGCTTGACTTCTTTGGACCATAGAACCAATGAACCTCAATGTGTAGTGTTTGGATGTTATTCCTGCAGGAGGGCCTGATGATAACGTTTTTGGCATTGAGGGTCAGATGTCCTGGTAGCCAATAACCTCTGCTTGTTTCATAAAGCAGTATTACAAAAGCAGCTTCATAAAACCAAGAACAGCTCCTCAATCCATATTACACATTAGAAGAGGTTCACTTTTAGCTTTAATTGAATTAACATTGTTATTTATACCCTGCTTTGATTATGTCATTAAATTACAGATACTGGATTTTTAAGGCTGATATCAATACTGATTTTTGAAATTTTAAAGGCATGATAGTGATGCAGTTTGCACATTGAAAACATTGTAGAACTGACCTTAAGTAATCAAGATTATAGCAAATATAATTTAAAATGTATTTGCTCGTTACTGATAGTGTTTTTTATTTTATTTTTAAAATCTGTAAACTGATTCTTTTGTTTTTGGCTATTGACAGGGACATGCTTCTTTACTGTTTTCATATTATGGCAGAACATCAGAATATGGAGACACTACCTTTGTTTATATGCAGCTGGTCAGGAATCTCCTGCTACCATATTCTTTCCACCATTGCAGGCACATTTAAAGTTTTAGCTCATTAGTCATATAACTAGTTGACGTTGTTGCAACTTCACAATTATTTTCTTGGAGCATATTAGTTATTTCTGAATCTGACCTATTTAGGCTTTTTAATTTTAATTTTTAATCAAACTTAAAATGAATTACCTTAGATAGATCAACACACATAAACAATAATGTATTTTCTTCCCCATGCTACACTGATGCCACATTGATCCTGCTGGCTAGTTGTCACGCACATCTGCACATCTGCCAGCCATGTCATCATAGAAAGCCTCACTACAAAGAGTTTTTCAATTTGATTGAAAGGTTTGACAAACAGAGAAAGAGTTTGGGGAGAAGTAGGTGTCATTTGTGGTGTGCAGGATAAGCAGAGGAATGGAAGTGCAGCAGTAATATTAACAGCAGGCACAGCCAATCCTATTAGACAAGTGTCAGATAATTAGTTGGGGGTAAGGTGGAGAGGATATAAAAAATGCCTGACCTGTGTTTATAAGATCCCTTCAAAGAGACCTACGCAGGTTTAAAAAGCCACAAATTAATCACAAGCAGTCGTTTGAGATAAACCCATTAAATGTAAGTTATTAAAGCTTGGTAGAAAATGACACTGCTCTCTCTTTAGTGCTGAACTGTACCTAGTTGCTCCATGAGAGGTACTGAACACTCCATTGAGGAAAGCTGATTAACTGATACAGTGCTGTTGTGTCTTGTTCAATTACACAATTATGCTGGTTGCTGCTGCTGAAATGTATCTCTGTGGGTCTCTTTATTCCTGCCATTTTCTTTTTATGTTCAACAATTCTCTGTCTGTATATTCTCCACTGCCCTTTGACATGAACTTAATCTGTTTCATCACATTTCCCCCTCTCATATCTATTTCTTTTTTGCTTCCTTTATCTATCTCATCCCACCCCTGGCCTTGTATCACTCCCCTCATTTCCTGTCCGTTTCTTAAGTCTTTCTTGCTTCAAGCAAACTGCTGTATACCACCAAATGTCTAGTTGATCAACACTTATCTGATTTCTCTGATTGTGGGATAATCACAAAGGGGTTAGCAGTGGTGGCTTATGCTGGCACACCAACAGTAAATCATGCACAGAAGCCGTTTTGCTTGAAAGGAACGGAGCTTTGTGTTGGCCTACATGTTGTTTGTCAAGTGTGGTGGCTCATTAACATGGTGTGTCTGTATGTTTTCATAAAATCCCATCATTAAAAGATTGGGTGGTCCATACAGTGACCTCAAACTGAGCTTTTGAAAAATTGTTTTCCAGTCCCTGACATGGAGATGCACAAAAATTAACCTCACAAAGGCCCCTAACCACTTTTTAGCTTATATCATCTACTCGAACGCAGATACAGATGAGTAGTCTGATCTGGTTTGGGAGCCTGAGTAATCTAATCAGTACTAAGGCGTGTAATTTGCCATTTGCACAAAGAGGCACAAACAAGAGGACAATGCCAATTTTTCAACATCTTACACCAAAGGTTTTGCACAAATGCACACCTACATTCATGTGACTGTCTCACAATTGCCTCAGGGCCTCATTTGAACTGAGAACGCTTCTAGAGTAAGTGGCAAATCATTCTCAAGTGTTGAGTCTTGTCTATTTTGTCTTTACATTTCTATAGAAATCTTAGTACATGAGAGAGTGAAATAACTATACCTACTGATATGTACTGTGTCTAGAAGCACTGTCAAGGCTCTCTTTGATAAGAGGGTATTGTATGGATGAAATTAATTCGACTTTATTTCTTCTTTATATGCTAGTATATTCCCTTTGACTGCCTAATGGCGTGAAGGGATATCAAAAGCCTCATTAAAGCGGGAGACTGAGTGGTGCATTTATGGGGTGTTAAAGCGCTTCAAGAGCTGGGGTTTGGCATGATCTAATGACTGGAATGATGCTCACTCAAAGTCAGCGTAGTCTCTCAAGTTGAGAAAACACTTCACGTTAGTTGCTGAAATAAAAATGGTTGATTCATGCGAAAGACTGCTCTAAATGAGGGAGTGCATGTGTAGTGCATTTATGCATGTTTGTACTCTATTGTACTGGGCAAGGTAATCATGAGGGTAAAAGTTTATTGGTTGTGCAGGAGTTGTGAATAAAACTCTGAGAGCTGCTACGGATTTGCCCGTAACTCTTGCATGGAAAGGAAGCAGCCTTGCAACTCTTGTTAATGGCCTCTTCACTCTGAGGACTTGGTTATTAATCGCACCACAGTAAAATTCTCCCTTTTTCAACTCACTACTCTTTTATGTGGTTACGGGTGCAAGCAATACAACTCTGTCAAGTTGTGTGATTGTATTAATAGAGCTGAGGTTTAGATTGCCACTGATTATAAAGAGAACATAGAATGTTTGCAGCAGAGGTCAGTGTTGTCCTTTTATGAGTCTTGCGTTGTGCAGAATAGTCAATGGATGGTTTTGCAATCATATCCCTTATTTTCCCATACTTAGGTTGAAGTCCCAGTAGACTGTGAAACCGTATTTGCTTCTGACATATTTGCTTCCTTCCTTCCTGCTATTGACCAGTCCTTTAATTAATACGCTCTCAAAACTTTATCTGTTTTACAACTACATTTTTCTCCAGGGAAAAGGAAATTATTGCAAAACTCGCATTGTTACATTTGTTGCCATCTCCTCTGAGGAGCATTTAAATACACAGTAGCTTTTAGATAGCGGCACAATGTGTTGCTGTTGCATGAGTTAGCACCGGTGGCTACGCATTGGCACGCAATTCATTTGCGCTTGGAGGAATGCTGCAGGCAAGAGTTAATTTCTTAAAATTAAACTAAGCATATTGGTACTGAGGTTTATGGTAATCTGACCAGCATGTCTCTGAGGCATTACAGAAGAAATTCAGCGCTTGTGGGGGAATATTAAATAGCTGGTTGTTTGTTATTAACTGGATTACTTTGCTGTATGATGGAGGAACAGTGGGTGGATTTGGAGGGGTTCTGCTAAAGTTGCTTTAAGTTTTTGCCATCAACCACAAAGAGAGGGTAACGACTATATCAAAGCGCTTTGAGCTGAGCTCTGCACCAACATGTCAGAATCTTGACAAATCAACCAAGGATACATTTTTTATGATTTTTTTTTCCTTTTATTTTGTGATACTTCTGCTTCATTAGATACAGTACAAAAGTGGCAAATGCAAGAGGGAAAAAGAGGATGACATTTGATAAAGGTTGCAAACTACTCTAAAACCAACAGTGGTGCATATGCAATTCACACCCTAATTCACTGAACCTTTTGGATGCAGCAGATTTTCTCAAATCAATTTTTACTGCAATATATTATCAATAGAAGTATGGACTTGAGATGGTGCGCTGTTTTATAGCCACCAGTGTTTCAAAGGTTCAGTATTCTTCTGATATGCTTAAACAGCACATAAAGTTACCATATTAAGTTCAAACAATGTGAAATGGCCTTTCTTACTAACTTAAAGTTGTAACGATGAAGTCTTTTAAAAGTGAGACAGTCTTTGCCTGATGCCGCACTTTGGATAGCGGCACATGGCACGTGGCCTAATGACATGACCCAGGTCTCTGTGCAGGGGCAGCTGAAGATGAGAATTAATGGCAGGACTCAAATGATGACCTTTATTCCTCTATTATAATTTCTCCTCTGGCAGCACTGAATGAAAGGTGGCTTAGCACAAGGTGAGATACCTTTTTGAAAAGAGAGCCACTTGAGCAGAGCAGAGTCACACCCATACTTTCCCTGTTGTTCTTTATGTCCTCATTATATTCGTTGCAAAACAAATGCATGCCTTGTTTTTACATTCAATGTTGGCGTTGTAAAAGTCTTGCTTGGATGTTGATTTCAGAGGCTCATGGTTGCCCACAGTAAAGCACCACTGCAAGAAGGTTGCAGTATAAAATAAAACGAATGCTTTCTATAATGGCTACATCTGTAAATAGAAAAGCTCTGGGAAACCATCCATATTTCTCTTTCCTGACCATGCAGAGTAGTCTACTGAGTATTGAAATATTCATCATTTTTTCTTCACAGATCCTTTGCCTTTTTAATGTTAAAAGGCCTGAAAATAGCACATCCACCTCCTCTCATTCCATCTTTCTCCCATGCAAAGTGAAATAAGGCAGAGTGGAATATTTTGTTGACACAAACATGTTTACATCCATGTAAACCAAGCCACGGCCTGTTTTATTTGTCCATCAGCATGGGTATATGGTTTTGCAGGACAAATGGTAAGATTTAAAGTGCTCTATTTTTGTTTAGACCCTCTCCAGGATTCTTCACTTGCACAAGTTACGGCTTTTTGTTTCCTGCCCCACACAGATCAAGGGATACGGTTGTAAATAAATAGATAATACACAAAGAAACAAAGTTGTTTTTCCCATCTACCCTTGTTCTGGGAAGTCATGAGTTGCACAAATACATTGTCTTGTCAGCCTTGAATCAGAGAGAGGGGGAGAGGGAGGGAGAGATGTTTTGGCAACTTTCATGAGCAAGTGATGCACTGTTTTATCTGCAAGCAAGTTTGCAGATGCACCTTGTTATCAGGCAGGTTTGTAGAAGCCATGTTGACTCTTTTGTCTCCCTGTTCCCCCTCCTACCTCAGGCTACATAAAAATTAAGGCCTTAATTGATTTAACGGTTGTTCACTCCCACATGCGTCAACAGACATCAAGCAGTGCTAGAAGGGAGCATACAAAAAAAGTCATAGCAAAAGGGGCACCAATTTAGAATGTTCCCAAGTAATACCTTGGTTACCAAGGGATAGAAACAGTGTGGGTGCGTGCGTGAGAGTGGGATGAGAGGGTGATTTGATGTGTATGCCATGAAAGGTTGCTGGAGAAAAGCAGTGTTGGCCATGTAGCCAGGTCGAGATTTATTCCCATTCAGAGGACCATTATTGTTGACCTTGCCTTGCCTGGGAAAGCCAGAGTAAACAGAGGCCTAATAAATCAACTTTAACAAGCCCAGTAGCTGGTGGAGCAACCATGCAGCTCTGACACGCAGAGGTGGATTAATCCACACTACCTCCTCTCCACAGAGGATACCTGTAGATTCTGATTTGGCTGATAGTTTGTATGCAGACGCACAGGGACGTTTAATTGCTCCACTGAATGCATCTCCCCAGCCAATGTATTTGTATTCACACTCAGGGATGTGTTTGTGCGAGAGATACAGAGCAGTCAAAAGAGAGGATGCATAATCACATTCTTATGCAGGATTTTTAGACTACACTAGAAATTTCATTACATGCTTACCTGGTGTTCCAGTGCCGGCAATATTTGTTGAGCAGATTGACTTGGCTGCCTATTTGATTCCTCATCAATTTCATATCCCCTTCACGTCAAGGGAGATCATCAATGATTCATACTTTATACTGCAGCTCCCTGCAATGTAAATGCATTAAAAAAAAATCCTAATATCATACTGTTGTGGCAAAAATAATAAAACTGTTTACCAGCCACTGTTGTGTTTTTTTCAGGAGCCTCAGATGATTGTTTTATTGCCACATTTTCTCTTTTCTTTAGCAAATGACAGATAAAAATTACAGTAATTAAATCACAATATGGTGTTTCAAATCAACCCTCACAAACGCACACACACACACACACACACACACACACACACACACACACACACACAC
>CALSCE010009297.1:1408412-1436018 GCA_943593645.1 Bovichtus variegatus
CACACACACACACACACACACACACACACACACACACACACACACACGATGCCCCATTCTCTCCCTCACCCTTCTGTTCTTTGCCTCAGGGGTGTAAATGTTAGTGGGTGCTGCTGAATTGTATTTTTTGAGTGTAGCTTGTGGGATGGGTTTAGAGTGAATATATACAGAATTGGCACTGTCAGTCAGTCAATAAATCAATCTGTCATTTTAGCTGACAGGTGGTTGAGGGAGGTTCCCTGGTATCATGTACAGAGACATTCAGAGATTCTCCTCAAGGGCCAGGCAGAAAAAGTAAATGCTATTAATTTCTGATGGGGACTTAAATTAGTTGAAGTTTGTACATGGGACCAGCAACATATGGATGACAGACTTGGTTATCTCAATGCTTTTGTGTGGATGGTTGCTTGCTGTTTTCATGCATTGAGTAAAATTGGTGTGTGTGCACACACATGTGCATGTTTGTGACAGTCTCAGTGTGTACACGTGGGTGTGTGTGTGTAGGCAAGTAAATGCAGGAGAGTTATTCTTCCAGTGTCATATTTTTGGCATGGTTGTGTTGTGTCCCAGGCTGCTGCACAGTTGGTGAATATCAATGCAGTGTGGCGTAGTGACGGGGACTGGAGCTGACATGTTGTCACACTGTGATGAAAAGCACTCTGAGATGATGTGGCGGGAGTGTTCCTCCTGTCCGCAGAGAGATGCCAAGCTGGCTATGGCATTTGTGTATTCGTTTGTGCTTCCATGCCTGTGTGAGAGTGTGTCTGTGTGTGTGCATCCTTGTTGGTTTTTGAGTGCACTTGGGATTGTGTAAGCCTTTTGCTTGGCGTTCAAAACCATATCACTTTACACGCAAAGCGCGTGGATTTGCTTCTGTTCTGTTTTTGATGTTGCACGGGCAAAGCTGTATCCGAGCACTTGTGCCACATAAAACATCTCAGTTAGTGTGTGTTTAGCAACTAGCTGGACAATAAAACAACAAAGTTGCAGACCAACTTGGTTATTGAGTCAATGTCACCAAGCCCTGTCGTGTATTGTTTTAAGAATAATTGCCATATTCTTGTGTTTGTAAGTGTTATTGAGGCTGTGTGAAAGCCAATATAATATACTATCTTTGCAATGGGGTTTTAGCTTTTATGAGTTTGGTCTCCACTCTCATTGGAGAGCTATTCTGTAAGATCCCAATAGAAACTGTTCTTATATATTACAATTGTTCACTTCCATTTCATTCACATTTGAATTCTTACACTAGCGATGTCCAGCTCTTGACATATGCTGCAGATAAACTGGCACATGTTTGCGTGTTGAGTGCACTCTCCCGGAAATGCCACTGCATCAGATGAAGCATTTTCTCCCTCTCTGTGCCTTGCCAGTTTTCCTGGATTTCACAAGCACTCCATCACTTCTCCGTGAACTTGGTGTACTCTCTAGCCTCAACACCCCTGGAGAGCTGACATGTGAAGAAAAGAGATTCACTTTTCCATGGCTGCTCTGTGCAAACTCTGGAGGGGCCTGTTCAGGCCTCTCGTTTCCTGTTTTGGGCAAAGGTTCAGCTCTCACTTGGACTTGGGGATGCTAAAAGCTTTGCTTAATGCATATGTCTTTGTCTCAGTGGACCTTCATAGATAGATAAGAGACAGGCCCAACCTGGTCACAGTCCAAACAGTTTAATTATTGAACAGAATAACACGACTGCACAGGCCTGTCTTTGTCAGTGACTTTAACTCAAAACACACACACACACACACACACACACACACACACACGCACACACGCGCACACACAGATACATATCACATGGACTGTTACATTTCCCATGGGGGTGCTGATGTATAGGTAAATGCAAATAAGATTGAAAGGGCAGAAGTAGTCAAGATAACTGATAGAAAAGAACAAAGCACCATTCATTATATTATATACCCATCCATATGTTATTAAAGAAGTCAAGTACTGAGAGAAGTGTTAGTCTTGATACTTGTGTTGCGAGATTTATATTACATGTAACCTTGAGGATTGCGGAGTAGGAGACAAGAGATGCTCTCTGGAATCCACCTGATTTAATCTCCTGGTGTATTTCTCTTTGCTATTGTATTGAGTGCTTCTGGTTTAGTGTTTGGAAGAAATTGGTTCAGTAAAGTTGGGGACGTGAATGAGATTGAGTTTCAGTCGTACTTTCCTTTGTTGATGTTTTATGCGTTTACATTAGTGTGTGTGTGTGTGTGTGTGTGTGTTTTAGTGTATATGCTTGTATTTTTATGTGTTTATGTGGAGGCATGCTTGGCCCTTGATGGCTGCCTGTCCTCCTGTGTTAGCAGTGTGTTACTGAATATGCAACACCATCAATCAGGGAGTTTTCTGCTGTCTCCTCTGTCCTAATTGCACCCCTAACCCTGTCTCTCTTTTCTCCCAGCCTTTGGTTGCGGCGTAGCATTTCATTTCCACAGAGGAGTCCTTTTTGATACAATAGTCTCATTGAAGTACTCCTCTCCAGATGTTCTCTCCATAGATAAATCTGCTATTCAGATCTCTATAATTGATTGTAATATGCAGAATTAATGCCTAGGGTTATAAAGAGAATTCTTGGAAACGTTTTTCACTTTCCTTTTGAAATTCAAAACAAGAAAGCACCACAATGCACTTTTTTCTTCTGCCCAGGCTCAGCATACAAGTGCAGTGCAGCGGTGCCTATTTGCATATTCTCTAGCTGATTCTGTGCAAAACAACTTGGGTATTGTTACAGACGTAATTAGTAAGATGATCAAACAGGCTTTTTTGTGACGTTCACTCCCTCAGCCTCTCTCATGCCGCTTGGAGTAACACTGATACCACCGCCGAATTTCCATTTAGAGTTAAAAATGTTATTGCAAAGAGTGGCTGCTAATGATGATACTCATGCACAGCAGTAATGAATGTATGTGGTGAATTTAAGAGCGTGTTCTGTTGTCAAGTTCAGAAAGGGATGGATTCACAGAGACAGACAGAGGGAAAGAATGAGAGAGACAGAGTGATGGAGTGACACAGAGTGAGGATGAGTAGTGAGCTCATTTGGAATTCCAGTGTGTTGGTAATAATAAGGGAACCTCGGCAGCCCTTGTTAAATTATAGATCACACCAGCATGATTGGACGAGGTTAGGCCATTGTAACACAAACTTAATAATTTACAGATTGTATTATTACAGTAATAATTGCAATGGGAAAGGTAAGCATTTGTTCCAGTCCTCCCACATGATGGAAATAGAGCTATACGTATTTTTATTTTATTTATTTATTTTTTTAAAGTCCTGCCGAGACAAATTTTTGACAAATTTGGCAATTTCATCTATTTTGTCTTCTTTAAAGCTGCAGATCTGTACTTTTTTTATTTAGGCCCGAACGTGTTGGGGGTTGCCGTGGTTCAACAGATAATTTAAGGTTTGTTCAGCTGCTCTGTTTTGGAGTGATTTCCTGCAGAAAGTGGAGTGACACAGTATGTACTTAAACTGCACCCTCTGTCCCCAAATTTCTCACTAACCCATGTCTTCATTTCAACTTTGTGATGAGAATGGGCATCGGGTCCCTCATTGTCAGTGTCAGGCTCAATGATTCAATCTACTTGACTTCATCAGTGTCAGCTCCCTTGCTGGCGTTTGAATCTGCAGAGAAGTGTGCACATTCACACATTCATTATCATTCACTCATATCTGCTTCTTGTTCTTATTATTGCCCCATTTGTCTTCATCTTTTTCCCTATTTTATTTCCCCTTGATCCTGACGGGATACATGACTTTATGACACATTGTCCGTGTATGTGTGCCATGTCACTGTGACTTCACACGCCCATGCTTCAGTCCATTCTGTCTTCAATGCCTGTGTTTACGAACAAAGGATGTTCCAGCTTTCAGTCTGACAGATATGTGGAGGCATTGTCTTTCCAGAGAGAACGTGGCAAGGAGCAGACTTCATGATTATGGCGTAATAAATTAGAATATATAGATTGCTAGAGGACAGATTGGGTTGTTGGTGATAAGACCATGGAACAACCTTATTACCTTGAACCCCTGTTGTTGGTAGAAGTAAAAAATTCAATCGGGCAGACACGCATACAGTATCTAGTCGGCCACTTCTTTCCCTCGACAGACTGCTTTTTCTTTTGCCCTAATATAAGTTGACAGTCAGTTAAGTATCCTCACTGCACATCTGTGTGTGTTCGTGCACGCCTGCATCCATATGCCGCCATGGTTTTCCTGTAGATTGCAGAGGCAGGACTTCCTGAGGAGATGGAGAAGGTACAGATAAGGCATGCTGTTTGCCTCTGTGTTGCATCAGTTGGAAGGCAATAGATTCATCTTTGTGTTGATATTCTGTTAATGTAATGTCAGGAAGAACCTGATCTCTGTGCTTTCTGGTAATTTACTGTACACCAAGTGCACCTATTAATACCTTAAAATGTTGGTGACTTTTTCTGATGAAAAGCATAGTTCTCTGATGATGGCGATATCATATCTTAAAACCTTTATAACCACCTGAAGTCAAATTGTGTGTGAGGATTTTAAATGTTTTCCTTGCAGACCTGGGAGATTATATGAATGGGATATTTATAGGCTGATATGAGTTTGCTATTTTCCTGGAGTTTTGCCTATTGTAATATGGTAAAATAGCATAAATGCGTGGGTGCAACAATTGCAAATCAAAACAAGGCGACATGTTGGAAGTGGTCCAGGAGGCTATTAAATCATTTGTGGAAGAGGACATGTTCACTATTGTCTTGTTTTTTTGTTCCAGGACATTTGTACCCAAATTATTTGACTTCTGTTGGCTAGTCAACATGAAAAATGACAGTCTCTATGACAGACATTTCTTCCATAAAACATATCTTTAACGGTGTAAAGAGCGGGATTTATGTTTCTTTGATTTGATCTTTGTCAGCAGAATCTTGCAATTCTTTGCTTTTGTGAACTCTGCAGTTTGATGGAACAACACTATGTGCTACAGTTTTTAATGTCTCCATTTGTGTTCATCAATGAAAACGAAATGAAAACAATAGGCTTTTTAAAGCAACGTATTTCCTAGGCCCAGTGGTTATACAGCCTATTTGTGACTGTCTGTTTCATTAGGTTTTAAGGACGGAAAGCCAGTAACAAAATAATGAGTGCTCTTTTCCGTAGATGACTACAAATAAGAATCCAAAATAATGTAATTGCTATGAAAGAAAGCCGTAATTGGCCAGTCAGGTTTAGAAGAACTAATAGAGGGCAACTGAGGCAAAACTAAATAGATGCTGTTGTAGAGATTGTTCTTTTTTTGTCACTTTCTTTGTGGAAAAATGGAAATAATCAGTGAGTCTATTTGGAGAAAAGGAACACACACAAGAATGCAAAGTTTCTATTTCAGTTAAAGTAAAATACTTTATTTTATTTTGAAGTATGCTCATTGTGACATTCTTACCACCACCATGAATAACCCTTATCGTGTGAAGGTCTGAAGAAATGATTTCAGGCTCTGGGTTTCAGTGTGAACCATCTTTGTCAAAACTACATGTGTAGTGTTTTGTTCTATTAAATATGTAGTAAATAACATAAATACTTGAAATTAGATGTTGGTCGATATATTCTGCAGTCAAATTGACTGCAGAAAGTTATGTTTGGGCAAAGTTGTGACATACATTGGCAATGAGGTTTTATCTTTACTGTGGAAATTATCATTTAAATCTGAGCAATCTGCTACTTCATCGTCCCTCTCAGATGGGGGTCTGTGAACCATTTTCTTCCAGCCTAGCAGAGAAACCTCTTCTGCCCTGCAACTCTTTTAATTGGGACGCTACGGTTGAAATTGGAGTGGCTGGGACCCAGAGGGACTCTCTATTTCTATCTTACCCTGTACACTTTCAACTTGCAAGTTAACGACCATGCCAGACGTTATGTTGAAACACACAGCATGACTCAAACACCACACATCTCTCATTTATCACCGTCTCCTCTATTTTCCTTTAAATAGCCCACACATCCTATCTAGCAGCATATTTTTTTAAATGGAGATGCTGTATATATGGTAAAATGCCAACTACAGCAGGTTTGATTGTGGTGCTCATCTTAAACGGTACTTCTACATGTATGGTGTGTCGTGTTGCTATCACGCATTTTTGAACCCCTGGATGATATCCTGCTGTTGCTCTCACTCTTGCTTTCAGAAAGGTATATAACGTTTGTTGGGAGTATTGCATATTCTGTTGGGATAGAAATGTACAACAAATTATTGCTTTTTATTAATTAATTTCTTTTGCCACAATTTTATTCCAGATACACATTTAGTTGAAATGCAGTTTTATATTCTAGCATCTGATTGGAGGACATAATTCTGCTCTCTCATATGATTTAAAACGAGGCCTGAGTCATCAGGCAATGCTCCTCTTTCTCACTTTTATGCCCGATCAATTTTGCTCTGTCCTGCGTTCGTAGCAATAATTCTGTCTTTTGAACTGTCTCTGTGACTTAAACACACACACACATACTCACACACATAAATTGATAATTACACAGTCTCGTTGAACATTTGCCAATTTCTTCTTCCTTTTACTCATTTTCCCTTTCACTCCTCCTTTTTAATCATCGTACTGTTGAGGATCTCAGAGTTATAACTTCCTCTCTCTGCAGGACAGAATATCATTTCTTCTTAGATGTGTGTGGGGGTGGTGGTTCTGTGCTACTGGTCTCAGCATCTTAGCTGCACCTTTAAAGCTTTGTGAGTCCCTGAGAGTTCTCGGAAAAGAGAAGATGTTGGCAAGCTCAGGCATCCTGCCAGCTTGTCCATCTTTTTCTACATGGGCTGCTGCTGCTTGGGGTCATCACTCAGGTCAGGTTTAGAATCTGTCAGCAGGACTAGTTTTCCTTTCACTGTCGGGTGCACACACACGTACACGGACTGTGGAAAACATAACAAATACCCAACAGTATAAGAATATCTATAGCTATTAAGGCAAAGGGGCACATTATGCCTTTGGAGAAGTTTTGTTTTTCTTGTAGTGCTGTCTTTCAGTTCCTGAACTGTTCGTAAATAGAAATCAGGACAACTTATTCCTCCTAGATTTTCCAGTGACGATTGAAATTCACTTAATAATCTACAAACCAAAACCTTAATTTATGGATTTTTCTGGTCATTATATAGACTATATAGAATGATGTACTATGTTGTTATTCATGAGTTTACCCTTGAATTTGGGAGGGACAGTATCATCTTGGAAAATGCAAGTTTTATGAGGGAACCGTTTTTATCTCAAAGTGGCCTTACAGACTCCTATGATGGCTGTTTGCAGCCTTACAGTAGTGCTAAAACAATCAAATAATTAATCGAGTCGTTGATCGAAACATAAATTGAAAGCTATTTTGATCATTTAAATTAAATTAAATCTTTTAACGAATTTATCAAGCAAAAGTCCCTTTTTTTTTAAATCATTGGAAGTTGTGTAGGGTTTATCTGATGCGGGTTTTGGACTTTTTGTGTTTAGACAAAATTGTTAGGGATCTTGGTGCTTTTGATGAGCATTTTTTGTCATTGAAAAAATATTCAACAGATGAATTATTAACCAAAATTTTTAGTTGCCCTTTCTGCCATTTGTCTGGAAAGCAACCTTTAGCAGCAGCAACGTTTAAAGTTTAAAGATGACCTACAAGATTGTAGTCACTTCTTTCTTTCCATTTCACAAATATCTAGGTTTGTGAGGCTTATTGCTGAAATTATTACAAAGGTGATTTATGAAGAGGATGTTGTTTTGTTCTGTGTGTGCTTTTTCATGTGATCTTTGCTGCTGACAGTTTTTCTATATACAGTATATTGTCTCGACTTTCAAGACAGATTTTCTTGCCACATTTCAGGGTTGTGTGTGTGTGTGTGTGTGTGTGTGTGTTTGTGTGTGTGTGTGTGTGTGAGTGTGAGCCTGCGGTTCAGGTAATGACTTTTTTGCCTCATGTTGCTTCAAAAATTCACATATTAAAGTTGTGATTATCAGAACTCTTTGAAGCTAGACACCTTATAATGATATTAATTGACTTAGTAATTCATCTAACATGAATTGCCTGTTTAGTTGCGCTTTAGTCTCCTAAATGTTGATATTTATGTTGATGCAGTGTTGTTTCTTTTGTCCATCAAATGTAAAAAGTCATCCATGTACATAGATGTGGACATACACATGCACCCACATAAATGATCATTTCCATCTTTTCGGCTCTGGCTAAACTCCCTCAGAAGTGTAATGTTCAGGGAGGCTCGTAGTTCTTCCTTCTCCCTCGTCACTCTTACTCTTTCCCTCCCACCTCAGTCTCTGCTCTCTCCCCCACTCTCCCGTACCTTAGAGGCATGTTTCTGACATGAGATGGAGCTGCAGCTTCCCTCCGTTCTACCTTTGATAGAGGTGTGGGGTCTAATGAAAGTGAAGCAATGGGGACTGGGATGAAGCTGAGGGACTGTGTAAACCGTAGGGGTCTAGGGCTGGAATTGGATAGTTACAAGGTTGCCACAGTGCATTAGTGCAGGGGACATGGAGTGGGAATGTCGGGAATGGCTTTTTTCCACCAGTGATTGGGTCCCCTGTCACCAAGCCGGCTGGTTTAAATGATGCCTGATTAATTGAATGAGCCACACACTCCACATTGACTATACTGATACGGACTCCATACAACACACCAATTCCCCTGTATTACTTTCACCACAATTGCAGCATGAATCTGTTCAAGACAGTTTAGATTATCCAACGGAACAATATTACCCACAGTGCAATAGTTTGCCAGTGTTTAATGGGTTCTCAATTCTGAGTTTAGTAATTGGCTTCATTGTAAGGGAATAGTTGAAAAACTCAGAGATTATTGGTTGCGTTACTCTGCAGGTCAATCAAGACCCCTTACCTCACTTTATATGCTTCTGCTTGACATATGGGTATGATGAAACCGGGTGTAAACACAGTAGGCAAGCCTCCAGCACTACTGTAGACTACAGTACATCGGAGAGATTAACCAGGTATTCCGATGTATTAGAAACTATTTCAAAGGATTAAAATGTTTCAGCCTCGCCTGAAGTGTGACATCGAATATAGTTTCTTTACTTAGGGAGGGTAAGCGGATTTAGGCTCTTTCCTTTCATTATTTCTTGAATGCTGTTGAAACGGCCTGGGACGGACTGGCGTCAAGATGTGAAGAAAGGATCGATACTTCGTGCTTAGAAGCCGACAAACGCAGGGCCCCCACGCCTTTGTGCCGATGCATTAGAAGATTAAAAGTAATGTCTGGACGTGGCAGTCGCTTCCTAATTGATCCTAAGCCTCCCCCCACACAATCTCCACTCCCCTCTCTGTCATCAGATAAGGTGCTGCACTCTATCGATCCCTCGCGCCAATTTCTTGATTGCAAATTCTGATGTGAAGAATCCGGCCTAATGCCATAATCATACACTTGTGATTATGGGGGAGTCTCTCTAATCAAAGATCCAGGCTGCCGTGCCAGAAGGCAGCACTGGGAAGCAATCAGTAAGTGATCGTTTAAGGAAACTCACAGAAAATATCCTGCAACCTTCTGAGTCTCTTCTTTCTTTCACTACTTTGGTTTTTAGCAAAGTCATGATCCTCAACTGTGATTGCAGCAAACTAGGTGGATGGAAAGCCAGAGATGTTTAATATTAATTGCAGTAAATCTTCAGTAATTGTTGTTTGCATGTCAAATTATTGTATTCATCAGTGTTAAGCTGGGATCCTGTAGCTCATTTATGGTAGTGCAAAGCGCTATCCACAGTCCAAAACAAGAGAAAACACAACTTTGTGCACTGTCATAACTATATTAGAAAAAACATTTCACCTTATTTTGGAGACCTATGAGCTAATTGATGGCACTGGCTTGTAGTTATTATTTATAAAGATGCTCTGCTTGCGCTGGGTATCATTGACATCTCAGGGCATCTACTATAATAGTGTATGAAAAGTTCAGCCGAGGTCACTGTTAGAAGCTGACAGGGTGACATATGTTGTTTCCCCCGTTGACACTAGCTCCTGGCCCAAGTATCTAATTAGCTTAGTAGGGTGGTTATGTGCAGTGGGAGGTAGAGCATGGATGCTTCCTCCAGAGCTCTCTTTTTAATAAGCTGATTCTTCTTTTTAACAGAACGGAGAGACCCCTAGCATCCAGCTGACCTCCGTACTTAACATGTGTTAAGAGCCAGGGCAGTGGACTAGAAAGTCAGGCTGTGAGAAAGGGAGCGGGGAGAGAGAGCGAGAGAGAATAAATTAAAATTAAACATTTCCTCATAGGATATACTACACTCCCTTACATTGTGATGTTTCGCACCCCTTCCCTTAATAACAATTTTCTTTGTTCAGTTTGCATATCAAGATGCAGCTCCCACTCATGCCAGTTAATATATTTCAGCTTTTAAATGCAATCTTCAAGTACTTATTGTTTTTCCCCTCTACTTCTCTGCAGTATGTCAATGCAGTAAATAATGCTAATAATTTCAGGATGTTCACCTTGACAGAAAACTGGCTGTTTTCTTTCAATAGCTCATTCAAAGACTCATGTGGTGCATTGTTTTTTGATGTGCAGCAATGAGGTACTTCAACTGCTATTGTTTAACCTATGGGGAATAGAGCTTGATGTACCATCTTCACAGAGATGGAAATGACAGCGGTGTGGCTGTGCACATACATTATAGTGGTATTGATAGGTTAGCTCTCTTGTTTGTTGATAGTTTCAATGTTGCTCGTGGTTTTCATGTAGATCTGTAGGAAATTGAGCTATTCCCTTAATAGTGCGAGCTGAAAGACATACAATGTTTTCAGAACAAGTCATATCGAGCAATCAGGTAATAAAGAGAGCACTGATTCAAGTTGCAAATGAATGAAGACAGAATTTTGTTATGTCACTTGATTTGGTCTTTGAAATTTCGATTATGTTATTATCAAAACCATCATAACCACCATTCAACCTTTTTCTGTTTTATTTAGTGCTTCAGAATTGATTATAATGAAGGATATCATCATTTTCCTGAGATTTATATTATGTTTGGAAAGTGCTAACATTTACATCAGAATGTGCTGAATTTGAAAAATGACCTAAATGAGCTGTACTTGAAACACAGATTGTCACAGGAAAACAATTTTCCCTTTATCAACATAAATGTGTACAACACAACTACAATGAAAACATATTTCCCCTTTGATAATGTGCTTGTCTGCTATGATGGCTCATTTTAAATAATGGTTTTCAGTAAGTAGTCAAAAAGCAGCACGAAGATCATCAATTGGGTAAATGGTTTTAAAAATGTCTCCATTGGAAAATAATACAAGCAGCCATCCGGTATCGCAGTAAATGCTGTTGATAAATGACTGCTACTAATAAAAAATAAACAGAAAACAATCATATGCCAAATGTTTATTTCTTATTTGGAATATGATTGTACATCAACATTTAAATCCCTACTGTACTCTCCTTGTTTCATATAATCTTTCGTCTTCCAGCCTGATGTTCATTCAGCCTGCCTGCAGAGGGTAGTCACTGACTGTATTAGGAACCACACACCAATACCCTCATTGCATGTAACAGCCAAGTACAAGCTTACATATTCTCACATGTATGCAGGTGCACAAGCAAACTTGCACACACCGTAACACAGAAACAAACCTGCCTCTATCATTACCCCATATTTCGGACTCAATGTAAGCGTTAAATCTCTATCTGGCATTGGGTAAGTGTGATGGGAATGGAAACATGTGATTGTGAAATTCTTTTTATTTTTTAAAAACCGAAAAACCCCAGTCCCAAACAGGTAGAGCTGGTGCCACCATGTACAGGTTGCAACAAACCATACTCTTACCAAGGTTGCCGAGATGAAACGAATGGGATTTTATATAAACTGCTTGTCAGCTGAGATACACACTGATCCTTTTTTCCACGCGACGGGGGGGGGGGGGGGGGGGGGGGTTGTTTGCGTCTGTCTATGTGTGTTTGTATGTGTGTGCTATGGCTGTATATTAATGTCTACTTATTTGTGCTCTTGAGCCAGATTTGGGGGAAGACAGGCATAAATGCATATGTGTACATGTGCTTGTCATAGGAGCGCCCTCGTACTCGAATATGATGTGGAAGTTTTAATAATGGATGTGAGCAGCAGCTGGAAAGATGGAAAGGCATTGATTTATACCCACAGGTTTCCTGGGATTTTTATAGGATTGGCTAAATGTCATTACACTGCAGGTGGGGAGGTGATGAACTGTAATAAACTTTGATGTGGATGGGTGTGTGTCTCCTGTCATTGGCTCATAAACCGGAACACTGTGACAAGTCTCAAAAGATCTACTACCCTCCCACCACCTGTCATTTTTTCAAATGCGTACAACACACACAACCACGCTTGTGAACGGATATTTGAATGTGTGTACGCACAAATGCATACAAATGTGTGAATAATAGAGCCACCACTGGCTGCTGTATGTTGGCAGAACTGTTTTCCCTAAATGACGCAGTGCTTGAACAGTATAAATGCCTGTATAGTAAATGGTGATGAGTAAAAGCTGTCATCTCCTACATCACATCCTTTCATATGTCGAGAAGCATTGATTTACAGTGTCCATGAGTTTGTTCAAACATATAGTTTAGCTGAGCACGGGCAATGCAACAGATTGATCCTTTTGAAGGTTTCATTTTAACTCTATACTGCCATAAAAATCAATGGCTGACACAAATTAGTTTTCTAGTGGTGTCAAGGTTAATAAAGATGCATGAAAACATTAATTTTACAGATTTCAGCCAGTCACAATTTAACAGCCAGCATCCATGAGCTACTTCTACCTTTTTAAAAAAATTGTTCAGTTTAGCAGCAGTGGTTGTATAATTGTAGGGAAAAACTTTTTTTTGCTTTTTATTACAGATTAGTTTTAAAAGGAAAACAGAGCTAGAAAACCTTTTTTTTAAAAAATGTTTTATTACTCACTGTATTGTGTTGATGTTCTTTTTTTATTCTACTGTATTCTTTTTTTTTTTGGTGTATAACGCATTAGGTGCTGCTACAGCTAAATAGCTTTTTGCCAGGTTGTTTGCAATTTTACTTTTAACATTAAGATAACGTTTGATTTTTTTCTTAAGATGCTTGAATCAGGTTTTCTTTAGCGCTTTATTTTCAATAAAAGGATAGTAGCCTTTATATTTGTTCATGACATTAACCGTCACATTAAAGTGATCGCTTTTTGAAGCACTTGTAGGGTATTATGTTTTTTGTGTGTCTGTATTAGTATGGTATGTTTTCTAAATACTGTTACACTTGAGCCTTGTAAGTGAGGTGGGGCCCTAAACTGTAGCTTTATTGGCTTTCTTGTTTGACAAAACAAAAACTGTGCCTATGCCAGTCACCTGGCGTATTCTGCTGTTTTTTGCCCAGAATTAAACAACTGCACCCTAATGTCATCCAATATTAAACAGCCATTAATTCTACCTCCCACTCCTGTAATCTCAAATGAGCAAATCTGTCCTTGTTTCCTATCAACAAACAACTGCAGTGGATGCACCTTGAAGGTCAAGTCCCGTTCTCTAATTAATTGGCTTGGATGTTTCTTATAGTGTTGCCAGGGCACAGATTTTGCTAAGTGCGACATTAATATTCATGCACTTGTTTATCTGCCATTGTATTGTTTTTTTCCTTTGGTTATATAGATATTGTCATATTATTCAAATAGAGCCCAAGCTGAAAAGCTTTGTTGGATAGTTGTCAATTACTTAATTGTTCTAGTGTGGGTGTCTCCATTAAGTAGTCCAGGTGCATTCTCAGGGTGCCACTTGGGAAGCAGCATTCACTTCACTCGTGCAGGCACTGAGCCCTCAACAGGGGAAATAGAGTAAAGCTTTCTCAGATCCTGCGGTTTCAAGGAAGTCTTACCAAATGTTGTCAATACCAAGCACAAAGAGCGGAGAGAAGATGGCAGGGTCCTTGACTTTTGATTGAGGTATGCACTTGATGATAAATTACTTAAGCTTTTTAAATTCTCTTGCATGTTGGATAATGATTTTTTTGTTGTGTTTTTTAGTGAAAGCCCGAATCGACATCACCGCTCCCACAATTCTTAGAGACGCTTAAAGAGGTTCACACCCCAGTGCCCATGTGCATTTGTCGTATTTTACCAAACGGGGCCAATTGTGCGCATTTACAATGCGATAAACCTCATTATGTAAGCCCACTAACCAGTTGCGCATTATCTGAAATGGTTTATGGGGCTTATACAGGCCAATTTACCACAGCACTTGGTTCCATTGTTGGTCCATGAATGTGATGCTTGTCTTAGCCTGACTGAGCTAATGTTACTCCTGCTCAGAATGAGGATGCACTCTTCCTTTAGAGTCTTTGTATTGAGGTGATTAAACCCCAGGGATTTCGCGTCCACGGCGGGACATTATTGCTGTCACTGGTGCATAGCAAGTTGAATGCGCCTTTATGCATGTTAATCATCCAAGTCTTGCACTCGTGTTACAAGGAGTAAATACTTTGGTGAATAACTTGAAAATCACGAGCAGAGCTACAGTGTTTTTAGAGAAGCACAGGGTAAAAAAGTTAGCCAATCTATAGTGTTATGAAGTGATTAAACACAATCAATATGAAGTATTGTATAAATAAAAATTAAATATGGATAAGGAAGTGAAAATAGACACAGCTCAGAGGTTAGAACAGCTGCTTCGAGCCCTTTGCTTCTGCACGTTGAGCGGTGACAAATTGATTCTGGTATTGGTTTTATGGCAGACGTGTTTAGAGTGGGGTCAAACAGAAATGGGATCTGTGAGATTTAGCCAATAGAAAAAACTGTAATATTAAGGCTGCATAATCACCTTCTGATCATGATATCCAGAACAAATTGTAGTGCTGATGTTTTTCTACTGATGTAGAATTAGATTTGATAATCTCGTGTCCCGATTCACATCTGCACTGGCAGCTGAGCCTATATTCATGTTTATCTCCGTGCTCTGTTCCCACTGCTACCACCATCCTTCCAAACAAAAATTCCATTATTGTGACAACTCTCTGAGGTGTTTGTAGATGCAGTGACAGGCAAGTCATACTCACTCACCGCATTTCTCTTGAAACCTAATCTCCAGCATGGCCTTGCTCACCCACTGATAGGCAGATAGTGGTGGGAAAAGCTGCTGATACACTTGCTGTCACCAGCTCCACTTGGAATATGTCTCCTCTCATTAGTATTGATTCTGTGCTTTGGTTTTATAGTATCTCGCTAGTGACCTGTGAAAGATGAAGTTAAGGAAGGGCCATGATGCTCAGTAGCACTTGATTGTGTCAGGAACACGTCTGTCTTCACTACACCAGCTAGCTAGCTCTAAGTGGTGTTGCTCCACATAAAGCCAAATGTATAGGCAGAAAGACTGAGGGGCTATTTAATATTTGTTGTTTGTTATTGATCGCAGCCCCTGCAATGTAATTTCACCAGCCTTTTTCCTCTTAGCAAATATTGGGGTTAAAGGGAGACTGTCACCCATCGTAAATCCTCTTCCTGTTCCCATCTGTTTCCTCTTCATAGCTCTCTCTCTCTCTCTCTCTCTCTCTCTCTCTCTCTGTCTCTGTCTCTGTCTCTGTCTCTGTCTCTGTCTCTTTCTCTGTCTCTGTCTCTGTCTCTCGCTGTGTGTGTCTCTTTCTCTCTCTTTTTCTGTCACTCTTTTGCCCATTGGGTGAGGGCCCGGAGCAGTAAAGTCCTCTGGCTGATGGAATTTTATGGTTGGCATCTTGGCAGACTCCTTCATTTCACTTTTATCCTTGTCAGTCTACAGGCAGCCCAGAAATGTCTGTATGGAAAAATCATAAAATCCTGTCCCTGTCACCAGGCAAATTTAGATAACTAATTTTCAGATCAAATTATAAATCTTTTTCCTTGGCTGGCTGGGTGGCTGGTTGTCTGGCAGAGAGTAGCCTACTGAGCAGAAGTTTGAGCAATCTCTGCCTACTCATCAGACTCTTGGAGGTGGCATATCAGTCTGTCTGGTTCCACAACCCCTGCCAGTCACCACAGAGTTACGGTCAGCTAAACCAAATGGAATGAGATGAAACGCTGAGTGATTCTGGGGCAAGTAATATGTTCATGTTCTATTACTCACTGGCATGATTGAAAGTCAAGATACCAGTAGCTTGTGCTTCTCATCTGGAATGTTTTGTTGAAGTGATGCAGAATGTGTGTTGCAAGGGACACCACTGGAAAAGTATACGTATACCTGTCTACTTGTATTCAACTACGTCTAGACTAGACTTGCTGCGGTAGTCGGTGTTACATTGAAAATATAGAAATAAATATTGTATAGCATATTAGTGCCCACGTTCATCAAATAAAAGACACTCTTTTTTAAAATACTAGGCATATTATCAATATTTAGTCAGATGACAACACAATTGCTACAATTATAAACTGAAAGTGTTGGCTCCGTACATCCGAATATCTTTTCTTGGAAAAAAAAAAAAAAACCCACTCGTGTTTTAATGAATTTAAATTGTGAAATCTCACCTAATCTATAAAACTTCAGTGTTCCAGGAGATCATCATTGTGTGTGGTTAAATACAGATCTTGATATGTGTGTGTGTGTGCATATATATATATATATATATATATATATATATATAAACATACATACATACATACATACATACATACATACATACACACACACACACACAGGTGTTCTAATGCATGTGTATAAGAGTCTTTGTGGGTGAGTCTGCCACAGTGAAAAGGACTCACCTGGTGAAATCTTCCTCCATCGGTTTTGTCTTTCTTACATTAGCTGTGTATTCTGATAGAGCTTCCCCCTGATGCTGTTGTCTTGAGACAGGACCTGCCTTGGATTACCAGTTCACTAAAACTGGAGATGCCTCACCTATTCATACCCCCAACCTCATCCTCTTAGTCCCCCCCCTCTCATGCTCTGTTTTCTAGTTTCCTTGTCTGACATACATTTTATAATATTAGAAATCATCCAAGCATGTTTTTTTTCTTCACAATGCTGGTGGTACTACCATGGGAAGCTCTTCAAATGAAATTTCTTTGGAGCAGCAGTGTGTTTATCCATGAGAAAACGTACATCACACACGCACACAATCGCATGAACGCACACATGTACAGAAGGAATTTCTGCCTGCATCCGCTTTGAAGCAGCCATGCCAGAGCTGCCTGTGTGTTACTAAATCCTATTCTCAAAGAGCATTTTACCCCCCACGTCTGAGAGGCCCTTGGCATTGGCAGCAAACACACATTGAGGCACATACACAAACACAATCTACATGCCTGATGCAATGTTCAGTCACTTTTGGGTACATGAAACAGCATTCCAGTCTGTCTGCTCTTATTAGTGAAACAGTACTTTTACACTTATGCAGTTCCTCTTCGTGGGTTGTTTACTCTATACAACAATGAGTGGAAAGGTTTTACTTCTCGGTTTTTTCCCTGCTGAATTATTGTTTTAGTATTGCCTCATTCTGACCCCCCCCCCATTTCCTATTGCTCTTCGAAGAACTATGTTTGACAGCAGGAGCTCTCACACTGAAGGCCCATCTAAACCTAAGGTTTTGAGAGGGAAAAGATGAGGATCAGAGAGACAGGGGTATGGGTAGATACATGGAGGGATGAAGGAAGGCAGTGGCCCCATGAGGCACCTGGAGCTGTGGTGTTACTGAGAAATATAGTGTGTGTGCATCTGAAATCCTACCGGCTAGCCTTTGGCATAGTCTGCTGTGTTTGTTATGTACAGGCTCTGTGTGAAAAACCACCCTTACCCACTGAAAGAAGCCCAATCTTTGGGGCCATTGTTTATCAACATAACTTTTGAACCTATTACTTCCATCCCACAAGAAGAGTTCAAATTGAAGTTGTGGATTGCAATGGCAATTGGACGTTTTGAGTGGTCGTTATTTGGAAGGATAATATCCATACCGCATGAGTTTTGCCATGCACATTATCTTTTCCTGATCTCAATGTGTAAACTGTGTTTCTGAGCTATCTGCAATCCTTGCTCCTGAAGTTTGCTCTCATTACCATGTCTTCCAGGCAATGCAGAAATCCCATGGCACAGAACCTTTAGGCTTTGATATTTTCAATAGCCGCCCCCCTCCCAGTATCATGCTAACCCCTTGTTGGAAGAGTGGAATTTTAATAAATTAAGAGAAAGCAGTCCCTCCCTTTGTCCCGTTATATTTTGGCATGAACACACATCGAGCGGTAACTTCCATCATAGTATTCCTTTGTGACCTGCCAGGATCAACAGTAAGGAATGCAGTGATGGAGCAAAGACGTAGAGGAAGAGATGTCATTACAATGCCATACCCCAGGGTTTAGCAGTTCACTGCCGAGGTTAACTGGTCTTGCTGCTCTGCGCCAGTTGGCATGGCTACCATTTCCCAGGGTATTTTTTGCCCCCCTCCTGGTATTCTCAGTAGTCTTTCTGCAATTGTCATTCAAAAGGTGGCCAATGGAGGCACCCCACTGTGCTGAATCAAGTGGTGAAGAAGCTCTACACGCCTCCATCTGTTGATGTCTACTCTCATGAGACTATGATATCCTTATTTCCTTCTAAACATGAGAGATTACTTGAAGCATGGGAATAGTTGTAAAAAATGCAAGGGACTCTTTTGGGGGGAAAAAGGCCTAGCAATACTATTACAATCATACAGCAATAATAATAAAACTCCCCATCTCTCTTTTATGACTCTCCAATAAGTGAGTTGTTTCTGCATCTCAGTACTGAATATAGAATAAGTAGGGAAGGCAGCGCACAAAGCAGGCAGGCAGGGCCCTGGTCTTTGATGAATGTCTCTATCTCCAGGCATTAGGTGTTCTATTTTTCATAGCAGGCCTTTCGGCCATGCTGGAGAGAGCTTGGGCCTCACATGCGCATTCGTGCAAGGCGTCACAATCCTGAGAGATGGTGACTAATCCGGGCCTACTGTCTGGGGGCGAGAGTGGCCGCTACCAGCACGGCTGAAAGGTCACAGCTGTCAAAGGTTGGTGAAAAAAAGAGGCAAGGAAAGGAAGCCAGCACTGTAGTGGTCGCTGCTTGAAAAGATACAGCTTCATAGTGTCTCAAATAGTTTAGCTCACAGAGACGCATTGACAAACAAGCATACTGTGTGTGTGTGTGTGTGTGTGTGTGTGTGTGTGTGTGTGTGTGTGTGTGTTATTGAAATATTTACATTTCTTCTCCCATTTCATCCTTGCTGACCAGTTCTCCCACTCAAGAGCAGAGTCTCGCTAGCTGCATCCTCATTTCGTATTTGTACAGGTTGAGGTATTTCATTAATTTACCCAAGGTCACATATTGTCTTCCCTGTATTCCTGATTTTTAGTGTGTTGCATGGTACATCGGTTTTATTGTTAATGTTAATATTGATATAGTTCAGGGATATTGAATTTACAATATCTCTTTAATTAATCTTTGGCTAATGGACTTTACCATACTTAATAATGATAATAATAGTCTTTCACTCTAAATGGTCTCCTGTGCCATTGCACCTGAACAGAGCTTTGATTCTTCTAGTTCTTATTAATCTTAATATTTGTGTTAGCGTTGCACTGTTTGCATACCATTTCCAGTATCACGGATATATTAATATGTGTATCTAGCTGCATATCTGTTTAAAGAAATGTATGATCTACTTTTCTCAGTAAAACTGTGGAATCCAGTTTCTGCTTTTCCCTGTAATGCTGCACTGTTGACATTATACCAATGTTCCTGGTGCATGGGAGGCACCACTGCACCTGCACAACATCAGCTCGGCAGCATGCCATGGCTGGGGCATCGGCCTCAATTCAACAGGCAAATTAATCTTGCTTTGTTGGAGTAGCCAAGCCCAACCTGGGGGAGAGTTCATTTAGCTGTTGCTCTGCTGATGCAAGTTCTTTCTCTCAAGTTTGGAGCCTTCATTTATGGGCAGTTAAAGATCTCTCCCTCTGTTATTAGGGAGGGCCTGGACACAGACGTCTTGATGAATAGGTATTCCTACTGCTATTGAATGGGCTGCAGATGGAGACAAAGTAATAGTATGGATATAAGGAGAAATGCTTTTTTGTTTCCTGAGACCTCAATGTGAATGCATCCAACAATGCTTGATTAGAAGCGGAGCCCCTTTTAGGTTTGAGACAAACGCACAAATGGCTGAAATCACATTGGTATTGCATTGTCCTTGCTTTCTCTGTAAATCTATTTTACTGTTTTTCTATTTGCACACACACACACACATAACAAGATACAAATACACATCCATGCACACGCTTGCACGTCCATCACACATACACAATGTGTTTCCCTTTCAGTGCAGATCACCTCTCTCACCCTTATCTGTTAGCTGTGCGGTCTGTGTGATGAGAAGATAATCTTTCAGTATGGGATTTCATGGGAAGATATTTCACAGATCATGTTTTGCTTCTGTTGGGGTAGGACCAGACCATTTGAAATCCTATTTATCTAGCTAACAGGGAAGAGGAGAGGAAATGTATCTGTGGTTATTAGAGATGAGACGACCCCAATACAGACATGAGAAGGAGATCAAAGCTGACCGCCCTGGAAATAATAACTAAATCCAATGTACCCATCCCACTGCTTTGAGGTTCAGGAAATGCAAAGCTTTTTCTTGTGATATCGTACATGTGTGTGCAGCGTATATGTGGGTATTTGTGTGTACATTCTTGTGTGCTAACCTGTTCAGAGCTCAGTCTACTCCCATTTACAATCCTCTCCAAGTTGAGGGTCAGAACTACAAACATGAACACAGATACAAACACACTCGCATACCAGCCATTCTGCTCCTGGCAAGGCCCATCACCATTTTCCCTGGACTACCATTGTCGTAAATCATGCTTGTCGCCTCCATCAGAATCTGCCCACAGAACCTGTGTAGGGATTGGACATCATTAATGTCCCTGCCAAATCATGTTTACCTGAGCTGAGTTTTTGTCCTGCCTATTCTTTTCCTCTTTGTTATTTATTGCACATTCTTGGCAGTTTGTTCTCAGGTTGAAGAGGATGACTAGGGAATGATGGGTTTTGTGTGCTGTACTGATAAGAGAGCACACTATTTCAGTAGCAGAGGTTATGTAAGGAAGGTTACAAATTGCATCATTTGTTCAATGAGCACCACTCTGTCTGGATATATAGGCTTGCCTACTCAAGCTGTGGTGGAGTGTATTGAAATCTGCATGCATGTGTTAAGTGAATCAGGATGGACCCAGCTGCAGTCCTTGGTACAAGCTGTGTAAATGGACAGTACACTTGAATTCTACATCCACAAAGTCAGTGAGTCAAGAAGCGACAGAGAAGGTTAGACGGCTCTGCCTGCACTTATAGAATTAGGGTTATAGTGTGTAATCTTTGTTATATTTCACACAGGCTGTATTGGTGAAGCTCGATACTCCCTCCTGTTGAACCAATACAAGACTGTTGTTGACCTTTGGTCATGCAAAGGTTAGGATCACCATTCAAGCAACCTTCTACAGTAGGGTCAGGGGGCCGAGGCTAAGGCATCATAGACTGATTAACCTCTCACAGTGCCACAAGGAGCCCAACAAAAGGCCAAAAACAAGAGGTAATCTCACCAACAGGAGAGAAACAAATATATATATATATATATATATATATATATATATATATGTGTATATATATATATATATATATACACAGAGTATATATATATATATATATATATATATATGCATCTATATATATGCATCTATATATATATATGCATCTATATATATGCATCTATATATATAGATGTATATATCACAGCATAGAGTGACTGTTGTAACTGAGCAGGTGCAGCAGGGCTGTCGACTCCCCCAAGTTGACGTTGTCAGATAAAGGCCAGACTGAGCTGTAAACTTTGCTGAGAATGGCAGAGACAGGAGCAGAAGCTCGGCTTTGTTGTATCGAATGCTGGCAGCAGCATGCTCTCTGTAGATGTTGAAGACGGACTGACCTGCCACCATGGTGAGACGGGTGCAGCGTTTACTTCAAAGAAGGGAAGAAAACGCCAATCTTTAACCACCCATACTTTCTGTGTTTCTCTTTCAGTTGCTTAATTAAAGACAGCTGCTTATACAGCCATTCGCAAGGATTTCTTAGTCTGTTCTGATTTGATGAACCAGAACATGTGAATTTCAGTGTGGTGTTCCACAGAGGTACGCAGGCAAGCCTCAAGAATCTAACAAATGTCTGTGAGAAATAACACTACACCACCCAACACCAAAAACAAAACCACTAACTGGACCACTTAGTCACCCTTAAACTACTGACTATGCACGTCCAAGTGTATGAACTGTGTGTGTGCATTTTTGGCTGTGTGTTTATAAACTATTCAGAACTATCTAAAGCGTGTGCGGTAACAACCAAGAATTGTTCTTATGATTCTTAATCCCTTTGTAGTGCTCTATTAGTTTTCAGGCTTAGTTGTGCATCCTCAAAATGGCTAGACAAACTTAAATCCACTTCACACTGGTTGAGGGTTCTATTCATGATCTGTTGCCTCATGTTGTGTCTACACACATAATCTCTCGCTACTTTTTAAATCAACAAAAGGTCATTAAAATGTTGTTTATTCTAGGTACGAGGATTGTTATTCAGCTGAATCACTGGGGAAAGCAAAGCAGAAAAGTAGACTATCACCATGACCTGGACCTTTTGCCCCTGTAGCGTGTCTGTCCTATGTATGATTTATCAAGGTTAGTCCCTTATGGAGAGGGCAGGCAACAAATGACGAAGGAGCATACAACAGGACTCATTAGAAACCAGCGTCAGTACTCGTGCTCATTTATTCATTGTTTCAGCATTGTTCCCTTTTTTCAAACCTTTTTCGTAGTCCTTCCCCAAACTTTTACTCAGCAGTTGCAGCTCTTGGCTTCATACCCAAGTTCCCAGAGCTGGAAAAAAGAGCACAAGGTTCATTAGGCCTTCACACTGCAATCAATGCAGCAGAGACCACATTGAAAAGCTAAATTAGATCCTGTGTGACTTAACCTGCTTAACAGCTCACTTTTTAACCCCCTCCACCACAACAATGGGAGTACATGAATGGGAAACAAATGCCAAGATGGAATGACTTTCCTTTCATTTTTTCTTCTGTCATTATTTGTCACTTTCATATAACAGTGGAAATTTGACTACTTTCTCACCTCATCTACATATAAAATACCCTCTGTCTTTGTGCTTTCAAGGAGACAATATTGAACCCCCTGCTGACTTTGAATTGATTGGTGAGTGGTTAGAGTGTAGTGCATTATCTTGAAAGCAGTGTGGGTGAATCAGTGCAAGGACTTATTTTTAGCCTACTTTCAATCTGTTAGTTTTTTTTTTGTTAGTTCTTTTCGGTTAAAATACGTATTTTCTTTCATCTATCATATATCTTTACAGTAAATCATAGTTGTTTCTTGTATTACACTGCTGCAAGTTGACATATAACTTAAGACTTCTTTCTGCTGCTAGTGTGCACTCAATTTTACTCACTCTACTTTTCTCACTCTCTTCTACCTGACTTTCAGCGAGCTGGCTGACATCTGCTCCTATCTTTATAGAGGTGTCATTGAAATTCAGTGCAGACATGAGTCCTGCAAAGCACAGGGAGAACTGCTCTCAGGAATATTCTGCACCACACACAAACAAAACCCAAAAGATGTACATGTACCAACACAGGCACACAAGAACGTAAAACCGTATTTAAATTATGTGCACGTGTGACGTACACACAAACACACAAAATGCAGAGAATTTGTGATTCAAGCTTTACAGCATTCCCTCTGGTCGGGCATTAATTAGCTGTGGCATTAATGACCTTTAGTTAAATATATACACAAAAATGCATCACAGTATTTTAAAAAAGTATAATGGAGTTAATTGAGTCGAATTCTGGTAGATTCTTTAACACTGTGTGGCTCCCACAGTGTGTGTGTGTGTGTGTGTGTGTGTGTGTGTGTGTGTGTGTGTGTGTGTGTGTGTGTGTGTGTGTGTGTGTTTTTATTCGGAATGCGAAAATGTTTTTTGTGCTCTTTCCAAGTTGAAACAGCTCTGTGAGAATCAATAAGTCAAGGCCAAAGTTCTGACCCAAGTGGATACAGGCATTAAGGTTCCAGGGCCTAACTTTTTCCCTCTTTAAGCCATAGATCATGTAGCAGCTCCAAAACTGTACCCATTAGTAACTATGAACCATGAGCAAGTTTGTCTGAGGCTTGTCGCACAGTAATTGTGAATAGTTGCCTGCTATTCCCCTACTGTGAACAATTATGTTACAGTGTTAGTCCTCATCTACCCCACCCCATTTCAACAATCAACACAACTCAAAAGGATCTATTTGATGTTGTAATCAACTCTTTTATACTTTAATTAGACACTGATGCACATCATTTATTTAAGTACCTATACATCTACGATGGAGAGCAGAGCATGTGTGTAACAACAGTTTACTTCAGCGTAGACCAAAATAGGTTTTGAACCCCTCTGATTGATAACATTGTTGCAATACACCTACCGCAATCTCTTACTTTGAGAATCTAGACCAGTGTGAGCTTCAATGCAAGTCCATCAAAACTAAAACACATAACACACCTCTTATGCTCAGTGAATCAGTATTTCTACTTTAGTGCTTGACTTAAAACTTTCCAAATTGGGTTATGATGTTGATTTATTTCATCACTGGGATAATATGCAGTTAAGATAATCATTGGCAAATATAATTTGCTTCAGCGTGGGGCAAGGAAAATTTAAGAATTTACAGATTGTAATGTTAGTTCAAGCCATTTGTAATGTAACATTACGCTACCATAACAGCAGCAGGGCAGAAATTACTTTTAACATGGGGCAGATGAAGAAACATTTAGAAAATAGATAAAGTGACTACTACTAACAGAAACATGTTCTGCATGTTGATAATCCTGGTATGTCATGCCGATTGCGCAGTGTTGATACGCTACTTGCCTAAATACCACGGCAAAAACCTAAAACATCTGGAAAGTAATGGAATAATTGATGACAAAACATGGAACTTAAAATCTAGTTCATTCTTTTTATTATTAATAATAAATTATTTTGACTGTCAATGTTGAGGATGTAAAAAGAAGCTATAAAACAACAGGAGTGATCTATTGTACCGTAGTGTGTTCATACATTTTAATATCCAACATGGACTGGGGAAACACTTAATTAAGATAAGCTCTTTACACATTTAGATCTCTCCAGTCTCCACCTTCACATGCTGCTGAGAAAAGCTGAAATCCTTGCAAAGTGCGAGCAGTCAGTACTGTAAGCTTTTTTGTTGAGTTGCGTGGTTGCAAAATTAGTGAATTTAAGTTCCCTCTCATAGGCAGTGATGCAGTGTATGGCTTTTATTGTGAAAGGTAAGAACGTACCGTTTTTAATGGCAGGGTACTGCTGTGCAACACTACGATTGCGTTGATGAATCGCCCCAGCCATACACACAAGCATTTAAAATCCATCTTACAGTCTCCTCAGGTTAAAAGAGTTACAAAGGTTCCGTTAGTTGGCTTTTTTTTTTTTTTTTACTTTTAATGAGTTGGTTTTCGAGTTTCAGCTTCATTCAGCCAGGAACTATAGTTTAGTTTTGATCTTAACCTCACTTTACTGTTCAAGACTGCTTTACCCAAAGGGTCATGCAATGATAAACAATCCAGCTCTCATTGGCTGCATTTTCTATCATTGTTGACATCTTTCAGCTACTATTTTAATCACTGATGATGGTACGTTGTTGGTCAACTTTCAGTGGGATTAAAGCCAGGAGAGTTTGCTGACGTTGCCTGTTGGCCAGCCCTCCCCTTTGCACATTTGGGGCACAGCCAGCAAGACAAACATTGTGTGTGTGTGTGTGTGTGTGCGTGTGCCAGTGTGTGCGTGTGTGTGTGTGTGTATGCATGAACTGTAAAGCATGAACTTTCTGCTGTGGGTCAGGCTAAAGTTAAGAGAGAAGGGGGGTAACACAATTGCCCTTGTTGTTAATCTGGGAACGGTCAAGGTGGAAATATCACAAACATTTTAACCTTGAACTGACTTCTACTTTGACTTTGGCAGGATTTAAGTAGTGAGAGGTTGCAACTAAAGTGCTACATATTTTTCATCATTATTGTTACTTGCAGTTGCCATATAATACAATGCAGTTAGGAATTTCTTTGTTGAAGAATTGTGATAATCACATTGAATGTTTTTATCATTTTTAAGATTGTCTCGTGCATCATGACAAACATACAATTCATAAGGACATACCAATAGACATTTTTGTTATTTATGATGCAACTTCAGACAAAAATAATATTTCTCTCATTCAGCTGTCCAGATGTAGTGTTTGCTGAAGGAATGCATTAAAGTTCTTTGTTCATTATCGTCATTGAATGTGTTGATGTCTGAAGTTATGTAAGGCTTTGTCTGCAAGAACAGAAGCATCCTTTATTCGTCACTGCATGACAATACATTCTAGAAATAACGAGGGGGGCTTGTTCCTTTCTGTTTTGTTTGAAAGTTTAAAACCCATTTATAAGAACATGGCCTTTCTTTAAGAAAAACATAATCCCTGATTTTCAAGTTCTGAATAAATCAATCTTATATCATATTGCCCCATATTTATAGCTGACCTTTCAGTGTATTTATGTGTACACACACACACACACACACTCACACACACCACATAAACATAGAAGTAGCATATCGCTGCTCTTAAACTGTTGTGGGCATATTTGTGTTGAAATAAAAAGGCGAATGGAATTGTATAATATCCTCAGGTTTTGTGGTTGCTATTGTCACTGGGTATTCTTCCTCTGGACCTTCGGGATCAACACACAAACACACACCATGACGCCTTGGCCACTGCCCAGTATTTCTTACAAAGTGAACCCTGCTGTGTTATTTTCATGCTGTTTCCAGCCTATTACCTTATTGTTTCTTTATGTGTTTTCTTCTGAGTCTGCCTCTCTGTTGTGTGCTTGTCATTTCTGGACACAAGATGTAATGCCACCAGCCTGCTTATTGAGAGAATGTTGTAGGCCTAATTGTGTCTGTGTTATCAGCAAGGTGTAGTTGTGCAGACATGAGAGAACAAAGGAGTCTGTAGATTTTGTTTTCTGGCCACAACAGGCAGAAGATAGAGGAAGAAAATAAATACAAAAAGAAGAAAATGCCCACAGTGCTTACAAATATACACACATTTTTGTGGCTGTCACCCAGGGTTCAAAAACACCTCAGTATGGATAGAGTGAGAGACAGACAGATAGGAAAAAAAGAATCGGGGAAAAAAAGGAGGAGTAAAGATACCGAATCGGAGAGAAAGGGGTGAAATTCTTGGCCACATGGTCTGGTGGGAAATCCCCCACTGAGCAGGGAGCCCTGCGCCCTGGTGGTTAGATGAAATGTCTTATCTGCCGGCAGCAGGACTCTGTCCTTTAAGTTGGTCTAGGGAAAACTCATTGTCCAGCCAACCAGCAACTCAACTGATCCGTGTTCCCTTTGACCTTAACCACTGCTGCCACCGACACATGCCAAACTTTAGATTGTGTTAAATGTAAGATGCTAATTTATATAACATATCGTGTGTGTGTGTGTGTGTGTGTGTGTGTGTGTGTGTGTGTGTGTGTG
>CALSCE010009297.1:1436028-1479614 GCA_943593645.1 Bovichtus variegatus
GTGTGTGTGTGTGTGTGTGTGTGTGTGTGTGTGTGTGTGTGTGTGTGGTGCGTGCAAACCTTATTTGTTTTGCACAGTGGTGTTGACATCATTGTTCATAGGTCATGTTTGTATCATAAGGGAAAAGGTAAGAGATGTGGCATTTGGATCTTTTACCAATTCTTGTGCTATCTTTTCTCTCAACTAATCTACCAACCCCTAATGAGCAGGAAATGAAGTTGTGACGTGGCTATCATACAGCATGATATGCACTAATTGCTCAGATTGTATCTGTATTATTTTTTTTACAAAGAGCAGTAGGGTGCTCCAGTCATTTTCATTAATTACACACAAGGAAGGAGTAATTAGATTCATTATTTATTTCACATTTTTTTGTCAGACTTTTTTGTGTGTGGGGTGGGGGCTGACGGCGTGTGTCTCAATATGTTTGGATTCATTACCGCTCAAGAACGGTGTTGTAGACATTATGTGAAAATGTTGAATTTACTTGGGTGTTGCCTGAAAATCTGTGCTGCAAAGCGCTCTGTTCTCTCAACAAGATCACAAGCACACCACCAGAATGTGTTCTTGCATGTTACTCTTTGCATTTATTGCTGAATTGAGTCACAACATTTAAATGAATACAGTGGAGTCATGATTTTGCTACGAGGGAAACAAACACATTCAGACTTTGGATGACGTTCACACAGGGCATCTAATGAAATCATTGTGACATGCTAATCTCATACTGTAATGAGTTACACAAGTTCTGGTCTTCTGTTCGTGCTTCACTTGCTAATTGCACCTCTTGATCACACTGTAAAAGACAACAGAGTTGGCAAAACATTGCTAAAGATTGCGTATACATGCATATGTCTGAGACAGACGGAGAGAGGTAGCAGGGCAGACTGAATGTAAGAAGCAGTGGCAATCAGCTATCTCCCAGCTATGGCTTCCAGGCCAGACACATTGCCGCCATGTGGTTTTCCAGTAAGCTGACAAAGAAGCTGAATAATGTATCCATCAGTCTGCCTGAGTGTACCGAGCACTGGGCACTGAGGAAGCTGCCAGCTTGTTATGGGCTCATTACAGGTGAAGATGACATGTGGAGGTGCATCCGCCTTGGCATTGTCTCCCTGCCCTGCCCTCGATAGAAAGCACAGCACTCTGTCACTCCCCATGGCATAGAGAAAGGGAGACCGAGGTGATAGAGGAGGAGGGAATGAGCCTCAATGCTCCCCTAACCCCCCAAAATGAAATTGACAGGCTCACTGAAGTAATTGCTCCCAGCACTATTTTCTTTGGCAGGAAATACTGTTATCGACAAATAGGGGATTCAATAAGCGGCAGGAGATGAGGCTCAAGGCTGTGGTCAAAAGGCTGTGTCTGTCCTCTACTGTTGAGGTTGTCTCCTGATGCTCTATCTCTCTGCCCTGCCCTTTCTCCCCATACTCTTTCTTTTTGTGTCTAACCCCTACTTTTTCCTCATATCTCCCTCAAACTCCCTTTTTGCTTCTTTCACTTTTTACGCCTTACTACTTCATCACACACTACCCTCACAACATCTCTTTCCTTCAATCCTCCATCTTCTTTTGCTCTCTTTCTCTGGGGCCTCTTTTTGACCATTTTCTTCTGTTGACCATTTTTGGGAGCCTGAAGGGGGGAAACTCTATTACCAGGTAGCCAGCAGGTAATGCCACCTCGCTCTAATCATCACATTGTTCTGAGGATTCTGCTGCCAGTGTGGTGGTGTAATGTTGGTATTATCCCAAAGGATTCCATTGATTTGGGCTAGGGTCATGAAAAAGCAGTTTATGGTCAGTGTCTTTGGTTTCCAGAGCATGCGGTGAAACCAGAGCTCTATCTTTTCTGGACATAGTGGTTTGCCTGCTGGGAACTGCTGGGAAGTAAGGAGATAAATACAAAGTGGGTGATGTGTTTCCCTTTGAATGAGCTGTGTGTTATTGAGGAAGTAATGTTCTGAAAATGCAGCCGCCTAATCAGCCATATCCAAAAATGGAAACGCAGTGCTTTAAGAAGCGTATTTAAATTTGAAATTGTGAGTGCTTTTTCTCATACAGTATATTCCCCTGCTATGTTCGGATTGACATTTATGTTATTTAGGCCTGATTACTTTGCCAAAAGTGCATATTTATAGTTGAATCGATGTTAAAGTTTTTCCAGTGGTGTCTACGTTTCAGTTCATTTTGTACTTGAGTTCTTACTCCTGCTTGCAAGCTGTCCTTGACAAAGCCGCTGAGTACATTTTATTAAGCTCTAACACCGTCCAAGTCAAGCCTCTGCAAAATGGCAGGCGATTGGTCATCAGACTTGCATGAAACCCACCACTGTGGCTTTAATACATCTCAGCTGCCATTATCTTTCAAGCTGTATTCCGCACAGTGGTGTCACATCGCCTCTCCACTGTCTACCCAACTGTATTGTTTTAGCATTTGTTATTCATCGAAAACTGATCCACTGCTGACATCAGTGTGTTTTGAAAACCAAAGCCTTCTCCACAACAAAAACAGTTGTTGATTTGACCAGGGGTTTGCGTACCAACCAGGTCGTAAAAATTCCGTCATAATCCTTTATTTCCTGTTAATTTAATTTCCATTTTAAATGATAAGTCATTTAATGGCATTTTCATTCATTCATTAAATTTTGTTCATATGTAGCCTAATATACAGAAACTGCAACTTCTACCAACATTTTAATGTCGGGTAACATTTCTCCAAGTAAAGTGATCAGAAGTCGGCAAAACTCTCTTATCATGGGATTTCCCGATCCTGCAAGTACTAGTTTCACCGGAAGGAAATTGTGCTGCATGTGCTCCTTCTGCACTAGTGGCACAGCTGTACCTCACCGAGGAGAGAGGAGAAGAAGAGATGCGCTCCAAAGCCTCCAGTCCGTAGCTCTTCAACTGTCAAAATGATGGACGACCTTCATATTTTTCTGTCATTTCTAAAAAAAATTCAGTCAATGACGGTTTACGTGACCTCTGAATTTGACTGCTGTGATGAATGCAAAATTACTCAGCCTGAGAATATAAATGCCAATCATTGTTAATCTTTTTCCTCCTACCTTTCGGAGGACAAGGAACTTGTATTATACTGTATTACTGCTCAATCTGTACCAGGAAGGGACTTCTGTCGAGCTGCCAAATGGTCCAGATACAGTTCAGGTACAAGTTCAGATAGTCTAGACCAGTGTTCCCCAAAATCTTTTGCACCACATAATGTTTTTATATAGACAGTGATTATCACAACCAAAATAAATTATTAATATTAATAAAATATTTATAATTCTGTCTGTCCATCAAAAAAACCTTTACAGGGGTGAAGTTGAGATACAAATGAAGGCCCTGTTCGAAGATGGGTGTGGTGTGAACAAGGACGCCGGAAGTAGGGGGTTAGGAAGGGTGGAAGGGGGACGTTCATTTGACAGGAAATGTGTTTATGATCAGCAGAAATACAAATTGCATTAGCCAAAGTAAGCCCCAGTGCTTTATTTCATCTGTTTACTAAAACATAACTAACTGCTCAATAATTGTATCATGCCTGGATTGGCTGATTATCATAGCATGACATGCATCTTTTTCTTAGATATCTTCATACCTTGACTACACAAACTCTATTTGAGAGCCTTTTAGTGAGACAAAGGAAGATTATTGGGCTCTGATTGAAAATGCTAATTTCCTTGAACTCTGTTCAGGTAATACATTAGATTGTGGCTTCACAATTCAGAATACATTTTTCAACAGTGAGTCAAACATGAATGACATCTTTGTGCACTGATTACAAAAGTATTTTTCAAAAACTGCCACTCAGGAATTAAGAGCACATTGATTTTCTTTTCTTTATTTTCTAAGTACTTTTAACAAGCAGAAAAAAGTAAATGTCATGGTTGTTGTTTAGTGTCTTGAGTATCTGTGTTTCTCCCCTGCTCCACATAATTTATATCTGGTTTTATTATTGTCATAGTCAATATCAAAAAAGCATTTTAAAATTGTGTTAGGCAGAAATGTGCAAAAAAAAAAGTCCTGTGGTAGGTAATAGTTGAAAAATCTAGATGGTAATGAGAAGGATTCTTCCCTTTCCCTATGGCCTAATAACTACCTTCAGTCTGATAAAAGCTAAGCCTGTCACTCCTCCACATTCACCCAACGGTGCTTGAGAAAGATGAATGGCATAAGTGTTCGTATAGATCAAGATGAGCAAGATGGAGAAAAGACGGAAACATAGAAGATGGATTTATTGCAAAATCAAACTTTAGTTTGGAACACTTGACAATTCTGTGAAAGCATACTCTTATTTTAACTTGCTTCTGAGATTGTACCTTTTTAACAAGTGTTAGTATCACAATAGCAGAACAGATACAATTTTGAAAGCCAGGCCAGAGAATAATAGAAAAAACAATATGGTTATTCTGTGCATAAGAAAAGGAACGGTGAAATCAAGTGGAATGGCATTAGTAGATCCATCTTTTCATGTTTTTTGGTGTTGCTTACAAAATGCCCTATTCATAAAGACAATAAGGTACTCTGCAGTGTGCGCTTATATTTCCACTTTTGACACTGGTTGTGGAGTGGCACCACTTTTTGGCAGGAATCAATCCTGCAGGTTGAAGATGCGATGTTAGGCTTTATCAAATAAACACTTCTTGACATTATTGAGCCAATCAAACTATGAGCTCAGTTTACACCTAAAGCACATAGTTATTAGTAACTTGTTGTTGACTGCCTCTGCTTTTTTCAACCAAAAAATATGGTTCTTTCATGTTGTACATTGCAGGAGTGCAGCAGGCCTCTCTTTTCTCCAGATAAATGAGCTAGCTTATTTCTTCCCAAACTGCCTATTAGCACAGCTCACTTTGTGGGGAACCAGCAGTCCAAGGATGAACACAGTGAAAATAATTTTGTCTAGCAGTCTGGTTCAGGCATATCATGTGTTCTCTCATTTTGTTTAGTAAGGTACCTTGACTCAACCCCCACTTGAAATATAGCTCATTTTGACAACATAACCTAAAAATGACTAATTTAGCACATATGTATATTTGGAGCTTGTTCTTGGAGTGGAGATAATGTAGTATGCAGAGTTTTGTCATTTGTCATTTGTATTCCTGCATGGAAACAATGTCAGACCATAGATTCAATCAGTCTGTGACTTTGGAATTAAACTATAGCTAACTGTAGTGCACAACGTTGACTACAGTGTGTGCTGGGCGAGTGAGTTTGTAAGTGCGTGTTTCCCTGCTGTGGTGTTAGTGTGCCAATAGGTTGTCTCATTGTGTAAGCATCAGTGTAGCAACATGTCCCTGGAGGCCTCTGTGGGGATTATACACAAGAATCCATTTACTTCAAGCAGGAGCTGACGCAGATAGCATGTAGAGCCTGTGTTTGGCTCTCTGTGAGTATTGTCCATCATTAGAATATTGGCTGATTGAGTAAAAAGATAAATTGGCAAACGCATCTCTAGATGTTCACCTGTCTTTTTCTAAAACACAGACACTTTGGACTGCTTTTATCAATGGCATCTTTGTGAGAATCCACATTTTCTCAACAACTGACCCTACTGAGAACACAAGATACTTACTCAGCAATATAAAGTCCTCTATGTGTTATTGTTGAGTCTGTTGTTGTTGATGCAAATCATACATGGGTGTCCTTTAACTGTGTTCACAAATTCATTTTGTTATTGATTGCCATTGTTGTTTTTGATCATATTACCAAGGTGATATAGTGTACAATGGTAATCTAATCAAACTGTTCTGTTGATGTTTTGTTTTCAGGGTGGACTAAGAAACAGCAAACATGAGAGTACACTTTCATCCCAAGAATATGTCCACGAGCTGCGCTCTGGCATCGCAGAGGAAAAGCTGCTTAATTGCCTGGAGTCCCTCAGAGTGTCTCTCACTAGTAACCCTGTCAGGTTAGTAACTCAAGCTTTTTCTACACACTACTGTGCGTTGTGTCTGGGAATGTTCTGCCATGAACTAAAGGCTAAGTTTGCTCAGCTTGTTTCTCTGAAAACTTGAGATGCAAACATCTGATGTCTTACATTCTTCATCCAGTTGAAATATAGAGTTAAAAACCACCGAGATCTAAAATATGTATCGTACAAATGTGGCTTAAAACTGAATAAAAAGTACATTCATGACAGCTTCTGGCAGATAAGCACAATGCATGTGCAAAGGGAATACGTCGCCATTACCTTGATTAGAATAACAGATTTCTCTAGGTTTGAAAATTCTTGGAAACATTTGGTAAACATAAGAAAATGAAGAGATCCATTCATTCATTCATCTAACAAAAGGGGTGTGAAAAGGACTACAGGGAAAGACATTTTAGAAAATGTGCACGATTATTTAGAGTGGAATCATGACATGACCACCTTAAAGTAATGTTAAAAAAATGATTTCATGTTCAATTAAAACTTTTCTGTCTCCATGGTTACACTTTATGCGACTTGATCCCAAATAAACAGTTGTAAAGGCATGTTTACTATATGTATGAATGAACCATAAACACTTTAATCATGCAGTGGCATGTAGTGTATTGTGAATCCAAATGCCTCCTGGCTTCACAGAAGAATCACTAAACTGTGTTGCGGAAGAGGCACAGAGGGTTTGACAAAAGCTCAGACTCAGCAGTGATTAAGTGCAAGGGCAAGCACAAGCTCTACATAAGAGTGTTTACTAATGCTACTGATATTTATTTTTGTTGAGCAGCATTTGAATATAAGACGAATAAATGAACTGTGCGGTCATTTCGGAGACTGCAGTTTATTTTGCAGTTGAATTGCATTACATTATACTGACTGGTGTTTCTATTATTTTGTCCATCCTGTTTATATCAGTGAGGGTACGCTAAATAACAGAAACACCTGTGTATAATACATCAAGTTCAACAACACCACAAACTATGTACTCCAAAATAATCATACGGTGGAATCGACACCTCCTAAAACAGTTTCAACAAATACAGAAGATTGTAACCTTTGTGGCTGTTTATTGCAAGACTGTGTCGGTGTACCCTTTTGAACTGGCAATTGAATGTGTATATACCCGGAATGTCTTAAAGATGACTATACATGTGTTTTTACTCTTGACAAATCATAATCCTAGTTTATTCCTTTGTCTATTTATTAAATATGGCTTTTTCCAGTAATATTCCTCTAGATGTTAATCACATCATTCCAATCACTCCAGTCCCGCCACATTAATCAGAGCAAGGGAGGTGTCTGCTGGAAACTATTCAATTCTAATTGGATGTATGTAAAGGAATCTCATTGGACCTGTTCCTGATCAGGTATGTTAGACAGGACAGACGCACAACCTTTAAACAAGCCCAGTGAATGGTGTAGCTGACCAAAGGAGCACAAGCTTATAGTCGCAGAGAGTAAGTCATTCCATCCTCTGTCCATTCAGCTCTAATAGATAGGAGTCTAGTTTTCCACATCAGAAAGCCAGCCATTCTGAGACCTTAATAAGCATGTGGCTCTGCGTCGTATATACAACCTGCAAATCTAGCAAATTCAAAATGGCCAGTGCCTACGCTTGTTCTCTTTAATCTGTTAGAAACCACAACTGTAGTCAAACAGTTGAAACTGGTTCTCAGCTCTGTCCTGCTGAGCCTTGATTCATGAGTCATTCATGAGTCTTGAGTCATTCATTGCGAGACCTTACTGATTCTGTAAGCCTTGTCTCTACTTCTTAGCCAAATCTTCTGCCTTCTCTCTTTAAATGGGATCTTCAATTTTAATTTGGTCCCACTAGCGCAACGGAACCCTTAGTGACAGCAGATCCTTTAAATTATTTACCAGCCCACTGTTGAGGAGATGTTTCCTAATGTGAATCAGTGAATGGTGCATATTAAATGGTCATTGGATAAGTGGAATACTTTTTTTTATTTTCACCCTGGATACAGAGAAAGGACCTGCCAGCATGCCCCCAGACAAGCTTTTATTTAATCTGTGTGCTACTACCAGCGTTACTGCTGCATGAACCAGTTTTAGAAAAAACCACAAAAGAGTCATGCGCTCTCGCTGAAATCCTGCACTACTCAAGACACCCATTCACATGTAGGTACAGTGGACATTTTCATTCATAGCAATGCTCTTCTTCCAGAGCAAATTCAGTAGAAGAAGTGACCCAAACAACTTGATCCACATGACATGTTGGATTGATTCATGACAAGTATACAAATGTATTAAGTCTGCTAACAAGATAGTGATGCATACACAAATGACCATAGGAAGATTTATGATGTACTAAGTTTAGCATAAATGCGCATTATATATACAGTGTGTTGTATAGTATAATGAATAGCTAAGTAATTATCCCTCGGGTTATTACAGAGCTGTGAAGCCAGTCACCACAGTCTCCAGCAATCTGTGGGGAGTCAAGTCAGCCTATCCATGCAGAAAGGCCAACTTGTGCCGGGGGGGTGTAAGTGAGGCCAGGCTTGCCCTGTGGGTGTTTTCAAATGGCTGAACCTTTGACCAGCATGTAAGGGACCAATGCTTTATGGACGAGTCACCACCTACGGATGGCCAGGTCCATGCAGGGAGAAAGCCACCTTTTGGGTGTGTGTGCTGAGGTGGACTGCACAAGTGTTGACTAACACCGGTCCCCTGCTCATCTTTACGCCTTTCATTATTTCTCTCCTGGGTAAATGGACTGATTGTTTTCTTGAAGCATGGATAAGGTTACTCCTAATGAATATGAATGCACTTAATTGTCATGGATCACAACACACAGGAAATCCACATTTGGTTTGCTGCTCTTCTGACTCCACTATGTTAATGTAACCTTTGTCCGCCATGTTATAATATACTGAAAATAACCATGAAGTAGAAGGCAGAGCAGAGCATTCATGCTTGTTTAAATTTACACCTTAGAATAATGACCAGTTTTTGAATATTGATATTTTGGGGACTTAATTTTACCTGAAGAAATTAGCTAATTCCTTTGGCAAAGCTGACTAGTAATAAGCCTGTATAAATATTGAGATATACTGGTAGTTTATGCATTATATGCTACAATTAATTTCGCCTTGCTGGCTGTTCATAATTAATAGCATTGAACAGTATTTCTCATTGCAGAGAACAAACTACCATTTCAACAACAATACTGGTGTATAGCCAAGAGCTGATTACGTTCTCGTTTTCACACAGATGAAAAGGCTAGACGCACTTTTTCTAAGCTTATCTTGCCTATGGTCAAACGATTTGGTGAAATAAAGAGCCGAATTGTAATTTGGAGTCTGTATTTATCAACTATTATAGCATTGGACGAATACGTTCGAAATGGCCTGAAATCTCCAGTAGACTGCACATATATAGTCGTTAACTGTGTTTGATTAAAATAAAAAATCATCAATACATTTACTTGACCTAGATAATTAATCCAATCTGTCAAAATGGAAGAAGTACTGTAGGAGAGCTGAAGCTAAGCAGGAAAAGTTTGAATTTGTATGTGTAGAAATCTGCTTTGTCATAACTTTTTCATACAGTTTCAAGCTAAATTGATAAATGTTATATGACAAGTTAAAGCACTGCTTTGTCACAAGTACTGTAGTTCATTTATCATGAACAAATAATACTTACTGTAATAGCTTACATGATGAAAAATCGTGTGCTATCTAGCTACTGTATACAGTGTGTCTTTTCTCCTCTGTATCAAGAAATATTGCATATCATTTGCATATATTATAGCTAAAAATAGCTCTGATACTTATATACATGGTAAGCAATTTTATATACGTTCATTCTATTCCTATCAAACAACAGTGGAGACATCTTTGACATTTATGTGATAATTCAATCAAAACCATTAATTTATTTCCTGAAACATTGAACTTAATCCGATACACTGAAATGAAAGTCTCATCGTCAAAGTGTTGTTGTTCTTTCATAGTTAGTGCTTACCATTGCTTTTTGTTTTTCCTGTGATGTTTGGGCAGCTTGCTAATTTGCTCCCAGAGGCCTGTGTTTGTCTAATAGTTTAATTGGCTGGGCTGTGCACCTGTTTGGCAGCACAGGTGGCCACAGGGCCATTGTGCTGAGGGCCTTATCTCCCAGGCAGTTTCACACAGGTGTGTGGCATGCAGCCTTTGCAGATCCACCCACAGATGGCATTGCCTGGAGCATCCACTGCTTACTCTGTTTCCACTCTCTTCTCCTCAGCTGCCATGTTTTCCACTTCTCTTTCTGTCAGAATTTACCCCGCCAATTATTTATCCTCTACTTCATTCTTCCCATTTTAATTTTGTCATTTGGATACTCTCTTCTTAATTTAGAAGTGTCAGATTGACTAGCCACTTTTCATTAATTTCTTAATCCACTGACATGAAGTGAGATGCCAATTTAGAGAAAATTACAACCCTCTTATTTTCTCATTTAGTGGGAGTGAAATCCTGCAGTGTTTGAGTTAGGCCTTATTTTTCACACTTTCACAATTTCTACTCTCTGTGTCGCACATGGTAAAACAGTTTTTTTTTTTTACATTTCAGAAATTTCTCAACATGTAAAAACATATCTTTTTCTTTTTTTTTTTTTACTGTCACTGAAGAAAACTCATGTATTTTGTATCATGTACGTTAAAGATTGTCTTTGCATATTTGGGCATACCTTACTTTTACACCTGATACTTGATCCTTTCAGTCTGGTTAAAGCTCACATCCTCTGATCTAACTCAGCTGCTGCTCCATCAATAGAATTTCCAATATAAGAAAAGGAGAGTGGTTATAGTGGTTTTGGGCAGCAGAGCACACATCCATGGCCCCAGCTTTTGAGTTCCCTATGTTTAGCCCAAAGGCATTATAGTATGGCTCTGTCAAATCCCGACAGTGACTTCCATATTAGATCTGCTAGCTCTCAGATCCCTAAGACATATTTAAGCAAAATTGAGCTGGGCTCCAAACTTTTCATTATGTGAAATCTTCACGGTACAAGTCAAACATTTTCTCGGGGGCATTTTCTTGTGGGGTCTTTATGGAGGCGGGAGACATTTGCTGACACCAGAGTTTATCTCTGTGTCTGGATACTCAAAGTGTGGGTTGTTGTGATGATCTTGCTGCTCTGCCACACAGGGTGTCTCTGAGTCTGAATCAGTCTCACCAGCTTTTCTCAGTTGAATGCTTGTATCTGAGCACCGAAGGTTGCATGGAACACTAGTAATGGGCTTTTTACGAGCTTTGAAGTTACTATGCCTACGAACATGAAGCTGCTCGTCCTGACTGTTTCTCCTAATGCACAGCTTGATAAAGCATTGAACAACATACTGATGCACACTAACATTTCTGCCAAGTACAGAGGTGGTGCCCCCCGTATAATAAATAAACGAAGACCTTCAAAGCACTCCCTCATCTCATAATCTATGTATTTTAGTGAAATACTGTCAAATAAACTCTTATATAACCAGAAACTTTATTTCTATATAATGGAGCTGCAAAGTATTCGTACCTTTTTGGCGTTAATAGTAAGATGCCAACTAGAAGGTGAAAAGATATTACTGTACTTGATTGTCATAACATTTTATGTGTATGGCACTTACTCATACAATAAAACCAAGACAATTAAAAGGTGTCCAAAAAAGCCACTCCCTGGGCACACATGTTTTTTTATTAGTAGCGCTAACTGGTACACTTACATCCCTAACTCTTCCTCCCTGGGTGTCTTCTGTCCACTGCGTGCACAACAGCAATTAACACCAGCACAAAGAAGCACATCCATCTGTCCATCTGCTGTTGTGACTGATGCATACGACAAATACGAGCATCTTAACATCACAGCTGCTGTATATAACCCCTTGACAGCTCAGGCCAGAAGTCTTGTCTGGCAAAGTCACAAAGTGTGAATAGTGGCTCTCAATGCAACTGTAATGAGTTACCACTACACTGATGAATAATACTGGTTTGAAGAAATGACGATACCAGTACCCATACCAGTTCTCTTTAAATGATACAGATACCAAGAGAGTGCTTAATTTAATACCCATCATGTGAATAGAAGCATTCAGTTGCGTAAAATGCCACCACCACTCCTCCCCATCCAAATAACATTTACACAAATACTTTTTGAAAGTGTTCAAATTATTCAAATATTTATTTATACCATGCTCGACTTCACCACACCACACACTGTATGGGCTTCAGTTGCTGCAGTAGTGGGCATTAAATCAGAACACTTGTGGTGTGGCTGCGAGTTAAACCATTCAAATAGTAATTTTTTTATAGAACTGGGTACAAAAAGGATCAAATGCTGGTATCGTTTGACTGGAAAAGTTTCGATACTACTTGCTATCAGGTTATTTCGGTCGATAACTTAGCAATACCCTTACCCAGCCTTAGGACTTAGGTACAGTAGACATCAATGGGCCAGATCTGTCTGACATACATTCTTCACAGAGATGAATAACTGTTTCAACTCTGTCATTTTTGATGTGGAAATGGCTCCCTATCTCAGTGAATCATCCATAATTGATCCTCTGTATTCACTTTGTTATCCTGGATAGTGCTTTTGTAAGCTCAATCAGACTCCATGTCAATTTGAGATTTAATATAGCATTAAAAATTCTGATGTCCTTAGTGGAGTTCAGGGGGACAGGCTACCTCAGGACACATGACCGTCTGATGCCTTTGAAATTTCTGGATCAAGCACCATTTCTTACCATCCCAATACTTTGTAGAGTAATGGAAAAATAGCAATTTCATTTGATACCATGACGATCGAGATTTTACGTGGTCCAGGAAGGAAGGAGGAGAGACACGAGATCCAAAAAGCTAAACTCTCAGGGCCATAAAATATGTTGTGGCTCTTAAACACACGACAAAGAAGTAAAGTGGGAGTGGAAGCTTTCCAGTGGGGTAATATTTCTTTGCACCATGCTGTGGGACTCTACTCTCTAGACTCCCAGTGTTATTACAAACCACTTTTACCCTCCAGGCCTCATACAAGTTTGCTCTTTCACTTGACAGGAAATATGTGGAAATTACATAATAATTTTGCAGAGGTCTGTAGGCAAAGGTAACTCTGGTTTTCAGAAGTAACAGAAATAATTCACTCATTAGTGAATCTACACTCCTTTTTTTTTTTTTTTTTTTGTCTTGTACATCTCGGGATGGCGCAATCATTCTCGTTTTATAGCATTCAAGGAGATTGATTTGACTGTTAAATTTGGCACAAATGTTATGACACTGGCTTCAACAGACGTGACGAGCAGTCAGAAATTAGCAAGTTAACTAGTTTTTACCCTTGCGGCTGACTTCAGAGTTGATGTTCGCCCTTCTTCCTCAGAGGCAGTGAAAATGATTTTGGAGACATAAATGTCCTCAGTGCCTGGGTATATTTTAAGAGTGATGTGTATTTTATTTTATGACACCATCTGTTAACCTCCATGATACCCATATCTGTTACGGCCCCAACGTGATACATACATAATTCAGAAATATCTGTTTCTAAATCTGGCTTTATATTTTGGAGGATGCCTTTGGACACAAAACAATTTATAATATAGTGCATTTTTTAGTTTTAACATGTATTCAAACAGTACAACTTGACAACATCTCTGGCATACATATTATTATATCCTTAAACATATCCTTAATATTCTATTAATATTTTCCTGTTTTGTATGTGGCACATAATCCAAAACCTCATGTGAATTGAGACAATATTTAGCAAACATCTGAGCAGAAAATCTGTCCAATCTGCTCTAAATTCTCAGAGTGACGCATATTTGTTCCTACTTTTATGCATCGGAAGAATTTATCAGCTTTCCCACAAAAGTCATCTTGTATGCTGCAGGATTTAGCAGTGCTGCATCGCTGTCCTAACGGTTTAGTTGTTCCCGGCCGATGTCAAATAATAGCACAAACATACATGCACATTCTGGACCGTGTACACTGACACTTTGCAAGGGTTTCCATACATCCACTGTATACGATGACGAAAACAAAAGCTTGAACAAAAAGGCAACTTTATGGCTTTGAAAATAGAATGCGTTCTAGCAAAGAAGTGCTTGCCACTGCATTTCCCTCTCCTCCTTGAAAGATGAAACTCTCTCTCTCTCTGCAGAAGCCAGAGGAATGTGTAGATAATCACATCACACCTGATGATTCCTTCTCTGATTTTCCATAGCACATACAGATTTACAGTAGAAAGAACTGTTGGATCTATTTGTTTTAATCAACCAGCAATCTGCCATCCGTACTACTGATTTCTGTCTACCGTCACCTAGCAGTAAGGACGGTTGTGTAGGAATCCTTGGTGTTGTTCGGGGGAAAATTACAAGTTTCAAGAGTGTTTTTCACTCCTTGGGGGGTCATTTCAAAGTGACTGGGGAACATGGTGGTCTGTCAGCTGTCTGCACTTACTAGTTGATTTAATTCTGCTAGAGATTTACGCTCTCCAATTTCACACTACTTCCATGCACATACTGTACAGACACACACTATGGTGGCCTTAATTGAGTTTTGAACATCTGCATACACACACACACACACACACACACACACACCCACACACAAACTGTGACTCAAATACCATTAGAAGTGCAAAGTGCTCCTTTTGAGTACTGCACTGCTCATGTTGCTATGCTTGCTTGGCTATGCCAGCAATCACATTCTTGAAGTGCTGACACAAGGAATATTTTCCTCAGACTGTCTTGCTAGTTTTAGTAGTAATATCAAATATGAGAACTGCTCCTGTTGTTTCTGTGACCAGATCATTTGCTCATTTCAATTTGTTTGTGTTGTATTATTATGAAACATCAGTTGAAGAGGAACCACTTTGTATCTATGAAGTAAAATGCAAATTAGGTTTGTTTTTGCGTCGTCCAGCCATAGCATTTCTTCTGCTGTAATGCATTTTATTTAAGAAGTGTGCCCAACAACAGGACCTGAGATATTATCATGACAGCTTAGTGGAGTGACATAGCACCTGTCACCATGATGTGGAGAGCGCATGTACCTGGAGTTACATGTGAAGGATATCAGCTGTGTATTGTTCTTTTTCAAGAACAGCACAGGTCAATCATTGTTTGCCCTGTGTATGTGTAACCTTGGTTCTACCAAATCCATTGGCAATCTCTTAAATATTTAACTTACTTTTGTGTGAGGTGAAGGATTCTACGGAAAAGAGTCAACAAAACAACGGAGGAAACAGTGTGAAGTCCAACACGTTCACAAATGTTTTATGTTAGTGCATTCTCAATGCATGCACATATAGCAAGCTACTTGTAACATAAAGCTCCAAGCACAACTAAGCCCTGAGTATTACAGACATTGCAATCCATTGCCGCAGTAGTGGGAAGGATTTAAGGAAATAAAATGAGCTCTTCATTTTTCAGGCATCCAAAAATCATGTTTTCTAAGTACAATTATAGCCTCATGTGACCTCTGGCATGGCTAAAAACATTTAGTCCAGTTTTGCTTTACACTAGATTTAATTAAATCTATGCTAAGAAAAGGTTTTGTGTTCTCTGTGTGACCACATTGCTTTTGTGAATCATTCAGTGCTCTGTGATTTACTTTTAATATTAACTTAGGGGACAACAGTTACAAAGAAAAACAATTACAATTTAATTCTGAAATTGTTAGTGGACAAATTTGAGATCTAAAGGACAAATTAGAAACATTAGAAAAAGGAGAAACTCGATTTGTTGCTCTTAATGACTATTCTTTTTTTTAAACATCCTTTTTTGAGAAAAGTACGGTAAATATTTTATATCTAATATCTGCCATCTGATATGCTCTTTGCATTATAGATATTTTAGCAGGCTATTAAATTGATCAAAGTATAATGTAGCTCCATGTTTGGCATGGTAAATCACTAAGCAGACACTGGTGGTGCTTGGTTTCAAGCTCTAATGTTCAGAGCTCTTGGTTGCATTGAGCTTTGTGCTTCAGTTGGAATACTGCAGCACTGAACAGGTCAGTATTCCCACAGAGGGACAGTTGTATGGCTTTGCTAGTAATACAATGTGAAAGATATTGCACTTGCACCGAAGCTTTCAATAACAAAGTTCCACACCTAGCCGTGATAAAATAATAACACTGGTATCTAGACTGAAATCAATGCGCCTACAAGCCATCTACACACGAGACGAGCGATCAGTCAAACAGGACGGGTGAGAGTGTGTCGGCCTCTCACCGTTTCTGTTGCTGTTGAGTCACTTACTGAGGCTGCTGATGCTCAGTAATCTTTTCATCATGTACTAACAATTCCCTTGCCAAATATTTGCAGTACTCTACACACACCCTAATCTGTTTTCTGTCTAAACTCTTATTCTGTTTTAGATTTCTATTTAGAATTTTCTATTCTCTTGGCTTTAATGTCCTTTTTTTGGTATATTTTCGTTTGCACTTTGTCTTGATTTTTTTGGTGGTTTTACGTAAAGCACTTTGAATTGCCTTGTTGCTGAAATGTGCTATCTAAATAAGCTTGCCTTGTCTGCATGTATAGTGACTGAAGTGCTACTGCAGTTTATTTTGTCCATACCCTTTCTCTATGTTTCAATGAAGAACCTTGAGGTACAGTTTGAAGTGAGTTATGTCGAGACTGTCTGAATGATGGAGTGAGGAGGTGATTGATTGAATGTCATAGTTTTTATTCAATGCAGCAGCAGAGGCTCACTACTGTTTGGATGGAAAATACTGTAAATATATGAAGAGATGAATGCAGTGCACACATGCCAATATACATGTACATACTTTTTCATTGTGGGTCAGTGCTTAGCACTGTCACCTATCAGCAAGATGGCCATCTGGGGTGTTCTTTGTGGAGTCTATATTTTCTTGGTTTCCTCGTAGAATGATTTTCTCCCTCTCTGACTGTATGTTTTTACCCTGTGATAGACCAGTGACCTGTCCAGGAAGTACCCTGCCTCTCTTAAAATGCATGATGGGATAGTACCATGAACAGCATAAGCAGTATAGAAATTGGATGCATGGATGAATATTTACACACGCATAAGTACATTTGTTATGGTAGCACAGAAAATCAGTAATGTCTTTTGGGGAACAAATATCATTTGACAAGAAGACAGATGTTCATCTAACTGCAAAACATTTTGACTTTGTTCTGTACTTCTATTAAGTTAACAGCAAGTCCACAGCATAATGGCCTTACGGTGCTGCTCAAATGTTCTTTAGTCAACATGCATCAAGCCAGGAAGCAACTTGTTTATATTTTAACACCTGATTTTGGGCTAAAGTGTGAGAATGTAAATGCGTACATTTTATAGCTGTAACTACAATTTAAGTCCGCCCAGCCAGTAGAAAAAACACAAAATATAAAATAAGAAATAGCTTCCTTAAGACCGACCATGAATTTTTCATTTTGCCTGCGGAACATACATGATTGCAAAAAGTAACACAATTTGGTGGCACTTAACTAAAGGATTATAGCCATCAATATTAGATGAAGAAGTTCTCCCTCAAGTTAATGAAATCCTTGAATGTATGCCCATATTAGGAGGAGAGACTGATAAGGAACGGATCATTCGACCTCTTGTTCCTAAGTTGAATTGCTACATTGATATTTTAATGGCCCAGAGAAACAAGTACGTTATAACACTTTAGCCACCTCTATAGGTGTTCCTGCTCAAATTACTAAGCAACACTGTTTATCTCATTACAATACCCATAGGTAATACTGTAAGCTTGTTTACTTTATTGATGCTAATCATAGCTTATGTTGGAATAAAGAATGTTTTTTATGACTAAGAGGTAAAAACAGACTGGTAAAGTGGCCTGTTAAATTGGGTGGCAACATTATTATTACTACAAGTAGGAGCCGTAGTAGTAGTGTTAGTATTTGTATTGTTGTTTGTGTTATTAATTGTAATAGTATGTTGTCCACTGAGGCAGTTTCTCTGATGAACAGAGAAAGGGCATTGCATAGCCTCAGGACAAGCACTGTAGAAGCACCATCTCTCATTTTCTTTGTGGTAACTTTGGGGACATTTAGAAGGCAAGCTGCAGAGGACCTAAGGGTATACGTGAGGGGACAGAAAATGATCGACAGTCTGGGATGTAGGGAGGAGTCAAAACATTTAGTGCCTTAAAAACCTTGAGGAGGACTGCATTATGTTGCAACCTGCAGCAAGACATACATTTTTGATGAAAAACTTTTTGTGCAGACAATCCCATTCCCTCCTTTCTTTTATGTCTTTTCTGTTTCAGTCTAGCAACAATAGAGAGAAGGTCAACATGGAGCAGACAGCAGACATTTTCCACAAACATCTGTTGAAAAATGTCCAATTTATATTCTGTTTTAATTAGTGCAACTTCTCTGTTGAAGGTATTTATTAGTTATTGGTGTGTGTGTGTGTGTGTGTGTGTGTGTGTGTGTTTATATATTAATCTTAATCCAAGTCTTTAGTTCTCACTTCATGTAATGATGTTCATTTAAAGCATTTTGAATGTCAAAATATACTAACCCTGCCGTGTGGGTAGGGAAGTGTTGTTCACTACTTACAGTGACAGAACTCACTGTCGAGCTGAAAAATAGATCTCAACATTAACACAGTCTCAAACAATTGGCTATTGAAAAGTGTCGTTTGGCATTTTTTAAAGTTGGATCATTGCTGGTAAACAAATGTTCAGCATTTACTGGTGACACATAGTGAAGTGAAATTGTGTCTCGCTCGGACCGCTGTGACTCTTGTTCACAGTCAGTCAATGGATGTGATGGGCTCCCTGACTGGTCGTTGTGTGACAGCATGTGTATTTATGAAAGCTCATTTCCAAACATATCAACATACCAGCTGTCCAGTTTCTTTTATTTTCCTCCAGAGCCTCCCTTCTGCTCTGTTCTGGTCATCATGAGAATCACCATGAAGACATTCCTAATAAAGTTTTATGGAGATATGGATCGACTTGTAAAACTTAATTTAAGAGAGTCAATTATCAGTGTTTTACACCAAAAATGATTTGATCATAAATTATTTCAAGAATTAAATTGTACTGAATTTATGCTAAGCTATAACTAAAAATTACAAATTTAAATAATAACTAATCTCTTTAAAAAATATATATTGTCAGTGTATCAAATGGGAGCCCTGTAATCTCAATCTAACCACATTTTTAACTGGTTGTTGCATCCCTACAAAGCACGCATTTAGTCATGATTGTGACACTAATAGGTATAGGACATGCTATGCAAGCAGTATATGCTTACATTGACACCTTATTTGACATGAAAACCAATAATAATAATAATTATTATTATTATTATGTGCAACCTCTACTTGTCTTAGCTGCAGACACCTTGTTGAGGTCACACGGCATTCCCAGAATCTCACATTGCAGTTACACCGTGTAATAAACAGGATTTCTCTTCACTATTATCGGTTCCATTTCCTGTTCTCTGAAGACTGACATGACCATCATTAGGAAGGAGCATCAACACAAACTGTGGATTTACTGAACTGTGCTCCTGCAGACATGTTGCATTCTTTCTCTCTCTGTTGTCCCACTCATTCACTCTAACCACCTCTGTATCACAAATATAAAAGCATTGTTTATTCTGCAATAAACTGGGCCAGTTCTTTTTTGGCCCTAACTATGATCAGGGGTTCTCAACTTTTATTTTTATTTTGCTGAGCGATAAAGTGCTGTTTGAAAAAAAAAAAAAAAAAACAGCGCCGCCACTGCTCGAAAGCATTAATGCATTAAAGCACCACGCACTGGGCTCACACTAACTGTGAAAGCAGGTTAGCGTTTTTCTTTTTAAAGTTAAGAGGAATCCTTGCTCAGACTCCTTTGTACGCTGCTCGTTTTCCGTTGGAACACTTAAGAGTGCAAATTGTTTCACATTTCTGACTGGCTGCTGTGTTTAACACCAATAACATTTTGAATCTCAAACTTCTTACCGTTGCATTTGTTTAACACTCCTGAATAAAATTTCTATTTACATGGCTTTTTTTGCTCCCTGGGTACATGGCGTATTAGGGCAATTGAAGGTAAAAACAACAAACAATTATTTTAATATTTTTTATAATTATTTAGAAATGTTATTATGTCACTTCAATCCCAGATAATTTGAGTTTTTATAATAACATAATATAGCAGCCTAATAATAAATAATATAAGAATTTAAATACAAAATTAATATAATCAATATGTAATATAAATAATTCATACTAAGAATAATAATCATAATAATAATACAAACTGAATAATAATCAACATTAAAATTCAGGTGAGACAATTAGCCTACATTTTATTTGATGTGGGGCAGTAAGGGACCTGGATACTGGAGAGGGGGGCGCTGGCCCAAAAAAGGTTGAGAACCACTTATTTAAGCATATGGAAGGCTCATTGCAAAAATACATTTATAAATGTGTAACATTATGATGTTTTGTTTTTTTATTAAGAAAACAGATCATCATTATACACTCCACTAACTATCAATATCTTAGAAATTAGTTCCGCTTGTCTGATAATGAAATTTAAGTAATGGTAGGTGGGGGGTTGTAGCTCATCACAGATCAAAAGAAATACCTCTCGTCAACTTTGCCAGTTGCCTTAGGCTAATGCTTCTCATTCCTAATTGAGGGTCTCTTCTGACTCACTGAGTCAATACAAATGACTTTAATACTCAAACCATTATTATTTCAAATCATTGTCAAAAAGGCGGGATAAACCATTGACTTATGCCCCATTAATGTCAGAAAATTGTTCCATGCATTTTGCGTTGTTGACACTTAGAGGCCCGAAAACAAGTAGCGGTAATGACATAATCTGTCTGTGACCACACTGTTGCGCCCACCCTCCTCCTGCCTCTCTCTTCTCCTGGCTTAGACAAACGGGCTCATCTGTACTGGATCATTTGCCGTCTCTTGATACGCTGTGGTTTATAGCCAATTATCTCTCGCGATCCATTATCGATTACAGTGTTATCTTTCTTGCATTGCTTAATCTTTTGGCACAGGAACACAGCAGCTCACAGGGGGGCCTGGATACAAACTGCTTAGCAATGGGAACACTAGTTAAGATGGATGGTTGTTCATTTGCTTGTAGATGGGTGCAGTTTAAATTCAAACTCATTCAGAACGTATTCAGTATCAGGGAGGGTACGAGGGTTTTTTATTTGCAGCTCCCCCGTGTTAGGAATTGAAGACAACAGTCAATCTATCCGAGTGAGTGTTAAACCCTTGTATATTAGTCTGAATGACTAATTTCCTCTGAAGTTAATGCAATATTGTTTGTGTTTGCTTTATTCTGTAAATCAGTATATGGTAGTGTCAGTATCTGGTACAATAAATCAGAAGGGCAATTGCTATTTTAACTGAATAGTGTGTATCTGACTTTTTGTTTGTGTCTGTCTCTTCTTTGTAGTTGGGTTAATAACTTCGGTCATGAGGGTCTTGGCCTCCTTCTGGATGCTTTGGAGAAGCTGCTGGACAAGAAACAGTAAGTGATCTCCTATGACATCCTGTCTCTGTCTCATTTTTATAGTAGCAGGTTCTGTTCATATAATCACAATATCCTTTTCATTGTTTTTTTTGTCAGGCAAGAAAATATTGATAAACGGAACCAGCATAAACTCATCCAATGCTTGAAGGCTTTTATGAACAACAAGGTTTGTATGAGTCAACAAAGAAAAGACGATCCATACAATTGATAATTAGTTTATTAATTTAACTTCAGAATACCTGCATGATGAAATGATATTGCAGTCCTCAATGACCTGAAATTTCAATTCACTAGTAGAAGTGTAAAGGTAATGTCTAGTATTTTATACTAATAACTAAAAATCATAGCATGATAACAGTAGCTCAGGTGGCCAGGACTCAAAACCTGATTTGAATTTGGACTCTGACAAGCCTGGGATAGCGCCCCAGCAAAGGGAAGCTAATTTTACCATTTCAAGCACACACTCTCAGATTTTTTAATTATCTTCTTTAGGAAGGTCTGACTCATTTCTCAAAAGTGGCACACATTTCAAGGAGAGATGAACTATTGATATTGCTTCTTGTAGAGTTAATCCCCACATGTGGTCATCTCTGCCCATTCCTTCAGTTGTGTGGAGACTAAAAGGTACAGGAGACTATAAGTATTTGTCCCTATAGTCCTGTCCTGAATTGAATTAATTCATCATCCTCTCCATTTTCTCCCATGGCCTCGTTGTCCCTCCTTAAAAGAAAATTAAGGCTAACTATAACTAACGTACATTAGAGCTTCTTTGTATAATTCATTTTTTCTCCATAAATGCAAATGCTCTCATTAATTTATACCCAATGGACCTTTTCTATATCCTACCTCCTCCCTTCTCTGTCTCACAGTATGGACTGCAAAGGATCTTGGGAGATGAGCGGAGCCTGTTGCTGTTGGCACGAGCAATTGACCCCAAACAGACCAACTTGATGACCGAGACTGTCAAAATTCTCTCTGCTTTCTGTATTATTGGAGAGGAAAACATGTAAGTTTAGGTCAAATTACCAAAATTACGTTTGTCACATTGGTTCTCACACATCTTGCACTTTTTCACATCTTGCATTCCATTAAACTGACATCTTTAGATAGCCTGTCATATTCCCACCCACTTAACATGTAAATTCTATCCCAATAATGTTAAGTTAAATAAAGATTGTGTCACAGTTCATATTACGTTATTGAGAGCTTCAGTTGTATTTGCAAAGGTTTTAAAATATTTTCCATTAAGACTTCCACCTTTTCCATCAGATCTATTTTAATCTTTAGACATAGTCCAGAGGTTTCAGTGACAGATATCTTAAAACATTTGCAAATAAAACTATATACATATGGCTATATGGCTATTTTCCCACATACCTTACTTAGGGTATGCTGTTTTGTAATTTTTATGAACTGACCCTTTAAGTACTTTAGTCTAACCTCCTCCTTTCAAAGTTGAAAACTAGTTTTCAGTATTCAAAGTTGAGTAAGGGGACACGATTCCCTATCTTTCTCTGTCAATCACAGCTGATATGGAAACGGCACAATACCAATAACAAATATATAAATATATATATTCAATGATGAAAGAGATATGGTCCATCTCTGCCGTTTACACTCTCTCTAATGTTTAGCAAAAGGGAAGAAGATGGCTGTTTCTTACAAACTTTTGAATATCACCATTGCTTCAATCTTCGCCCACTGGGTGGCATGTACTCAGACAGAGACTGTACTGCATTCATACACGTTAACCCACTGTGAGCTTGCACTGCATTTACAGATGACCACAGACAGCATAGACATTTGTAGGGTCACATGGTCAGATGATGCAGTTTAGTCTGTTTAATGTGTTGAACTACTCGGTGTAGTTTGCCACGGACACACAACCTGGCTGACAGCTTATAAATTGGATTTAAGGGAGTGTTTTTTATTGTTTCCCACAGGGCCAGACTAGAATAACAATGGCACTTCAAAGTCAGTCTGTATGCAGTGCTGGAAATAAACAAACCTACAAATTCTGCTGGAGAAGCTGAGTTCAGCAGTGTGTCTCACATATCTGACCATCCAAACGGGCTTTTATGCTTGTAGTACTGTGACTCTGCATGGTTTACAAAATGTTTTTTAAGTTACAGAATACCAAGAAGTGGGAATCTTAAACTTAACATTAATTTATTCCAATTCATTTTTAATTTCGGACAATTCGCTTCAAGAGCATTCTTTTTTATAGGTTTACTATAAAATCACAATTATACTCAGCAACTGCTCCTAACATTACTATAAGTTTACCTATTTCTATTTCTAATAAACAAAGAACATTTTCAATTAATCACACACACACACACACACACACACACACACACACACACACACATATATTTAAGCAGATACGGTGTGTAGAGATAGTGCATGCCTCTCTGTCTCCCCCTCTCTCTCTCTGCCATCAAAGTATTCAAGAATAAGTTAAGGTAAACATGGAAATCTTTGCTCTGATCATAGCCCTGCATTAAAATGTACGTATCCTGCTAAAATGACAGTCAAAGGAGCTGAGGCGTCACTTTCTTGCTCAAAAACTTCTCTGCCAACCAATGTTGTGACGCTGGCTCATGTTCAACACCCACTTCAGCTGACAGCATCAAAAGGGAACACGACAAGTTAAGCAGATCTATCTGGCCCGTTTTGAAGCGTCGTCTGAACTGGCTTTAAAGCTACTCAGTATGCAGCTCCCCACGCTTGTCTGTGACTCTGTAACCCCTATCACAGAGCATGGCCGTTCAATTTATCTCTTTGTCAAGCTTACTCCACACATACAGTCCTTTTGGTCAGACACATGATCTCGCTCGCTCACAAAGCCAGTTGCTAGTATTTTGTCATCCTGAAAGTGTTATTTTTTTTGTGCTGATGTAAGGTAATACAAATGGAAACATCAAGCCTATGTATGCATGTGTGAGTACACACATGCATACATTGTCTGATCCCTACAGATGACATTTTAATATTTGGCCTCTTCCCTAGTGTGACCATTTATTTATTTATTTATTAACGTATATATTGGAACAGCAAGGTGAACTTGTATATCAGGCTAAGAGCTATTTTGTACCCACGGGAGAAAGAAGGTTGAGTATGGGATTAAGCTTTTCAGTTTCTGAATTGATGATGGTAAAATAGCAAATGTGGCCTTGCAGTGACTGAGAGAACACCTGGCGCCAATTATTATGTGCCCATGTTGTAAATCACTGTTTACATAAGTGCTCATAAGACATCAATTTACTTTTATTGCGGTCTGTGTGTGTGTGTTTGTATGTGCAGCACAGAATTTCTCTTTCATTTACAATTTATAGGCAGAAATTGTCCAATGTTCTATTTAGCTGAGCTGCCTTGAGCCATTGCAAGTACTCAATTTGCTTACTTTCTCAATAGGTGTATTTGCACATTAGTCAGTCCATCCTATAATTTTCACCTTTCCTCACCCAGCCACATATACTCTACCACAATTACATTGACAACTTAACACATTTGCAGTAAAACCCTGTTTTTGTCTCGTATCACCTTAGTAACAAGCATGATGAGGTCAAAATTGGATACTGCCACAATAACAGACCAGATTGCATTCAAAGAGATGGAAAGCAGTAGCATTTGTCAGGGTGACCAAAGACTGACTGAGTAAATGTCTACACTAACACACCAGAGAAGATAAGATACACAGCGTTTGAGCTGAAAATTGTGAGTAAATGGCCTGTCAGTGAGGTGATAAAAGTGTTTGTTGACTTTTGTGTTGTGCCTGCTTCCCTGTTTTCGTCCAGCCTGGATAAGATTCTAGCTGCCATGACAATTGCTGCAGAGAGGAACAATAAAGAGAGATTTGCCTCAATTGTGGAAGGACTGGAGAACCACGAAGCCCAGCAGCTCCAGGTGAGGAATCACACACCAAAAAGCAATTCACATCACTGTCTGATATTCATCACCCATTACTTTCTTTTGAAGGATAAAAGTGACCTTTATGGTTCAGTGGCCAATACTCTACTCCATACTCTATTATTATAGCTCTTTTAATACTGTGCTATGCTGTGGTACAGTAAACTTTGTTAGGGTGCCTTGACTAGTCATACACACTGATTCATACTAAGCAAACTTAAAAAGAAGCAAGCAGTTAACAGCAGGTTTTGCCATGTACGCTGAACAGAAACCTGGTACAGTCCAGTGTCATTCACACAAATTCTGTTTTGTAATAAAAACCACGTTTGATTCCAGGCAACACGGAAACTGACAGTTGTGTCACTCTGGGGTCCATTGTACCGTAGTTGTCTTCATACATGTGTTTTTCTCTGCTTCTCTTACTGTCACTGGGTCCACTTGTCAACCCCGCTGCACCTCTTGCACATGATGGGATGTGATCACTGGGCTATTGAAATGCACCCGGTGCTCCATCGCCCCTGCTTTAATCAAAAACACCTGCTTCATTGAGCACAGCTACTGAATTTTGCGAACACCAGAACAATGATATTAAAAAATAAAAAAAGTAGAGAGGTTGAGTTCCTGAGAAACCTTTTGTCTTCCTTCTCTTTTCTCACATTTTCTCCTCCTCTCACTATCATTTTTTCTCACATCTTACAAATACTTCCCCTTGCTTTTTTCCATGCTGCTGTCAAGTTTGGTCTCAGAGGACAATGTGTGAAAGGGCAACTACTGTAAAGCACCATACCTCTCTTCATTTCCACTAGTTTTCTCTAGCAGCAGGAAAAACTATACAACAGCAATAAAAGCGCCGCTTAAAGAATGTTTTTGAGAAACCAAAAGCAGGGAATTACTTAAGGAATTACTTTTTTAACTGCAGGGATTGTGAAGTCATGAAGGAAAAGTCATGAAGGAAACTGATGAGGCGGGTGGTGAAAGTGAAAGTAGATATTCTTTTATTAGGAGGCTGTTGTTTTTCCTTTAAATTTTGCGGTTAATGAAATGAAGCTCTGCTAATTGTGAAGTAAATTAAAATGCTTTGCTGATGCAGGGGGTTCAACGAAATTAATAGACTTTGTATCCCAAACCTGTGATGGGCTGTAGAAGTAGACTTAGCTAATGTGATTAAAATTTGTTTTGCCGTAGTTCAGGCTATGCTCATCTGCTGAGAACGAGAGAAACTCTGCATTTCAACTTTAAAACCGTCCCAGCAGTGGCACTTTTAATTACGATGTTTGGAACCCCCCTAAGGCACCACTGCAGCTCTAAACCTAAGACAGATAACGCCCCCATGCCCAACACTACTGCTTCCCTCCACAGTACATGACTGAGGTATGTTCGAGGTGTTTGATGTAAGTATCATTCTCTATGCAGGAGAAGAGAAAGAATTTTTTATGAGCTCCATGGCTTTTTTCACTCGCATAAATTCTGTGAAGATTTGGTGGACTTTCTTTTATGTATCTGGCCTCTGGTGGATGCAGTAAAATGTCAGGTTTCAATGCACAAATCTTTCTTCGAGGCTCTCAAGCTTTAGTGGAACATGGAAAAGTCTGCCATGTTTGTGGTGCCTGGCACTGGTGCAACACAGTCAATGGGGGTGCATCCTTTACTGCAACAAATCTGTGCTTTCCCAATGGGAATATGCAGTATCTTACAGTATATCTGTATTGCATAACAATACCATCAGCTGGTAAAAAAATAAAAACATGTTTGTTGTACTGCTGCTATATCTTTAAGGTAACTAAAAAACAATCCTATATTGTTAATTTAAAAAAAAAATAACTAATACATTTGATTGTAGCGCTAATTAGATATAAATCTAAATTTAGTTTATTGAACAAAGGGGTGGAAATCGTATGGGGGGGAAGGAATACAATAAATATTTTATAGCATATATGCAGGTTAATTAACATGGAAGGATCTGCATTCGTAGTTTGTAAGAATGTTACCGTAGAAAAATAATAAAACTCATCTAGGAAACGGTTAAAGAATCAGCATTGTGTGGCTCTTATTAATAACACATGCAAGCCAACAGTACAGGGTCAAGGTTTCAGAAGACGACGTTTCACATCATCCATGGGAATCCTTCAGCCTCATATTGATTTTTTGTCCAACGAAAACTGTCTTATCCGTGGCTTGCTCCCCTGAAACACCTTACTGCTCATTATAATTCATCAGCGATTTTGTCTTAACCCTCTCCCACCCAACACACACACACACACACACACACACATACACACACACACACACACACACACACATTGAGGCTTTTTTCTTACCAATAAATCCATTAATAATGCACACACCCGAACTGTGCGCTCTCGCTCTCTCTCTCTCTCTCTCTCTCTCTCGCTCTCTCTCTCTGTCTCTCTCTCTCACACAAATATATTTATATTACAGAGCCCAAACACAAAGTTTACAATTACATTATTTATATTTTATTGATGTGTTAGCAAGACATATGTCTTTTTTGTCCCATTTCTCATTTGTGTTTATTCCTCATATTGTCTGTCTACTTCACAGGTTGCTTGCATGCAGCTGATCAATGCCCTGGTCACCTCCCCTGATGACCTGGACTTCCGGATACACCTACGCAATGAGTTCTTAAGATGTGGGCTCAAGAAGATCCTACCTGTGAGTTCTCAAACTATCTCCCAGCACATGGTTGGATTATTAACATGCATGAAAGTTTAAATTCTGCCCCTAAATTTATCAGTAATCAGTAAATGTAATCCATAAATTCAGCCAATTCATACAAAAGTGTGGTCATATACTGCAACACTGTATTGCTTTGGTAATTATGTTAGAACCACGTCCATTCTCTTATTTTTAATAGTACCGATTCCTCTCGGCTCTTTGAATACGTTCTAACGTCACCTAGCAGATAGCATTACAGCCTAACACATTACAGTTTGAATGTGTGCTGGTTAAGTGTTCACACTTGAACAATTCTTAGACTATAGTTCACACAAGGCCAAACAGCATTTTCAGTCATGAAACAACCTGGAAATGCATGTGATATTTATGTAATTGTGTTTAGATTAAACAATCAGGCGTTCAAACCAAATATTCCAGGTGTCTCATGACACAAATGACATAAATAAGAGTAGGTTTTATTATTATTATTAATAATTAAATTAATAGTAGTTGTGGTGGTGTTATAACTAGTAGTAGTAGATTGTGTCAAGTGTGATGCAGTGCCAGTACCTCATCACACAGGTCGTCCTGGCATCATTATCAGCAGGCCTACACATCTTCACATGAGGCAAAGGGAAACGAGCCCCAACTCATCACTCAAGCTCTCATTTGTAGCGAGTGGGGTGAACGTGTCACAGAGCCAGTTGTTAATAAGTCATCCCAGCTGCTCCTGTTGATTATTACTGCCATTACTTTAATTATCTTCAATTCTGCCCCCTGATTTAAAAGAGTCTCAGTGTACAGTCATTTATGAATGCCACATTCTCTGCTTTTAATGCCGACATTCAAACTGACACTCGTTCATCTAATTATGAGTTATGTTCCGGAGCCAGCATAGCTGTTGGCAAAGAAAAAGTAACCTCCACTGAAAAAAGAGCACAATTTGTTTTGTTCTTATAGTCCTTGACACATGTATTTGGCCCTCCTCTTCTCCTTTTTTTTTTTTTTTTGTGCCATTATGCACCTCCCTCCGAACCACTGTTGCTCAAGACAGATGGTGCACCCAAAAAACAGTACAGGGTGATTGATACCTGCAGAAATTGGGTTACATTTGGCCCTGTCTCCGTCTGTAAACTCCACTGCCGGTGATTCATAGAGAAGTGGTAAAGAGCACTGCCGTAGCCCCTCGTGGCTGAAACAGGTGTGCAGGAAAAGGTACCGTCTGGAATGCCTAGTGAGAGGGTTCAGAGATTCTCAGTTCACAGTTCTCTACAGCTGGAACAGGAGGACTAATACTCGTAATAGTGTTTTACTGTAGGCCTGATCAAGAGTGACACATACAAGATTCAACGATGCCAATACTAGAGTAATAAATTGTTAAAAGCTATATCTAAGTTTTTCCTTTTATCTGTTGACTGTATATCATAAACTACATTGAAACTTTCATTTTTTCAGCAATGTACTGTATGTCTAACTCATTCTAGGAGCTAAAAGAGACAGAGGAGCTAGACATCCAGCTGAAGGTGTTTAATGAGAACAAGGAGGAGGACTCTATCGAACTCTCCCATCGCCTGGATGACATCCGTGCTGAGATGGAATATCCTTTTTTCCTCCCTCTGTGTGAATATACAGATAAATAGGCCTGCGGACCTAGTAGCGAGAGATGAGTGTATGTTGTGGGTTCGGTCAAGCGTTACGGGCTAAAGCCTCTCATAGCTTGGCTCATTAGAGAAGGATTTAATAAGCCAGAGCACAATATCTAGCTAGATCTCTGACCAGGTATAGGTAAATAACCCCGCCCCCCTCTTCTTTTTATTTACTCTTCTTTTATCTTCCTCTCCTCTTCGCTTTTTGTCCTTTGTTAGTACGGGGTTAAGTAGGACTGTTGTAAGACTCATAAGGAAATATAGAAGACAGACCTGTTCTTACCATTTACTAGTCACAGTAGACAATTAACAGTAGACAGTTATGTGGAGTCATATTATATTACATGCACAATATTTCTCCTGTTCAGGCATTATCACTCCTTGTCTTTCTGTTCCGTTTTGGAAATGTGAATTTTCTGTGGCCCAGTTCTCTACCAATGTCCATTTACCTCCAAACATGCAGAGTAGAAGTTGATAAGGTGAGCCGTAAATTAGTCCAGAGTTGGAAACTTCTTCAATCATCCCTGAGAAGACCCTTTTAATTATTCACAAATCTTCTCCGAGGCTATGTATGAATGGCTGACATTGTGAGCAGACAAACCAGACGCTTACATTGTTATGCAGATGTTCATTCCCACAACCTTTTTCTTCCACCAAATCCCAGAGTTCTAGTACTGGCACAAAGGGCTGTCGTGAGTGACAGTTTCTGTTGACACATGTAGGTGAGGGGAGGAGGTCGTGTGTGTGTGTGTGTGTGGAGAGAAGTTAGAGTGAAAAAAAGTGCACCTGGATTAATGATGTGCTTGAGCAGGTTCACAAATGAGAAGGCCTAATGTTTGTTTCCAAGGACAATGTGGTATTGATCTGTAGGCTTTAAGCATGATTTGAATGTCCAGGCTACCCTTTGTCCCTTTTCCTGCATAGTGCACACACACACACACACACACACACACACACACACACACACACACACAGACAGGCAGACAGACACACACACACGCCCACGTATATGCATGATATCACACTGGTAGTATTCTACTACCTGAGCGTTGCATATGTGTCTTGTTTCTCCCAGCAGTTTTATGAATATTAACCTGGAGAAGCTCGTCTCCTCTGTGTCCGGCCCAGGTCCAGGTGCCGAGGAGGTGACTCCAGGCCACTGATGAATATTAATGAGCAGTGGAATGGTGATTGATTGACCCCACCACTGACTGGCCTACGTCACACTTGACTGCCACTCATGTTTATTCATTATTTTGAGAGGGAGTGTAAAGAGAGAGACAGAGAGTGAGAAAGACGGCATAGAGGGGGTGTCATCGAATGGATTGGCATTCTACATTAGGTTTATGTCTGCAGCTTAGTGATAGATGAAGCTAGTTGGATACTTTCCCAGTCTGAGCTCCTTCTCATGTCCTCTCAAATGCTGCTGTGGTGATGCTATAATTGAATCTCACAGGATTGGTAATTCTCCCAGGCTTCATACTCAGCTAATACAAGAGAGGGAAATGATACTGCAGAGAAGCCTGTATTCCCATCCCTCTCTTTCTAAAAAATTGATATGGGATATGAGTTTAATTACAGACATTGTTGAAATTAATAGGAAAAGTGTCAAACAGTATTTAAAAGAATTGATCTTCTCCAATTGCAGCGGCTGCAGATTGTTTTGTATGGATGATAGCATGGGAAATGGAGAATGCAGTTAAGTGCTGGGTTGTTGTTTTTTGGGGGGGAAATAAATTATCTGAATTATTGATGCTCTTTTACGGAATCATCCTTCATTAGCTGTTGATAAAACCTGACAAATAATATTAGGAATTAAATAAAGCATTGACGAAATCTTCAGATTAAGCGTTGAAAACATGTTAGGTAGAGGGGTCCACTCTAATCTGTCATGGGTTTTTAATCCATGACATTAGTATATCTGGCAACTGTTATAACCTGTTCGTAATAGTAGTGGAAATATTACTGTTGCTCTGGTGGTCTGTTTAGTCTTAATTTAACTTTAATTCGGTGTGACTTCTCAAACTGAAAATGCATGTGCTTTTTACTGATATTTTCTGTACCAAATGCACAAGGGAGGGGAATCACAACATACTGTATGCTGCCACAATTTTGAAAATGTTGCTTCATTGCTTTGCAGGCAGTATGTTGCACTATGTAAATATTTTACACATTGTCAAGATCTGCACTTCATGTTAGGAAGGCAATCAGGTTTTCATCACTGCGAGTCTCTCCTAAGTCTTTTCTTTTCTGCATATGTGCACATATCCGAAAGGCTTATTCTACTTTTTCAAACAAGATGAGTCCCCACGGGGAAATCCTTCCTCCTTTCTCAAGCAAACAAATTAAACAGGCACCAAGTCATTCATTTTCCTGGGGTCTTTGCTTGTTGGAGCTGCACTTTTAGAACAGTGATAGAAGTTTTAGAAACACAAATTTTATATTAAATATATTTTTATATTTCTAATGTAACCTTGTACTACAAATCATCCATTAACATACAGATTGAATTTTGAAATGTGTTTCAATGCAGGTGCTTATCGTCTCCTATACTGTAAGTCATCGTGTCCTTGCATTGTTTTTGATTCGTTCATTTCAATATTTTTTTTAATAAGTAGCGTCACTAAAACAAAAACTGTCTTTAAAACAAATACTCAGCAAATAATCAATAAATATAAGTAGTAGAGGATATTTGAACACTGAAGAATAAAAAGATAGACAGTGTGATCTAAAATCTGTTTTAGATGTCAAAGCCGTCACACTTTCCTCCTGGGGAAAGCAAACACAAGACACATAATCAATACCTTTTGCAAATTTAATACTGGCTGTACATATCAGTTTCAATCTGAGAACTGAACTATATTTTTGCACTTCGAATGATCAGTTTCGCATCATTCTTGCCTTAGACATTGAAACGAGTGACTTTTTCCTGTAATTAATTTCCTCTGTTCTGAAAGGTTTAGAGTGACAGGTAAACCAGAGGGAGCTTTTTTTATTACCAGCCCCCCTCCTCAAGTTTACACTGTTTACACTGTTTTAGCTCCCCCAAGAGAGAATGAATAAGAACAATCACATCTCTGTTTTCTTTTGCACAATGATGCCTGTCATCCAACCTGAAGTGAGGAACTGGGGGGAAATAAATAAGTAGTAATAAACAAAACAAAAACTAATAAAAAAGTAAATGTTTACAAGGAGTTGAATGTACCTGAATAATGATCTCAAATGTAGTGTTTTTTTCAAGAAGTTTATCTTAACTGTTGACTGAATTGACTTAGTAAGCTAAAAAGTAACATTGTCATGAAGTTGTTTTCCTTAACCTTTCTTCTGTACTGATATGAATGAAGTGTACCATCTCCTGTCCAATATGGTGAAAGACACTGGCTCAGAGGCCTACTTCCTCTCACTACTTCAACACCTTTTGCTCATCAGGAATGACTATTATATCAGGTAAGTTCTTGGATTTTTTCTTTTTTTTTTTTTTTTTAATACCACTGGCCTCTTATTGGTGCTTGACCTCATGAAGCTCCACTGTATGTCAATGTGCTTGGATAGTCTCAGCTTTGTTTTTTCTTTGTTTGTTTTAACAGACATGAAACACCTCACACAGCACTCTGAACATATTTGTTCATTACTTACAGGAAGTTGTTATTGCCTCTGGGTCTTATTGTTTGCCTTTGACAATATGAAAGTAAGAGCCAGGTATACATTTGTTGTGTACTTTTATCCTCCCAAAAGCAAGAGACCTGCTGATAATTGAAGCCAAACTTGAACTATCTTCATATTACCGTAACTAGTTTACCAAGAACTGTTGCCTGTGAATGCAACATCTATTAGCTTGGCTCTCTTATTCATTAATTCAATTAAACTGTTAAGTTGATTGTCTGAGCGGAGGAAAGTAGTCTTAGTCAGGTGAAACATAAAAGACCGTGACTTAAACAAAAAACACAGAACATAAAATATAGATAAAAGTATGCAAAACCAAATACTTAAACCAATCATGCAAGGCCATATTAAACAATGTAGAGCAGCAAATGATTAGAGTAGGAATAATATTCTGTATTTCGGAATTAATAAGTCATTTTAAACTCTTGGGTTTGCTTTCTACTTGCCTTTGAAGAGCACATATGTCATACACTGGGCAGGAAGGTTGCTATTCCTCTGAATGGAGTGACACTGATGAATTCACTGCTGTGTCAGACCTTTTTGCAGAAATAACACTTTAAAAAAGGGTGTGGGGGAGATGAATTTACCATAGACACGTTGCTGTTCCCTTGGATTTATGAATAATTCATTCCACATCTACTCATAGGAAGTGAGAAATAGAATTCACATTAACCAGCTAGTTCAGCCACGTCCACCTCGGCTCCATTGTCCATGTACCCATCTGTGAGCCGGCAATACAAGGGATCAGTACCAGTGCTCATAAAAAAAAAACTGATGGTCTTTTTAAAGATATGTTTTTGAAATATTTTTTCCCTCCTGCCTCCATCACAAATGCAAGGACAAACACACACGTGCACACACAGACATTAACACCAGGAATTCATTCATTTTATTCCTAATACATCATTGGTGTGTGATTTAGGATGATTGAAGATGCAGTATTACAGTACATGCAGCTTTTTCCAATATATACTATCTAGATTTTTCCAGTCTTTGCCCTTAAAGTTACCATCTTTTCATGTCACGGTCATTGGGTGAATGTAAATTAGTAGTAGTACTATACTATAGTACTAGCAAAACAATGAAGGTCAGAGAACTTGGGATAGCAACACATGGCTCTAGTTGAAATCCTTTAATGGTGGCAGTCTTACGTTAGGTATGTTGTATAAATATGTGACATACATACTTTGTGATCAAAGGCATGCATGTGTGCTCATAATATTCTATCTAAGGTAAAGGGTTAAGTCGTTTTTATCATTGTATTTCTTGGAATTGATAGCAAACGTGGTACCTTGATTCATTCAATAATACTACTTTAAATGATCATTATTTGAATAATATAAGTATTGTAATAATACGAAGGTCTACAGTGGGCAAACGGTTTAAGTGCTCTGTCTACTGTCATTCCTCCTAACACAACATTAGTTGTTGCTCTCCCCTCTGGGGCTTGGTTTATTTTTGATAATTAATCTCTCACTGCAAGCCTAATGAATGGGAGCACATCAAACCCACCCAGTAAATATAGAGCAGATCTGCTCTTTTGGAGCCTAGTGATATGGGGATTACACTGGTTATGTGGAGCAGAGCTGGATCAAGTGGCTGGGGCTGTGCTGAACTGCAAGCTATCATTGGAAGAAATGGAAGGTGCCAAAGTAAAAGAAGAGGTGGGGAATGATGCAGGGGACATATGCTAGCTTCTGGAGCCCAGCCCTGCCCACTGTGGAGGGGCCTGACAGTTCTGGGTCACTCTCTCCGTCTCTAGTTATCTCCAACCAGCCCCTATCTGCTGGGTGGTGGCGCCGGATGGAGGACGAAGGGAAAATAGGGCGGCTTATTGAGATAATAGTGTGGTGTACATTGGTGACAGTTGTAAGCCGAGTGCCACAGTGCTTAAGCCATGCAGGGCGATGTGTGAGCTTTCACTAGCTTGTTCCAATCATGAGTGGGCGAATCCGCCAGCTCAAGCTTAATGTATGGCATTTCATGCTTTCAAAACAGTACACCTAAATGCTGATTTATTCTTATTTGCTTTGGCTCAGAATTGTGTGTTCTTTTATAATTCTGTTCATAACGTAATATGGCCTGTCCACCCACAAGGTACCAACAGAACATAGCCTTTGAATTATGGGCAACAGTTGGAAAGCTTTGGAAATAAACTTAATGTTGATAATAACAAGTTGCTGTTTATCACGTCCCCTTTCCTTTCAACACATACTCAGATAGATGTGCGTTCTTGGTATTACACACAATTAACCCTCCTGACACTTTGTTCACATCTCTGTCTGCTCAAATCATTTATTACATTTCAGCAACATTAGTGCTCTTCATGCAGAGCCATCAGACTTTGAGTTTCTTATCTGCATCAAAGAAGTCATAAAATCTTTTCTGAATTTAAATTATTATCATAGAAATATGTTGGACAATCTCAAAAAGCTAAAAGGGCATCACACTACAGTATAATTGTCATTCTTGACATCTTCCTGATGATCCCAAAGATACCTTTGTTTTCTAAAAAACAAAAGAACAGAATATATGTAAATGAAAGCAACATCAGCTGCCATTGGAAGGATATGTGGAGTGTTGTACTGTATAGTTGTGCTTTGGGACTCATAGAAGAACACTTTGTGCCCACTAGAAAATTGTTTATTTAAAATGGAGATGAAAGGAGTGATAGTTGAATAAAAAGCCTGTACCTTCTCCAGCTGCAGATGCTGTATTCCTCCTACTAGTAAAGAATTCCTCCCGGTCTACCCCTATTCCAGATTTTATAGTGCTGTAACAGGATTGGGATTGCCTAGCCGTTCGCACACATCCTGCAATAATTAGTTTCTCAACCACAGGCACTTGCACAAGGAGTTTGCACTTCGGATTGTTGTTGTTCCTGGTTTAGGGAATTGCTCTTTTATAATTGTATAATGGCATTATTCTTGAGCATCATCAAGGGTCAATTTTCTACATCTAGCACCTCAGTTCAAGTCTCAACCTTCTCTCAACCAATTACAATAAATGGAGCTTTATTTTTTAGTGAAATAAAGAAACATGTTGTTTCTTTTACAAATTCAACCATCAACTTCTGGTCAATGTCATGCTCAGAAAATAATTATTTCTCAGTTTGGAGCTCATCTTAAGCCGCCATTGTATTTGCAAAATGTCACTTGCAATTAAAGTTGATAATGTTACTGAGAAAAGGTCACATACAAACCTGTGTGGCGGAATGGGACTCTCGGGCTTCGGATTCACACACCCTGCTCGACAAAACCAAGCACTCAGTCACACTCCTAACTGGCTGACATGTTTTCCCGGTCATTGTGCTTTCAATTACACACATTACACTGATTAGATTTACATTTCAGTTTTTATGGTTGCTCTAATTGGCAAAGATGATTGCAAATTAGGCAAGAGGGCAAGCATAGCCTTGGCTACCGTCTGTCACCTTGAAATGGACAGACTAACACAGACCTAGATTCTGTGTGCCCATTAATCTTCTAATTTCATGATCGGGGTGAAGCAAGTGATCAAATTTAATAGGGTTCCTATTTTCTCCAGCAGCACCCTTTTTGACATGGCATTTTGTGACCTCTAGCTTGGATAAGGGAATAATTTGTGGTTAATTAGTCTTGTAGAGTTTGTGTCACTCATATTTTTTCTGTGGCTTGTCTAATTGTTCTGCTTTATGTTTTCTGACCCCTCAGGCCTCAGTATTACAAGGTGATAGAAGAATGTGTGTCTCAGGTGGTCCTGCATCGCAATGGGATGGACCCTGACTTTGGCTACAGTAAAAGATTGGACGTGGACTTCACCCATCTGATCGGTACAATTTTGAATTACTACATATTTCCGAACTCATTAATTTGAAACATGTGTTGGCAAATGTCTAAAATGTCAAATAAAAGTCTCCAAGACTTGTAGTCATCCTTATATTCAAAAAGCATCCTCAATATCCGTTTTTTGCTTTTTAAACTATGTGCTGCAGGAGGCATGTCCCTGATGTTAGCAAAACAGTTTTGATACATCACAGTTATTCTCATTATCCTCCCAGATCCTCCCTGATACGTTTCTGACAAACACCTGCAGTGGCTTTACATATAAGATGGGGTCATCTAATTATTAATGAACAATACATTATATCTGGTGAAATAACTTCAGCTAGTTCCGAAAAAGTTATTTTCGGAGTTACTCAGTTGCAGAGCTGTGTTCCTGGAATCATAAAGAAAGCATCTATTTGCACTGCATTACTAATGGAAAAAAAATTTCAAACAGAAAATAAATAAATAACACTACTTTGTGTCTCTATGCCGTTTCATAAGACAGTTCTGTGACTTGCCAACAAAGGGTCATTAAAAGTTTCTAAAGCTATTCACAGAGGACTGATATTGCATTGAAAAAGTTTTTGTCACTCGCTTTTACTGAGACTAATCAGTTCAGAACAAACTTTCAATAATGTGTTTTGTTAAATTCAGACAAATGACATAGATGCCATATCCACATGGCTTATTGAAAGGTGCCTTTCCTCTTTTTTTTATTTTCAGTTTTTTACCTTTTTCACATTCACTTTAGGGTGCTGTTTTCTAATCATTATTTTCCAGAGAGGAAACGTGTTGCGTGACGTGCGATCTAACAATAATTTACACTTAAAACTTGCACATACACTATCCCTAAGACTATTCATCTACAGGATAATTGTAACATATCAGATTTGAAAATATCCTCAACACACTGAAACACACAACATTTTTGGAAAAAAGGGTTTTGAAGAAAATTAAGTAAATTTGTAAAAAGGCTGATTTGATTCTGTACTTTAAGCTCTTGTTCAAGACTAACAACCTTAAGCAACAGATAACAGCTCACATGTTTTAGGTGATTATTTTTACTATTTAAGGATACCTTTTAGTCAGTGAGAGTCAAATTAAACAGAGGAGGGGGAAATATTTGCATATTTACAGAGTTGCTCAGTATGACTGATTTCACTGTATGTGAGGCAGTTATTGAACATATCATGAAAACACCTTTTCCCTTCTTGTCCCTTCTTCACAAGGTCAACACAGCAGTTGCATCAGCTGCATATTTTGTACTGTGTCTCCTTTTTTCCTAGAGCAGACATTTTAATTTTTAATTCTTTTTTATCATTCAATAGTCTTTGCATTGCATCACAGGCATCTATTTTATACTACCTGTAACGGGAGACATATATATGTATGTCCACTAAAGAAATTAGGCATCTCATCTCATCTCAGACTGATAAACCTTAAAATGGTTTGAATGAAGGGCTGGAATTCTTTCTCAAAACACACTTGACGGTTTTAGGTGTGGTGAAATGCACACATGATCTATAAACATTTTTAAGACCATCTTAAGTTGTAAACATCTCATGGGTCTAACAGACCTTTCAAGAAAGATTTCCAATCGTATAAGCTCTAATATACTTTGAGAAACAAGACCCAGGTCTCATTGTAACTTTCACAAGAGGAGCTAATGATGCACATCGCGCCTTTGAAGTATCTCGTGACTGTGGCTGTCTTGTCTTGCAGATCAGTGTGTGGATAAAGCCAAAGTTGAAGAGAGTGAGCAGAAGGCTGCAGAGTACTCCAAAAAGGTGAGACATTAATCACTCCCAACAGCCCCCTTGGTTGGCTGGCTCCCATCAGGAAAGTTTTTTCCTTCCTAAGAGCTCCCAGACAAGCTATTGATTTTTCATGCCCTGATCAATACCTGGGTGTGACGCTACATGATCCGTATCAGCATTACAAGAATCGATGGCGATGTACTAATGTATACTTATTTGTGCCCAGTGTCGGGACAGAGTTAAGTTATGTGCTGGCTTATTTAATACAGTGCTGCATTTTAAGCGGTGTCTTTATCTAACATTTCCTTTTAATGTAATTAGATTGATTAATGATTGGCTTGATTGGTTAAAGGTTCAGTGGGTAACCTAAATAACCTTTTATCATATTTGCTGAAACTGTCACTATATTCTGAAAGCTGTGCATGAGACAATATGTATAAAATAAAGCATGTTCCACTGCCTCCTCTTACTGCTCCTAATGGCATTTGTAATATTCCACTGCAGCCAAAGGGAAACGACCAATCAGAGCAGAGGAGTCTCTAACGCACTGTTAACCGCTGCTCGTGAACTCTGATCAAACTGTCAAACAAGGCGGTGATCAAATATAAATCAATTTCTGTTACTGCATTGCCTATCTCTCGCCTCAATATCTTTCCGAAAAAATATTTTAGTGTACTGTTTAGCTGTAAAATGAGAAAGTTTGTTCACCGACTATCTTTCTCATGCACTACTGTCGGGATATAGTGACAGTTTCACCAAATATGATAAAAAGTACATTTTTATAAAAGTTAACAACTGAACCTTTTAATTGTGTTTTTTATTTATTTGACAGAGACAAAATAACTGCCCATTTAAAACCTTACCTCCTGCATATTTTGTATGATATTTAAATGTATCTTAAGGAGCCCCACTACCACTGTCTGTAAACACCGAGGGGGTCCTGGATGTTTTTTTCTTAAGAGTCCTGTCATACCAGCCCACCATGCACCCTGCTGGGCCAGTGAAATTATTGTAGCGACGTAGCTTGGTTTCTGCAAAGGTTAGATCCATCAACATAAATGAAAGCCAGGGCCATGAGAGCTATGAATAGAAATCGTCCAGTGTAAGACGCCGTGATTTGGTGGGTGTAGATGAACCCTGTGGCTATTCTCTGGAGACTGCCGCTCACCAACCTCTGTGTGTGTGTGTGTGTGTGTGTGTGTGTGTGTGTGTGTGTGTGTGTGTGTGTGTGTGTGTGTGTGTGTGTGTGTGTGTGTGTGTGTTTGAAAATGTATCTTATATGTGCATATAGACATACTAGTGTCTCTTTTCTTGCAGTTTGATGAGGAGTTCAGTGCACGGCAGGAGGCCCAGGCAGAGTCTCAAAAGAAGGAAGAGAAAATCAAAGAGTTGGAGGGGAAGATCCAGGCCCTGGAGTCTCAGGTAAATCCATAAAGAGAAATCCCACTGCTCTGCAAAACAGTGGTACATTCCCCAAGATATTTTTATATTGTACATTTTTCAAAAAAGAAAATAGTGGAAATTCTAATGAAAAAAAACGACTAAGTGCATACAACAATCTCATACGGAATAAAAGTGTTTGTCTTAAGATCATAGCCTCGAGAAGTAATGGCTCCACAAGATATAGGGCTGATTTGGTCAGAAGGATACCTTTCCACCGCACTTACAAATGTGCTCCTGTAAGTGGGAGTTATCATCTATGCAGGAACATTTGATTTAATAAAGGGTCAATCTCCTTCTTAAGTTGTAGCTCTTTATATAGGTGAATTACTCTATTGAAGCTTTTCTTATGTAATTATATCATCACAGAGATGGATTGCATTTCTTTTCTTGGACTCTACATCAATTCTTCCCAGGCACAACCCTTCATTTTGAGTACAGAAAATGACTGCTATTTCCCCCTTAACCCAATTCCAAATACTTTAGTACTGCCTTGGGACAAAAGGGCAGTTTGCTTCGATGCTTAGGGAATTTAATATAAACCAGCTTTGAAAGATGGTATAGCTACATTTATATCAGAAATTGCTTTTTCTTTCAAACATTCATCTCTGGTTGCTTAGGTTGGCACTCCCCGTCTGATAAACTGCACCTGCATCACTGGGAGTTTTCTCAGTTGTAACATACCGTTACTTCAGTCCTCTAGCAATCATTTGCAGGTCCACAACAAATGCTGTTATGTAGTACAGGCTTTGGCTGTTGTCCTGGCCAAAGTCACACAGGGTTTTTCTCCTTAGAACTTAATATGGGTGTAGCTCTCACTCTTGCACTTCAGTGCTGTGTCCCCACTTGTTACCTTCATTTGTACCCAAACTGGTTCTCACTCACTCTGTTCCTGATAAAGGCCTGCCTTTTTTAACGAGCCCATCAGAATCTAAAGCTCCTGTCCACCTGCTCCGCCTGCCCGCCCCTTGCTCTCGCCTTCTTCCTACTTCTGTCAGATATGAATGCATCAGGCTGTGTTACCTTTGCTTGCCCTCTCTCCCTTGTTGGGGCTTTTTATGTTGTGTTTCCAAGTATTTTCTTCCCTATAACACACCTTCCCCTCACCCTCCCCTGGCAGGCATCTGTCTTTTGAAGACTGACAGACTGTGGTGCATTAACAGGTAGTGTAGAGCAGAGGAGCCCTGGAGAGTCAAGCTCTCTCTTCCTCTGTTTGTCTGACTGCTCCTTCAAAGAGCCGTTACTGCTGGAGAGCCGCACATCAACAGACATTAACCTCAGCAGGGAAACATGTAATTTTTTTGGCACGAACCTGCATGAATGTGGCCATAAGGACTTTAGAATATCCTCTATGTATCTGGACAGAACATAAATGAAGTATGTACACAATAGGGCTCCACTATTGAACATAAATACACTTTTAATTATGAATCTATATAATCTGTTCAGGTTTATGAAAAGTGCAGTTAATTGTCACTGGCCTCACGTATTTAGTCTTAATTAGAGTTGTTTTTTTGTCTGTAAGGGCTTAATTTAAAAAAAGAAGAAGAAATCTAATGTATGCAAGTTCTGTAATAACAATTCAGAGTTATCTCCTCTTTTTTATATGAGGCAGGTGTTCACATAGACCATTCAATTGCTACCTGAAGCAATGAACTGAACAACAGTGTCTTCCTCTCAGATGGCTGAAACAGTGTGGTTTGTAACCCATTTCACGTTTGAGACAGTGTTGGCGAAGGCCATTAACTGTGAGAGCGCACAACCTTTAAATCGGCACAAGGGCACGTGTTCTGTTTGTCCATCAAAGATGCTGTGCTATCACTGGCGTTTCACTGAATATGAATGAAGTGGGAGCTAACCCTAACCTTTCATCTCCTACACAGAATTCCTGTCAGATATTAAAATACATGCATGCCTAAGTCGCTTCTCTTCACCTTGTTTGTGAACCAACACATTTAATGAGAGTCTTTGTTGGGCAACTTTGGCATTGTAACAAGCAGCCTGCTTGATGTGTCTGTTTGATTATCCCCCAATTGAGTTGAGTGGAGGTTCTGCCTGTAAACATCAACAAAGGACACAGGAATCACAACAAGTGGAAATCATCCACCTTCCCCAAACCTTTGCTTGCATCCATCCAAGGCACAAAAAAAGGAAGCTTTTCATTGAATTGACGCCAAATGTGATGAGGATTTAACAACCTGGTGGTCTTGTAGCTGACCTAGCTTATCCCCAAGAGGAGCTGGAGGCGGAGTGCACCACTTTCTCTCTCTTTTTCTGTCAGCCCACCCTGACTGATTACAGAATTTGACTCAACTGATAATGACAGCAAAACTCACAATATAGTCACCATTATAATCTGTGCTTTGCTTATATGAGGTAGTGCCAGTTCAGTTGTTGAGCCAAACATGTGTCATTCAAATGTGTTATGCATGCATCCTTACATCCTTACATGGGGCTTGTTCTTTAAAACTGAGATATTTTAAAGCCTCTAACCCTAACCCCCAAGGTTGAAATATAAAACAGAACTTCTCTTTGCACTTAACTACTATTTTCTAAAATTCCTTCAAAGTGAAACATTTTCTGAGTCACTCTACTAAAAGTTTCCATTACTGACATTAACTATTTAGTTCTCTACAGTCCATAGTAAGATGTGTTCTGTAGGAATGACTCCATGAAATGTTGCTGTGGAATACGTTCCCATCCTCTTTCTTTTGACAAGGTTCCACGGAGTGAAATATCAAAGCAAAATGGGTACATTGCGAAGAAACAAAGACTGCAGAGTGAAATCAATGCCCATCACACATCTAAGAGTGTTAAGTTGAAATGTATTTTGCGTTGCCAAAAAAAGAAGAAAAGGGAAATGGAAGAAGGGTTTTAAAGGTGCACCAACTGTCAGTGATGCTGTGCCTTGTTCCTTTCATGCTGCAGTCAGTGCTCTACACTGATGTTCTTTTGAAGGTAGATTACATCTTGTTTTAGGTGTATAAGTGCAGTACACTCTGCCTTTTGCACATCAAATAGCTCGTTCAGACATAATGGGAATATAACACTATATTTGTTATTAACTGTGTAAGGGACATCCTCTTTCCCCTGCTCGCCTCTTTTTCTGGCTCTTCTGTGTTTGGTGTGAGTACTGTACCTGTACTAGTGTTCTTCTTCTTCTCTGTCTATCTAACCCGCCCCCATTTGTCCCTCTCTGTTGCCTTCTGTGTCTGTTCCCATGATGTGTGTCTGCGGTGTGTGTGTGTGTGTGTGTGTGTGTGTGTGTGTGTGTGTGTGTGTG
>CALSCE010009297.1:1479624-1507523 GCA_943593645.1 Bovichtus variegatus
TGTGTGTGTGTGTGTGTGTGTGTGTGTGTGTGTGTGTGTGTGTGTGTTGTATCTGCACAGTTAACTATTGAAAATGACAAGCTCAAAGAGGCTCAGAGACTCATCAGGGAATCTGAAGCCAAGGTGGGTGTCCTCTTTGCATGTGCAGCACTTGATATAATCACACATTTAATGACCTCCAAATCCAAGTTATACGGTATATTAAATGTATTCGATTGTGGTGTTGATTATTGAACAGATCTTTTGTCCGATCCATCGTTCTCTCTGCATGTTTGCTCCACTCCATATGATGCATTACATTTTAAAGCTTTTTTTTTTTTAAACTCACCCGCAAATTCAAGTTATGAATATACAGTATGTATGTCCCTTTATTTGCAGGAAACCCTTTTTTAAAGACCTTTATTTCATTGAGATAAATAATATGTTAAACTCAATTGTGGTTTTTAACCACGCACAATTCCTGCTTGTGTAATGCAATTTTCTTAAGTAAACACTTTGTGATTAAATTCCCCTATCAGAGATGAGATTGGGGCATAGATTTAATCGCATAGCATTCAGAGTTAATTGCCTTCCATGCTGACCTCCCAATTGAGTCCAGAAGACTATGAATCCAAATTGGATGGGTAAAATGTTGTATTAGCCTGGATTTCTACTTAACACAGAGCTGCAGATAGGCTCTGCGAAAATAACATTATTCAAAAAGCATCATAGAGACCTTCACAAGCTAAAATGTAAACATGCTGGAGAATAAAGTAATTGGATAACAATACATAAAATAGGAAACATATTTCTATGTCTCTATAGATAAATATATTTGTGTATGTTGTCACACATAATCAGGGCAACTTACATCTTGTACTCTTACAATATTCTGCCTATACCGTATACTTGTGTTTGCTAGTTGACATACTGTACATGTTGCATGCAAAACATGTGTGGGCTACTTAATTACAATGCGAAGCATAAAGTCTGATGTTGTCCCAGAAGGATTCAGTGTAAAACAGCTGTTATCATTTAAGTCAAAATACACAATTATTATACTCTTTACAACTTATGGATCTTTTTCTTATTAGATGTTTGTTCTGGTATCTTAGGAAGAAGAAGCCAGTGTCTGTGGTATTGGATCCTAAGGGTTCTGTGAAACACTGGGCTTATTATTGGGTAGAAAAGAGAGAGAGAGACTCAGCGGGCTCCTCAGTATGGAAACAACTGCGCTCCAATTTAGCATCTAATTTGCTTCCATTCTCTCATATTAATCTTAAAAGAGGAAACGGGCCACAGATGGCTTGAGATTGACAGACAAGTAATCATTGGATGTGGATTTTCACTGAAGAGCTCTGGGCGATCTGTGTAAGAAGCTCCTTGCAGAACACCTTTTTAATTTTGGCCCGAATAAACAATCGGCCAATGCTATTATGTAATGAAACGCAAAGTAATGTCTTTAAATATGAAGCCAATTACTTTTTACGCACACAATCAAGTGACTGGGGCAAAATCACACTGTGGGGAATTGGTTTTGGAAATGAGAAGTGCAAGTGGAAACACTTTTTTGTAAAAGTCGGCATCTAATCAGCTTCAAAGATCAAACTCTGTCTTAGCTTGGTTGTCTGTAATTGTTGTATTTGCATAACTTTTTCCGCTAAAACATTTTTCTATTGGCATTATCACTGACTACCTGTGTATGTGGCTTGTGTGATAGTGCAGACATGTCAAAGGACTGAAAGACTTTGTCTTATCAGTCTGGGGTCTAATTGCATCCCTGTCTACTGTTTAATAGCCTGCCATTGTGAGGATTCATGAAGACTTGATGGGAAGCAACATTCTTATCTTTTGTAAATTAAAACAGTAGTCGATCACAGGTTTTCTCCAACATTGTATCATTTACATAGATATCCACAGAGATTAATGATCACAATAGGCCAACCCTTTGGCCGATTCACAACTCTCCATATAAAGCAGCGTTTGCTAATATAGAATTCCAGTATTTTTGTTTTAAAATCAGATTAACGTGGTGTAAATATGAATTGTGCCTTCAATAAGTATAATCAAGCTGCAGCATACATTAATATAAATTGCTTTAGGGAATCTTTGCTTTTTATAGTTTCCTGTTTTATGCAAGTGTATTTTATATTTTCCTCTGAAGTTCAATTGGTCAAAAATACATGATTGTCCTCCTCAGACTTTCTTTCCGTCTTTATTAAGATCCCCATTAGCACTAGCATAAGCATTGGCTATTCTTCCTGGGTTCCACAGACATAAAGTCAAACACACTTATACACACTACGGCCACATAAAAAAACAAAACTGCTCATCTCACTGAATTAAGTACAGAAGAGAAACACAGTTGTCATCCTTTCAGAATACAACATTATAAAGCAATCACATTTGTCTTCTGACCAAAGACTTGCTTACATAAAGTACTTTGTCAAATTGCTAAATTATTTGTTAAATGAGACAATAATAATAAAAAAAAAAAGAAGTCTCATAACATTTTGATGCCAAATGTGTTCTACAAATCTGTATGTAGTGAAACGTGTTGCATCTTACTTTTCCTGCCTAAAGGATTTGACAAAGTCAACTTGGCAAACAAATCCAAAAAAATTGTTGTGATCATGATCTCTTTTGGTTAGTAGAGTCATGTAAACAGCATAGGACATGATCCCCTCATTTGGTCTGAAGTTGGAAGCAACACTTCCACAGAACCCAGTAATCCTTGACATAAAACTTTGCAGTGAGCTGGTTCACTTTATTGACACACACACCCGACTCTCTGCCCACAGTCAAAGCTCGTGGCTAGTTAAAAGCTACTGAACTTGTGCAGGCAGTAAACTTTATATTTCATAGCACAAAAATGCCTCCTTACTGGCACAAAACAGTGTCTTATTAGTGACCTCAGATCGAGTTTAGATTAAACCTCACTTGATGTTCAGGTCATCAACATTTCTACCCTGTATTTGCAGATTGCAGCGGGTCCAACTGCGCCTGGAGCTCCACCGCCACCACCTTTACCAGGGGGTGCAGCAGCTCCTCCACCTCCTCCACCACCTCCTCCCCCACCTCCACCTGGTGGCTGTCCTCCCCCTCCACCACCTCCGCCTCCCCTCCCTGGTCATGCTGGCATTCCACCACCACCACCTCCCCCCGGTGGAGGACCTCCACCACCCCCGCCACCCCCTGGGTGTGGGCCCCCACCTCCTCCGCCTTTCTTCGGAGGACCAGGTGGGCCTCCGCCACCGCCCGCATTACCCGTCATCAAGCTGCCTTATGGGCTGGAGGCCAAAAAGACCTACAAGCCTGAAACTGTGATGAAGAGGGTGAACTGGACCAAGGTATGGTGACCTGAGCTCTGATTCACTGCAACATATATTCTCATGTTCACTTATAATTTGGCCGATTTCAGACTGTAAAGAAATATTATTCCACTGTTGACATGAACTATTATACATTTTCTTTACGATCACATATGCAAACATTTAGCTTTAGAGGATTCTTAAAGTAACCCTACATTATTATAAAAAAAGGCAAAGTTGAAGATCCAAACCAAAACGGCAATCTAGTCAAACAACCGTTCAGCCATAGCCCACACTATTCCACACTCAGCACCCGTTTCAAAGGATTTAATAGTAAACAGTTTTCAATGCTCAAATGTCCTTGGATTTGCACAATTAGCATTGTGTAACATTCCATCACATTTAAATACAATTTCAATAGGACATTCTCTTGTATGTGGGCTCTATTTTACCATAGATCATTTATCCATCGCCTCAGGAGTACTTAGCAATTTTTTAATGGCTCTTTGCCGATGCTTGTGTGACCTTGCATCTTTGTCTTCAATTACTGACAGCAACCAACACATCAGACTACTTCTTTTGACGCATGTTAGTGGTGCACATTATATTTAATGTTTTAGTGGAATCAAGCTATATATTAGACTGAAATTGTCAATGTGACGTTCAATGTGTTGAAGGCCATTGCAGTCATAGCTTCAGTTCTTTTCCAAAAGAACAAGTAAAATAATTGGAAATATTTTGCTTTCCATTATACATTATTTATTCAACAACAGGCCACCAAATGACACACATAAATGAGAGAAATAATGTGGAAATGAAAGTCAACGTTGACTATTGCATTGCAAGCGGCATGCTAAAGGTTGAATTTCTGTCACCTCAAGGACTCTTTAAAATGCCATGTATGCAAATGCTTCTCTGTGCGTGGGAGTTAGTGTTTCGAGAGGTAAAATTATTAAGTGTCATACAGCAGTGTGAAATATAAACATGTTATCTAAACAGTAAGAAGGATATTGATATTTTGTCATTTTCTTGTGCAGTACCAACATGGGTTTGCACATATGATTTGTGTGCATGCAGTAACATACAAAATCCCATTGCCTGGGAAGTGTGCAGAGGTTAATGTGCAGGTGCATTGACCTTGCCTCCACAGGAATTGTAGTTTGGTGATGCAAATGAAATTCATAACCACCTGAGGAAAAACAATCTGTGTCTCTTGTGTCGATTAAGTGGGACAAGAGTCGTCTGTCTTCTCTATGTGCAGCAGATGGAAGTATGGGAGTGCCAGGAGCAACTCTGATTTGGTTGTATAAAGAAGGAAGGGAATGAAAAGATACTTGTTATTTTTCTCACCTACATCCCCTCTTTTCCACTTCCCCATAGATGTCGGACAAGAGTAAAAATCACACACATTTGATTGGAGAAAAAGAGGACTGTTATAATATTGTGAAGAAAAGAAAAGTATACAATTATTACTGGGCTACGGAGTTTCACATGAATTTATGTGGGCAGCCAAAAGTGCATGACTTGTTGCCTCACCTGTACAAAGTTGATGACTACTTACATATACACAAACAAACAAATTACAATGCAAGTCCTCCAGGCAAGCAAGGGATTGTGTGTCAGTTAATTCAGGAACAGTAGTACAAGGCCCTCACAAGGGAAACCACCAGCTCAGGCATACATTGGGAAATGTCAGCTTTGTTTAACTGCTGAATGCATTATATATTAGCGTGAGTTATTTTTTCCCCTGCATGTACTTCCAAATCTGTGTCAGTGATTCCCACGGAAAGTTGTTAGGGAGGAACTGCGGGACTGTCTAAATGCCAAAATAGACAACAGATACACAATTATCGAAAATGATTTGGTTAGTCAATTTTATATGCATTATAAAATTTTTTTAAATGGATAGAATCTTATATGCTAATTAAGGATATCTGTAAACATGATAATGGTAGACAAAAAGGCAGCATGGATGAAATGCGATGAAGGAAATAACTAATGTCTAACAGAGCACCACGAGAAAGCCATGTTTAAGATCAACATTAGCTCATTAGCTGAAGCTGTAACAAATGCCTTTTCTCAAACATAGAGGTGACATCTTTATTCTGGTCAGGCCACCATAATACCCCAAGAGTTATGCACCAGGCTGAATGTTAAGTAGCATAATTTAGAATTACCCCAAAAAATCTCCAATACATTTTCACCAGCTATTTATTCAGTCCATTGGTGCTCCTTAGTGTATTTGTCTCTTCGCCTAATACTGTATTAAAATCGATGTCCGGTGAATATGTTATTACACACCTTTTGGCTAATTACATCATGTATTAGAAACTTCTGACATCTTGTGGTGTGACACAGAGCAGTTGTCTCAGCCCCCTTCATTTTTCATTATACATGCCTCCTTTGGCCACTATCATAGCAAGCTAGTATCACGTAACAAAGCTTTGATATATATTTTTTTATCATAATCAGATAATAAACACATAAAGTAGTTATTTTCTCCTACAACGCAAAATCTTTGAAATCTTAATTTTTGTGGTCACAAATGCATTTGAGTATGTCTTTTAGAAAAAGCTGTGACAAATCTTTCAGTTTAGTTTTTTGGATTCAGGACTTCACTTCAATGGCCAATGGGCTTTGACTACCAGGCGGATTAGGTTGTTCTGTGTCAACTCTGTGAAAAGTTGCAATTCTAAAAGCATCCTTCATTGGGATTGTTTTGTTTTATTATTGTGCATTTTCTCACTCTCCAAACTTTTAAGCTTGCTCAACATTTGTTTTGTTGCCTATTTTGTTGAAGAAAAAAACTGTTATGATTCTTAGGGTACTGAGGATGTGTCTGTGTTACTAACAGATTTAGGAGAAGAAATATTGATTAGTTTTTGTTTTTCTCTTTAAGAAACTCCTTGTGTTTTCACCGCATATAAAAAAGAAAGGCTCACGGCTGATATTCTTGTTTACATCATTTATTACATCGTTCATTTCAAGTTCAAGTTTACTTGTATAGCACAATATCATACAAAATAATTAAAAGTTCTTTACAGACTGATAGAACAGTAGATAATGCGTTATAAAAAAATAAACAAAGACATCATGCATACATGAACACTGATACACGCACAATATGGTTAAACTGTTCTCCATGGAGCTATAATTTGGCTCTCAGTGATGCAGCAATATAGATACTTTCCAGCAGAATGCAGTTAAAGGCAGCAACAAAATCATCACAGTTATGATGATGATGATGAAGCTAGTGGCATGAACACAAATGGATGATGTTATGATTGTTTAAGTTGTTATTCTGCTTTAATCAACACATTTGTGGTTAATGTTACTTCATAGAAATCACAGCAATGATCTGAAATAGCAACCTCCTGAATAGCAGTAACTGACATCAGTATCCAGGGAGATGACAAGATGAAAGGATTGGGTGGTCTCAGTAGCATGTTGAATCAAGCCAAAAAAAGATGAGACACTGGATCCCACAGGGTGGTTGAAATGGCCGAGTATGGGGGACATTTCTTTCGCCTGTGCAGCTGCCATGTTGATAAAAACTTGTCAGCGGAGAGTCTTTCTTCTGCAACTCATCAGAGAATCTGCAGATATCTACCTTGAGGCTAATGATGTCGAGGCGCATAAATCAGGCCCAGGGGCACCAAGATGCGATATTATCATGATACTTAGGCCGCGATACAATATTATTGAGATTTTAAACATTTCGTAATATGCTGAGTATTGCGATATATTGTGAGGCAAAAACTTTAATATGTATTTGTTATATCAATAAAATATTGATAATTGCTGTCCGTGTATCGATACATTATTGCCACGCAATATATCACGATAATATGCTGTAATGATTATTCCCCCCCATTATTGATGACTCTGTTTGCTCTGAAGCAACAGGCAGTCTTTGCACGCCATTGTTTTGTTAGCTTGTGCAATAATCCTGCTCCCTTTTTTAGAAAGGCGATTAATCAGTCCCTCAAGTGAAAGACCACAACTGATATGAGCATGATGGTTTTAGGATTTGTAAGTAATCCAGGCAAGGAAATCCTGGGTCAACATGCGGTAGTACTTAGCTAAGCAGCTTCATTGCTAAATACAAACCAGGCTAAGCTAATATCATTTATTGGTTTCTGGACTGGCAGGTTTTTTCAATAGAGGACACACTTTATTAATATTTTCTTGCTACAATCATTTAATTTGAGTTAATAACCCTGCTAAATAACATGATAATAAACATCTTTGCTTTTCTCTTTAATCTCAGATGAGCAATTAACTGGCCCTAAACGAGTTGAGTAAGGTCAAATGTAGAAGGGATTGTTAATTTATTCTTTGCTTTCTTTTTTCTTTTCTTTTTTTTACCTGACTTGCTTTCCCCAGATCATACTAAAATCACCAATTAATCGCCCATTTAGCAGCACGTTTTAATTCCTAAAACATCCCTAAAAGCAGAATTTGGGATTGTTCACACACTCCAATCTTCCTTGTCTTGCTCGTCACCGTCGTGCTTTACAAGGTTTCTAACGTGTTGAATGTGGAAAACGGCTCTATAAATTGTGCTGTTTACACACTTTAGATGAGGGACAATATACATAGAAGAAGGTAGATTATAGATATAAATAACTAAGTTAACAAATACCTAAGTAAAGTGAAATTAGAATAGCTTTGCAGTTTCATACATATTTTGTAGCATTTAATTACGTGATTCAGGTAAGCTTAAATTACTTAACAATACATATTCTATATATTTTGAATTAAAAAAATTAGTGCCGAGCCTTTTACAGTTTTTTAGGCCAAAAAAAAAATTATAATGTATTCTGAAAATAAAAATAGAATTCCAGTTGACTTCAATCGGGACTGCTATAACATGGGCTGTAGCTGGATATGCTGTATGTATTATTATTACTTCCTCCAAGGAGGTTATGCTTTCACTTCTGTTTTTTTGATAGTCTGTTTGTCAGCAGTATTACATAAAAAACTACTGGTACTATTTTCATGAAACTTGGTGGAAGGGTGTAGCATGAGCCATGGAAGAGCATATTCAATTTGGGATTTTTAGGCTATTTTTCACTTTCGTGAAGGAGGTCTGCAATTTTCGTGTGCCCTTTTAGTTATTATTATTATTATTATTATCATTATTATTTTTATTATTATTGTATTTCTAGGAGTTCTGGATTTAGGTTAGATCAATATAGGTTTATCTTGTCTTAGTAGTGGTCGTGGTGTTGCTGTGGGTGTAGTAGGAGTTTTGATAGAGAAATATGAATCATTACACCGATTTATTTCTTTGCTACATCCCAAGTTGCTGTGTCACCACTTTATCTGAATTAGGCACAGATGTGACATAGACTGCTCTCTAGGACTTTGAGTGGGTCGTGTCAGAGCAAATTAAAGTACAGAGGCACTTTGTTATCTACACTCAACACCAACAGCAGCTCGTGTTGAAAGTTTCATAAGCCTCAAATTAAAACACCTATTGTTGCCATTGTATGACTCTGCCACACTGTTACACTCATCACCATTTGTATAAAGCCTTGGGAACGATTTCACAGCATCAGCTGGAACTCTCTGCCTGCATTGGATAAGTGTTGCACTTCTTCACCTCTTTCTGTTTGTAATTACTGTGATTTTTAGGAGGTTAATGGCAGCAGTGCAGTAGGCCAACTGCTGGTCTAGGCCCTTGATAAGAGCTCTCACCATAGCACTTAGCACAATGTACAGCTCATGTAATGTCACACACATTTTTAGCTAGCAATAACGGCAACGTGTCGGATGGGTTTGTTTATGTCTGAATCTCTCTGTACACCTACTCTCCTGTCTACTGAGCGGTGAGCAGGGAATGAAAGATGAGGGGTGTGAGGCATCCCTGTGGCCTGCTATCAGCTCAGTGTGTGTAGGTGCTTGGTTGCTTCTGAGAGGCTTTGCTGTTTCAGGCAAGTCTATGTAGGAGGAGTGTATAAACAGGGCTGCTGATGTTTTGTGCTACAAACTGAAATTCACATGTTCATATCAGGAGAAGTCAACAAGAGCTTTGATATGATGTGAATGTTTCATCAGGGTCCATCCACACGTCGTAATTTAGACGTGGTCATATTCATGTGATTTGTCATCACATGAAAGAACGTATTTAACAGATCCTCTTTTGCTTCTTTTTTTGTCTTTTTTTGTTGTGTTTGCCACTCAGTTGCTAAGGATGCACACACAAGGACATATGTTTGTCCACGCACAGGAAAAAAAAAACATACAAACCCCATCTCCAGTGAGAAGAACTTTCTGAGTGGCAGGTTGGTGGAATGGCGGTCTCTGATTGTGGTGATAATGGAATCCTTGTGTCATTGCAGATAGTGCCTCAGGAAATGGCAGAGAATTGCTTCTGGATCAAAGTCAAAGAAGAGAAGTTTGAGAATCCTGACCTATTTGCTCAGCTCTCCCTCTGCTTCTCCTCGCAGAGCAAAGGTAAGGAAGCGTCATCTGTCTTCACCCCTTCCTTAATTAATCTACACACACATGGCTCATTTAGCCTCTCAGGCAATAGATGCCAAGCCACTTTCATCTTGTGACACTTTAAGACGCCATTTTTCTCACTGAATGTTAATTATCTTAAAACCAAGCACTTTTCCAACTGCATTTGAACACAATCTATGTATGCTCTGGAGTTAAAAATCTGCAGTGTTTGTGTCCTTAAGAAGGCTGGAAATGCAATGTGGCTTTACATTGTATTTGTTCTTTGTACCCTTTGAGTAGTTTCAGATCAGTGTTTTTTGTGTGTGCACGTGGATGTGCACAAACTTGTACTTGTACGTATATGTGTGAACCGAGAGCAGTTATGCTTGGTTTGCTTCTTGCCTTTTCCAGTCCAGTAGGCCGATCCTGCATCGGGGAAGACGGGAGGCTTTTGTGAAGGAAGCTCTGGGAGATTTCTTGTCCCTGCCAGTTTGTTTCTCAGATACACAACCAGGCTACCTAACTTGCTGATGAATAACACAAGCAGTACAGAGCAAGTTTGTTTTTGTATGGAAAAGGGTGTGTGAAGGCACTTGATGTATTCCTCCCATGACAATGTGAGTGTTTTCCACTTATTTGACAGTGTGTGTGTGTGTTTGTGTGTAGTACACCGCTCTAATTCTAGCAGCAGTGGGAGGGTAGAAGTCAGAGCCCTGTCAAGCGCAGAACAGTCAAATCTGAGCTCTGTCAGGGGTGTGTGGACACAACTATACAGAGTCCTCTAACTTTTCCCATATTCCCACCGTCTGTTTGGACACCAGTCAGCCCGCCAGCAGCTTCTTGCTCCGTCTCTCTCACAGCCTCCAGGTCTACAAACTAGACTCTACTCCTTTTTTTGTTCAGTGAAATAAATAGCAATTTTCCCTCAGCTGCCGCAAGGTGATTTGCCGGCATAATACAGATGGAAGGAGAATGTGTGTAGGAAAGAACAGTTGTTGCAAGGCTTAATGAAGTGGCAGGGATGGGGACATATATTTCAACATGTGCTCTCTGACATTTCGGAAGTAATTGAGTCAGACCTTTTTGACACCTTTTGTAATATCTATTTAATTATTTAATTTGTTACGGTCTTTCATTTGATTTCAACATTTTTATTGAGGAAGAATACATTTAATATTTAGCGTTAGTAAATCAGTAAATCTGCATGTTTGCAGAGCACACCTGCTATAAAATACATGTTCAGATAGATTCTTAAAATGAAATACACCTTACCATTTGGAGCTCCACAGACACATGGCATTAAGTCAGCTTTAAATGTCCTTTTAAATTCTTTATTAAATTCACTTTCTCACCCACTGGGTTTTTAAAAAAAAAAGCACCATAGATAGTCCATGTTCCCGCTGGCAGGGTAGGAATTCATGATCCAGCATTTCCCCTGGGAGTTACCTTTGCTGGATCCCTATCAATTACCCCTGCAGCGACTTCACTGAATCAGCTCTTTTTCCTTCTATTGTTGAAAGGGAACATGATTTGCTCATGAATGAAAAATGCTGTTTAATGTTTGATATCTACCCACCCCCCCTCGTCAGTGAAGTTGAAAGTCAATGAGAAGGGCTTTGATGTAGATGGTATTGCAAAAAAGGTGCTAGATGGGATCTTCCTAAAATGAGATAGTAGTTCATTTGTTTTTCTCTTTCCTCTGTTTCATGATTCATGCGGTATAGTCTTTCATAAATTTACATGCCATCTGAGGCTATAAAACAATAGGTATGCTTGAACATTAAACATTTTGTTGAAAGATTCCCGCCTTACTTCCGCTTTGAATCTGACCTATTTGGGTAGTGAGATAATCAAGTCAAGTTGGTAAACTGGTGTTGTTTGCAGTGTCGGAGGATCAGATGGAGAAACGGTCTTGCAAGATTAATTCATGATGTCTTGTACTCTCATTGTAACCCCAGACCATCAATCCTTTGTGCTGATTTGACAAACAGTCACTAGTGAAAACAGACTTCATTTGTCTGCGATATTCCGCGTTTTTTTTATAACACACACACGTTCTGTACACACTTGCTTTTTTCTATGTTTCTTTGTTTGAAGTTCCATCTTTGCCACAACTTAGACGTGGATATTTATAAGAAAAGCACACTTCGGGGGGACTAGTGTTTCGTGAAAGATGAGGCAAGCAGGTGTAAATGCCTTCCCTGCAGAGCTGCCCTCAGAAAATGGTGCAAAAAGGCGTCTGTTAACTTCATGTTCTTTGGGATTCTTGCTTGTTATTTGCATTGTTGAAGAACAACACTTTAGCAGTAAAAGAAACAAAAAAAAGAATCACTTTAACAGCCCCCAATTTTCAGATGCTTATTGTGCTCAGAGGCCTCTAAAACAACTGAGAATGCAAGACTGTCATCTCCCCTGCTGCTTTTATGAGTCTCACTGTTTAATGAGTTTTTCCAAGAAAAGGAAATGATAATCAAGAGTGATTTTAAGCTCAGCTTCAATCTTCTAAAGTGGCTTTTTTTTTCTTTCTTTTTTTGTTGTCATTTATTAGGTGATGGTTCTTCGGCCTGATTGAAAATTCAGCACAAATGTCAGTTATTAGGTCTGAAGGCCATTGACATGTCACAGATTAAGTCATACTGGCAACACCAATTTGTATCCCACTTCGGGATGGCAGAGGCAACCACATGTTTAAAAAAAGTAACCAATTTAACCGGCTATCTAATCACAAATCAAAGACACTGGAAATGTCCATTATAACAACTGTATGTAACCGACATTGTCCGTTGCATTGAACTCAGGTCCAACTAGCTATGCAGAATACAATTGGTGCACGAGGCAGTTTAGGGAATCATTTTCACATATATTAAATAAGTAATTATTTTGGTGTGCTGATATAGCAATAAAGGCACAGTGATTCATCCTTCCAGTTTAAGCTATTGATCCCCTGTTGCAGTAAAAATGACAACAAATACTTTTTGTTCATTTAAAGAGCGACTTAATGATAACTCTTGTTTTTGAGCTGGCAACGTGCTTCTAAAGCAACGGTTAGGTATCGTTTGGGTTTTAGCGATTACGATCCCGGTTCTTAACGATTCTAGATTTCCGATTCTTTGAGGGCTTCAAAACACAAAACCACAATTCACCTCATAGAGTTTATGGAAACTGTCAATTAATTTCATACAGTTTATTTTTGCTTTTTGCTATTAAATATTATGATCAGCAGTGGAATGTAACTTAGTACATTCACTAAAGTACTGTACTTTACTAGAATTTTGAGGTAGTTGTTCTTTACATGAGTATTTCGATTTACTTTATAATATTATATTATTAAATTGCTATGAAAACATCCCCTTCAAACTACTGTATTCATTCAAGTAAGTTCGCTAATTAAATAATCACAAAAAATCAAGTGTGTGTGTGTGTGTGTGTACTGTGTGTGGAATTTAGGTCTATTATTATTATTATTATTATTTTATTTCCCATCTGAAAAAAGTTTTGCCTTCACTCGGCTGTATGGGCTTTTCTCTCTTTCTTTACCCTCTTCTCCATTGACTTGGCTCTCTTTTTTTTCTCTTACCCTCATCTCCCTTCAGTTCGCTTTATCAATCAATGGGTTGTGCCTTTGTATGGCTCTTGGGATCAAATCAGATTCACTTCGGGATTGAATGTGTGTAGCCATGGCCTGCTGCATTTGAAAGGCAATTCATTCAGCTGGAACTTTGCGGTTCAATTTGAAACAAGATTGATGTTGGCAAACTTCACACCCCCTTTCTTCCAAAATGTTTCCTCCATTGCACGCACCAATTGCTGATGGACAAAGGGCATATGCCACTTTGTAATGGTAATGTCTAGGCTTCTCTGTAGGAACAACACAATGAAAGGAGAGAGGTTACTCAACAACAACTGAAATCCCTGAGTATACTGTATAATTCAATATACAATAACTTCGGCTTTGGATGATTATGTTACATTAAGGTGAATTCATAAATTTAGGGTGTCACAGTCAAGTCAGTTGTCATCAAGGGGGTTGTTCGTGTTGTGTAGCCAAGTACATTAATACACTTTATGGTTTGAAAGTCAATGACTCTCATACTTATACAGAGAGAGACAAAGGCCTAATGAAGATGCATGCACATCCTGAAGGAGGAATCAGAGGCTCCAATCCACCCCTCTGAGCAGGGTCATTGGGACTTTCTTTCCCAGCATGCCTCTGTGTTAATGATGGCGGCTAATGAACATGTTTAGCCAAGTGCTTGTGGTGAATAAGGCCGGAGGGGACGGGGAGAAGTATTACCAAACCAAACGGCACCTTTTGGAAATAAATAAAAAAATTGTCTGAGAGAAAGAGAGGCGTCAGGTAATGGTGTAATAGTGAATATCAAGGGAGTTTTTCGCCTGGAGAATTGTCAGCACATTTTTGCACATCATGTTTTACTGTATGAAAATGATATACAGCATGTGCCTTTTTTAAAATTTATTTTACAACAAGCTTTACTACATTTTGTTACGATACCATCATTTTCTTTTAAAAATAAATCCTCAAACTTGTGTGGTGCCTGTGAAGGTCAGCCCTGGAAAAGTAACTTGGTTAAAACCTTTCCGCAAGTGATGGCTGCAGTAAACCCCCCGTCATCACATGGGATTTGATCAAATCCCTCGTGAGTTCTCCTCACTCTGACACCCATTTACCTTCACCTCTGTCCCTACAACTCAATCCACACACACATCCTCCCCCACTCAGCCAACGTGGTGTGCACACTAGCAGATTCTCAATCCTTACTACAAAGCCCCAGCAGCATGGCGGTAATGACCCTGCCACAACAGCAGTAATGATGGAATCAGTCGGGGGTTTAGCTGGCTCCCGATGCTCCCTAATAAGTCCCCTAATAACTCTGTTAACATCAGGGCTGACCCAGCCACCAGATCAAACACACTCACGCATGGTCGGCCACCTCACATGATACTCAGCAACCTCTCAGCCAGGCAGGAAAACTGTTGCTGACCAGCACTCTGTGTGCTTGGTGCCCTACAGTGTATATTCAATACAAGTCTATGGACACAAGTGTTGGCTCACTGAAAGATGCAGCAACAATAAGTGCCACTCAAAAATATTTTAATCCCTTTAAGCTGTATTCATTCACCAACAATATGTCTTGTTGATAGAAACCTTTGAAAAGCTTGTTGCTCTTGAACAAAAACTATCCCAAGACTAATGTTGGAGCTCTGCCTTCTCAGATAGTCGCAATGTAACAAAGGCTTTTGTCTAATGAGTTTAAGCTTAACCCAAGACACTGTAGCCCACTGTGGAATAGTCTTCCTTGTATTAATAGCATGTGTACAACGATAAGCTTTTGATACGTTCTATATCAAAGTGTCTGGAAGTCAGGCTCAATGGTTTGCCATGTTTCCCTGGAGAACAAGGCTGTTTATTGCTGATTCTATTAATTGAGAGGAGGTAGCATCCACCAAGGCAGCCTCCTCTGCATCTTTACCCTGGCCTTTTCTTCTCCTGACATCGCTCCCTTTCTCTTCCCTTATCTGGTTTTCCTCTGCTTGCTCCTGAAATCATCTCTTTGGACATGACAGTGTCCATCTGGAGTCAGGGCCAGCCTAGTAGATAAACACCCTCACTCTCTCAGGCTCATTGTTTAACAGCTGCAGTCTCCAACAAACAAGATCACAACTGGCATGTTACCACGTACTCATTTTGTAAACTGTCATCAGTGTTTGTGAGTTGAGAGACGCTTCCTTTTGGTGAATTGTTTCAATGACCCAAGACCTTTCCTCACACCAGTAAATTGTGCATTTTGGATTAAATGTTCATTATTACTTGAAACAAACCAAAGAGGATATTATCCCATTTTGGAAAAGAAAGGCCTTAAATGGTACCATTTTCCTCATTTTAGAAGATAGGACATTAATTGCTGGTATAGGCAGGAGACATTTGTCTCACTAAAACACAAAACACCCTGATGTTCATTGCTCTCTGTTTGGGGCAGTCAGCGCACTGTGAATATCTCTGGGTCAGCCATTTTCCTTGCTCATCCCTGCACATTTTTAATATATCACATATGAATGGAAATTAGGCCCTTAAATATTAATGACAAGTAATTGGTTTATTGTAGGAGACTATATTATGTGCGTGTGCATCTGTGTCTGTGAGAGGGAGGGAGAGGGAGGGAGAGGGAGGGAGAGCGAGCGATATTTCCTCTCGTTCCTACTTCATATTGCCTTGCTGTGATGTCCCACTGATTTTAATCTTCTCTTCTCAGATGAGAGCCATTCTGGCTATCACAGTGCACTTTAACTTTAGCCCTCTGAATATTAGCTTTCTTTGATACCTGCCGCTTCAACCTCCCAAGTCTACACCTTGCTATCTTTTATGTGCCTTCGGGTACACTGTAATGTTCATCACAATCTGTCTCTTCAAAAATAAATATCCCCTGTGCATCTAAATATTTTATTTCTTTTTCTCCATGCTGGAAAACCTCATCTAAGCCGTTTGGGATATATCAATCTTTCAATGTTGTCTTTTTAATCTAATTCTCCACTGGCCCTCAAAGTATACATTTGTGTCTCCGTTTGTCTTGTAACTTATCAACAATATATTTAAGGAATCCCATTTCTTTAACCTTTTTTTTTTATTTTAGTTTGTTACTATTGCAGAAGCATTTTCTGAATCATCATCTGTCTGGAACTGTTCTGTCAACAATACTTAGGCAATCCATATACTAGGTCCATGTGTGCTCTCACATACTGAATACCAATAAATCTGGGCACTAAACAAGGACACTAAGACCACAAAGACTGGGAAGTGACTCAAACAAAAGCACACTGAGTACCTTAGAGAAGTTTGATGATTCTGAACTTCATCTTGAATTTATTAGTTAAACACATAATTCATTTTGATAGTTAAATGTTAAACTTCCATTTATTTTGGGGTCCTGCACATTGCGTTTGTACTTAGATTATTTTGACATTGTTCCCTCATCATTTCCATTCCATGACATTCACCCGAAATACCATATTTGTTATATCATGCATAATAACAACTATCTTCCCCGCACCACGCCAGAAAATATTACCCTGTAACAGTGTAATATCAGTCTAATATATTCAAGTGAACAAAAGGAAGGATGTGTTCAGTTTTTGCGTGCTTTGAGAGGTGTGTGTATTTGTGTGTGTCCTCCTAAAGTAAACATTCAGTGTCTGCGGACCTGCCTAATTGAGTGATAGAATGCTTATTAACACTGGGACTTGCGTTTAAAAAGAGGACAATGTCAGCGCTGTCACTGGAGCTTTTCACATGGAAAAGCCCCAGCGGAGCTTCATTAACTCACCCCCATGATTCCAAAACAGCAGAGTATGGAATGCACATCCAATCCAGCTCAGACGTATGAGTACAAGAGCAGTGGGTTTTATAGGGAATACTTGACGTGTGTTGGTTTAGTGTTCACTGTGTGGATGTACTGCTATACTGGATTGGCCATTTTTGAGTGACGCATGAGAGGAATGGAAAGTCTGAAGGTTTTTAGTGCCATATTTCTTTTGTTAGTTTTTTTCAAAGAGTAACAATTTATCGAAAAATGGTTAGAATGTAGCAATTTGTCAATAATTATCACAAGAAAATTAAAATATCTTTTCTAGTATTCTGATTTCTTCATACGTTTATATAGAGGCACACTGCTTCAGTGAAATTCAACATTCTTTTAGCAACTTATACAGCTTTGTATTCACTCTTCTTGCCAGGTATTAATTTCAGGGGCGGATAGCTTTTCCTCTACTTAAACAATGGTTGGTATGCTTTTTCTCTGATAGGATAGTAGACAGTTTGTTTTTCAAGCTGTTACAACTCAACCACCCGCTGCATTTCATAATCTCCTCTTAAATGAGATCGAACACAAACTCTGTCGGCCACGCAGTTAACAGAATTCATCAGTTGTAATTGCAAATGTTTCACTAGTATCTCAATTTTGCACTTGTTGTCTAACTCCGACCTCTACAAATGTGCTTTGGATCCGGCTCATGTTGACTTTTGATTTCCATACAGATAAAAAAGTGCACACAACCCCCGTCTCTCCACTGGCTAACACAATGCCTGGCAGTGCTCAGTAGCCCACTGAGTTTGTTACATGGCATTAAGTTTAATTTGTCTTTGGTGGAATTGGTTTGTGACTACAAGTGGGCCAGGGGGTGACACTCCACAGCCAATCTGGCTGGAAAGGGACATAGAGGAGACAGAGCAACACTGGGGGGAGAGAACGACCGTGATGTCACATACAGGATGGGTAAACAATCAGAGTCCTGCGTGTTCAAGATGGTGCCTCCTTGAATATAAACAATCATGACTTCTCATGCCACAGCAAGGTAAATTACTGCACAGACAGAAAAGGTTGAGATGAACGAAAAGGGAGAGTAAGGTAGACAGACCAGTCTGATTACAGACTGTGATCCACAGTCACTTGAAAAAGGAAAAACAAACAAAAACGAAATCACAACAAAAAACAGATCGACACTTAAGGGAAATTGTTAAAGCTCAAATTTCAAAACTTAATGACTTTTGTAACTGCTTAAGGGTGCTTTTATAGATTTTGATGTATTGCTGTTTTTGCATAATATGCATGGAGATAAAACGCATGCCAAGCTAATGAAACTAAAACACTAATAGGCTTCAGTGATTCCGAGACAGCTAACATAGCAATATGCTAATGTGGCTTCTTCTTGTTTGATTTGGTTGTCCTGAATATTTCATTACTGAAGTAACTCCAGCTTTACAACAGAGGTCTAAGTACCATAATAATATTTCTATCTGCAAACAAGGAAAATGAAGCAGTCCTTTTTCCTGTCTCTGTTGAGGTCCCACATTTGTGTCGTGCGTCAATTGCATTTCAGTCATTTTTATTTCATGTACATCAGCTAAAAGTCACATCAAGAGATAAAGGAAGGTTCAAGTCCAAGAATGTACAAAACCGTTCATTTTGAGTTAGTGTCACTTCTGAATATCCAGCACGACAGAAAATATATATTTTAAAGCTTTTCTCTGACTTTTCCCCTCAAGAAGACTGATCACCATCTCTGCATGAAAGCCATATGAACTGTCCATTGCCCTTTTCTAAGTTTCCCTTCAGGAAACGCATATTGGCACTGTTATTCTTTTCTTTTCACCTTTTCTTTTATTTATTTTCCCTTTCTTGTGGTTACTCCCCCATCCTCCCAACCTATCCTTTTCTGTTCTCTTCACCGTCTTTCCCTCCCTGTCATCTTCCTTGAACTTAAAGTCAGCAGCTTCCCCTTTTTTCTCTCATCATTGTCTTGCTACAGTATCCACAGCATACATATTTTACATCTGTCTGTATGAATGTTTGTCTATTTTTCTGTTTACCATCTCTGTATCAGTTTTTGAATCTGCTCTATTTAAAAAAAAAGCCAAAAAGTTAAATAAATAAAAGTTTTTCTTCATTTATAGTTCCACTCGCCTGAATTATGTCTCGCATAAACAGGGAAAGATGGCAAAAAATAACTTTTCAAAGCTCCTAATAATGAATTTGCGCATCTTACAAGCATGTATGGTTATTTTTGATCAGCTTTATTTTTGTTTTCCATATGTGATACTTCCTTTTGTCTGTCTTCTTGAAGCCGCCTCTGAAGAAGATGAATGGGGAAATGATCATTTAAAATTTTATGTGTTAAATCGAGAGAACAAGGCATACAGATACTGTTTTGTGCAGGAGAAATTATAGATAAGTCACAAGGATGTGTGTTATTTATTGTTGCAATGCAGAATCCTTGAGGGGAAGTCTTTCTCTGAATTGCAGCATTTGCAGATTGGTTCCTTCTTTGTCCTCTCTTTTTGACCATGTTTTATTAAACACACAGTGTTTACTTTTGAAACACTGCAGAACAAATCTAAAGATGTACTGTTATAAATGTGCAAAGAAATGAAATTGTGAAAAAATATTTGAATGTTTGTTTTCGGCTTGTTGTTTGCTTTTGGTCCGATCTTTTACCTTACAGAAAATTAAGGTCCTTTGGTTGTGTTGCACTGCTATTGCACTGTTACTCCACCCACACAAGCAAGCACATGGAAACTGCATCAGTAACACTTCAGAGCAGAGGCAGGGTCATGGGAATTTTACATTTGATTTTGCTATATACCTAAATACACTAAAGCCAACTGTAACGCTCCACCAAATCAAGCCCATTTCCTTGAAACAGTCACTCATCTGTCGTTAAATTCCACAGTAGGCAGGCAGACCACGGAACAATGTCTTCCAGCAAGTATTTCATCATCACCACATTCTGTCCCGACCTTTGACCCCAGTTGCTCATCGCTAGATGAGGGCTGACGGATGTCAAGTCCGTGGATAAATGCTTCACTGCATGGAAAGTACAGGTGCAGCCGTGGTTGGAGACTGTTAAGTAGGGAAGCCGGTGGTTTTAAAGACTAGACAGATTACTTTGACTGTGTGGATTTGCATTAAGGTGTTTCTGCTCTCTTGGCCTTTCTTTCCACCTTTCCAACTCACTTCCAATCCATCTCTTGCTAAGGTAAAGCAGCTTATTAACCTTTCTGAGGCCACAGGCATCCCCAGGATGGAAAGACACCACAGACGTACTGTGTAAGACAAATTAACCTTAGAGGATTGATACGCCTTGATTTTAATTTTAATCACACTAAGCAGCGAAACGCATTGGGTATTTTACATCTGATGCGACTGTGAAGAACATATTACACTTTTTATTAAAGTTCAGCCGTACTGAAATGGAGATTTCCGCTGGAAGAATGGCAATGTGAATATTTCCTACGATGTGGATATGATGTCAATCCAGACTTCTGTATGGTTCACATCTTGTAACCATGATTTACATTGTTATTATTTTCTTATTCATATTTAAGTCTCATGTTTCAGTTAAAAAAACAAGTTAAACATACCAGTAAAGATGTTTGTATTGCCGTGTCTCTTGCTGTTGCATCACTAGTTACTGCACAGATATGTTTCAAAAAGTATTTCGAAATTGCACAGCATTAACCATTGTGTTACGTTTCAGCAAGCGTAACACAACTGAATACGCAGTTGTACATGCATTCACCCTCGTCTCCATACTGATTGGTGCATATGGCCAGGTGTTTCATTTTTGGAGGTATTCCCTTCTCTCACCGGTTACTGCGCCAGTTAATCTGGGGCAATGTCTTCCCAGGAAATCTATACAAACGTGCCACAGCTGTATCTATAATTGACTATCAATAATTGGTTGTGTGAAACCCCCCCCTGCGATGCAATTAGATGCCCCGCGGTGAGGGTGAAAGACCGGTGCATAAGGGTCACCTTGTAGCTCATTAATCTGCCCCTGACATTGGTGGTCCACCCTCCAGGAGGGTGCTTCTAAAGCAAAAAACATGCAGCTCACAATACTCTCCTTTTGTGCTCCCTAAAGTGGTTTGAAATTAGTGAGACAAACAAATAGTAGCATTTGTTGTTTGTTTTTTGTTAATGTTTCCTTAGTTTTAATGGATGCAGTAGGCAGCAGACTGTAATGAGCACTGATAACAGAGGGCCAGTAAAATATATTCTAAGGTTAATTATTTGTGTGTCACGGTTGCAGTTTGCTTTACTTTACTGGCACTAGCCAAAGCTAGCACAGTGGTGAAAGCAAAGGCCTGTGCCAGGATATGATGAGCTAGCGTTGTAGCGGATGACTAAGCAGGGCACGGAAGCCACTCGGGCCTATGAATCCCTCTTTACATCTGAGGCTGGGTTTGTTCATTAAAGGTGTGGGAGACGGTTTGACCTCAGGCGAATCTCAAATGACCCCACTCTCTGTAAATGCTTCATTAGCTTTGCTTTTCCCATACTGAGCTGCCTCACTTAATCTGCTCTTCTACTCACTTCACCTAAATTGTGTACATAGTGTGTTTGTGTTTGCGTGTGTGCTGGTGCATGCACGTATTTGTATGTGTGTTAATGAGGGCTCCTGGTGGTGTGTAATTAACACAACAGCAAATGTCCCCAAAGGGTAAGATTAACGTTGAACACATTAGACACAATGGAGCCCGGGAGAGATTTTTTTTTTTTTTTTTGGCAATTAAATGTTTTGTGTGTGTGTCTGTGTCTGTGTAAGTCAGACCATAACTCATGTTTGTATAACTGTATTGCTGCCACTTCTGTCTCTCAGACGCACACACAAGAACACACGCTCAGACAAAGCCAGCAGTCCCTCTGGATTTGCGGGCTCCTCACATGCAGGCTGGCAGGATTCTTTCTGCCTTCCTCTTCCGACCGCCTCCTCCACACAACCTGGTCCAACAGAGATAAACACATGCTGGGTAGATTATTAGAGAAGTACCAAGAGCCCCACAGCAGAGCAGCCAGTGCACCATTGTGCTCCGAACGTGGTGGTACCTTGTAGAATCCGATGCAGTCACCCCCAGGGTGTTCTGATACATACTTAGACACAGGTGGGCGCTGATACCAGCATGAGAGCTACAACAGACTCCAATGACATTTCATTATCAAAAGAAGCTCCCGGTACATTGTTTTTTAACTAATGGCATTGCTGGTGGTTTAGACGCTCTAGCAGCTTGTAAAGAATTGAAAAATGACAGTTGTTTACTGATCTATTACACAGATAATGATAAAGATAAACTTTTTCTCGAACTCGTGCTGACAGTACATGGCTTAGACTGCTCAGGGATAGCTGTGGTGTTAAGTAAAATAGTTTTACACCAACTGACTAAGCACCAACAATCTCCCTCTGCCATGACACATTTTACCTGCCCAAGTGACCCTGCCAAAAAGACATAAACTCGCTTTTATGCGTCTTATGCCAAAGCAACACATTATTACCATAAGAATATCTTATATTTTAACAATGTGTGATTCCTAGGGTTGCACATATGCTTGCTTGTGTATGTTTGTGTAGGGTAGTGTAGGTGCTACAAGTTGGCTTTCGCGTCCAGGCAAGAGTTGAGGTAATGAGGTCATCTTTCTGAGTTTACATCATGCTGTGTGACAGTGTGTTACTGTTGTTCCTGAGTGACACATTGGTTCTGAGAGAGAGAGAGAGAGAGAGATGGCATGGCACTAAAGTGTTATTGTATTGAGTAGAGGGAGAGAAAATGCGAGAGCAGTGGAGGATGTGTGTTAGACTGAGCACAAGAAAAATAAATTATATGGGGGTGAGAAGACAAACATTTATGGTGCACCCACGAAAGAGATGTTTTAAGAAGTAGTATTATTTGAGATGAAGGGAGTGATAGAGGGAGAAGTGTGTGATAAGTACACCGGTGGAAGCTGTTATTGCTGCTAAGGAAAGTGATAACATTTTTCAGTAGAGGATTTGTGCATACAGCGCCACCCTTCTGTCAACTTTATTGGATCAGAAGTAAGCTGTGAGATTGCTAAATGATCTTCCTTCACTGGCAACAAGACATTACTCTGTTATTACAGTTATTTGTTTGATTCCATCGAGATGTGTCTGGGAAAACAGTTGGATTTTTAAATTAGCCAAAGGTTAATTGAGAGTGTGTTCAGAAGTAAGTATATAGTCACACGTGCACTCCTGACAATTTAGTTTTACTGTGATTACATGAGAAATACACACTCGGTCATACGCACACTGGCCTTGACAGGCTGCCTGCACTTGTATTATTGTTCTGTCTGTTGTAATTAAGAAAAACACGCCGTCAAACCAACAATCAACATTGGTTCACCGGTGTCTGAGTTTTTCTCCACTGAATGTGGCTTGATGTCAGAGTCCTCCAGCACAGAGTAAAGAGGCCCCAATTTATGTGACACATTCCTTACCAGAAAATATTAATAGCTGTTTGCTTGCAGTACCACAATTCAAAGTTTTTAAAGCGGTTAATTGCTGATCAGAGCTGGCAGGCCAAGGGTATTTTGCTACTTTCCAACAATCATCACTGAACAAGCTGCCAAACCTGGAGGAAATATATTCCTACTCTCTGGTGCTAGACCAAGTCAGCACAAAATTCTGTCACCTGCAACATGCAGACTTGTTATTTGACAGCTCTTTGGGAAAAGAGCACCATAAACATTCAAGGAGAGGTGTTGGTGTTTATTTAGCCCAGCAGGAAAAGTGTTAAGGTGTTAACAATTGATGATAAAAAATAATGGCAAATACCTATCACAAGTATCAAGAGACTGAGTCATTTCTTCTCGCATTGCCTGGAAAACAGCCAAGAAACACAAATAATTTATGGAAATAATTTATGATGATATTAAACTAGGGGAAACGGCCAGTATTTGCCTTTGTGAAGCTCGCAATAATCACTAATGCTTATTTTTTTCAAAGATGAAGTTGATTGATTTTCTTTCAACCATTAAAATCATTAAATGACCAATCTTTTAAACAGTAATTTATAGGAAGACATTGAGTTTATGCTATATTTGTAATATTATAATATTTCTTTATGACTTACATAAAGTAGAGTTTTGTTCACTGAACTTATATGCATTGTCATTGTTGAGATGTGACTTGCTGTAGATATACAACCATAAACTTATAGCCAGTACAATTTCTCAGTGGGACTCACTAAAACTGCCCTTGGTGACAATTTAAACAGCCAGTAAATATCAACTAATAATCAAATTAAACTCAACAATTTTCACCTCTTTGTTAACACAGCCTCTTTTATCTAATACGTTACTTTACACTACATCAATAGTAGTTCCAAGTAACGGCAAGTTTCCCACTAAAATGTTTTTTTCTAATTGTTCTTGGAAATATTTAATTTTGAAATGTAATTGAGATGAATAGAATATAACCGCTCAAAATGGATTTATTGTAAGTACATAAGAAAACCACAGCAAAGCTTTAGTTTGTATTATAATCGTTGGCTCTGGTGATGATATATCTCATTATATCCTTCTTTCCCTGTCCACTTTAAGTGAAGCATGTTAGTCATAGTGCCATAGTGCTTGCTGTGCCATAGTGCTTGCATGCTTGTCAGAATACTTTATTCACATGTTACCTGTCATCATTCCACAAGAGGTGCCGTTATCGGAGAGTCTTTCTCCAGTAGGGGGCACTGTGAGACAGGCCAATAACTCAAGCCTCTCTCAGGTTTGAATCTGTGGGTAGTGAAGGGAAGTACACATCCTCTCACAGCCTCGTTGGGGTTTTGGAAATCATAGTCATACCTAATACAAGCCAACAAAACATATCCACCATCAACATTTCATCAGATCGCACAGTGAGGGGTTTCTATATATTGTGGCAGGGACCGATCTGGATGTTTGAACTGGGCCGGCCCAGAATCGATGTGAACTTGTTTTCTGAAGGAGTGCCAAAATATTAACTTTCACATGTTTCATTTCCCAGAGGAATAAGTGTATTTCAATGCTGCGGTCAATCTGGTTTTTATCAGCTAATGGCTCGTGTCAAGACCAGTTGAACCTTTTCTCTCAGGAGCTTGTGCCCTCAAGACCGTGAGTTTAGTGTTGGGTGTCATTGAGAAGATTAAATGTGTTTGGCAAAGGAATGTTCACTGCTTTGCTTTATGTGGGGAGACAGCTTAGAAAAACAGTTTGCTGAAGAAAAGGCCAAACTCTTCCTCAAAAATGTAGTTGTTGTATCTTGAAATGTTGAAAGGTTATGTGATACATAGAGTTGGATCAAGAAAACTATGTTATGAGGAATACAGGAAATTAATTTATTATTTTCTAATAGAACATTCTTTTTGACACAACCCTTTATTTGTAACAGGTTGTGTTGCAGTGCACACGATTGATGATTATGAGATTGAGATGAGGATTCTTTTTATATTGTAGGCCTTACTGATGCCTGATGTTGGAACCTAGGAAGCTATCACACAGACTGTCGGTGCTGAACTGTGCATTGATTGTCTACCTGCATAGAGCCTGTGGTTTGTGCAACTAAACCGTAACCCCATGGAAAGATAGTCCTTGAATATTTCATAACAAGCCAAGTGAAAATATATTCATAGGACAAGGTGCATTAACAATTGATACCTTCCCAAAACAATTTAACTGGATCATGCCTTATTAAATCAATGTGTCATTTCAGTCATCTTTAATCAGCCGTTTTAGATTATTGGCATTAGATCTGTTTGTCTGTTACTGGTTCCATACACTTCTAGTATTAATCAAAGCCAGTGTATTGACACTGATACTACCGTTATGTGTAGTATGGAGCACTATTTTCTTCACTCTGCTCTGACACGCACTCCCCTCCCCTGATGGCTAGTACACATTTTAACCGGTCCTTAGACGTGGTCCATGCAGTCGGGCGAGTCTACACATGCGATCGCCCTCATTCATTAAACATGCACACGATCTTATAATACTGGCATGATTACTTTACGGTGCTGTTATTTCTGGTCATTAGATTGTTGCTTTTTTAAAGAATTGTGACACTTAAAGATACTGAATGTGACATTTTACAGTTGGCAAATCAATTTGTCAGTACTCTCTTGTGGACAAACTATGTAATGGAAACACTGTTTCTAAATGACCTCAAACCTAGTTCGCCATTTCTGTACTTCAATTTCATGTTACCTTTTGGCTGACATATGCTGCAAGTAAAATAATATTGGCCAATTTATCGGTCACATCGGTCTACTGGGTTCACCACATAAAAAGTATGCAATGACTCATAAACAACAACAACATAAATACAATGTGTGGCTATGTGGACATTGAACTTCAACGTGGATTTTCTTCAACTTTGGCTTTCAAACTACACTACATGTTTATGGTATTTTGAAAACTGAGACAATGGCTGCCTTAAGTTATCAGTGCAATTTGCATTTGCCCCCTGCACTGGTCTGAAAGTCTGCTGCTTTTTCTGTTAGAGCTAGGGTGGGTAATGTATTTTAGAAACATGTTTTGTTACATTCGTTGAAATACTCTTTACATCAATAAATCAAATGCTCTGACAAAAAAAATTATTAAAAAAAAACTTTATTTGTGGCTGTTGCAGTTGTTAATCCAGTCTGTCAAGTTTGTTAAATCATTCATATTGCATACATTTAAAAAATCTCATATTTAATAATCTTCATATAGCTAATAAATGCTCAAATATTTTTTCTCGTCGATGAATGTGAATTGCAGTTTTGACTTTAAGTCTTTAGAAAATGACACCTGAACCTTAGTGTGCCTAGTGTACTGACCTAAAATATAATCTATTATCTAAAATATGATGTACCTTGACTCTCACCAATGTGTGCTAAGATGAGGGATGTATATTGTTTTAATTTGTTTTATACTAGTGCTGATAAGACAACTCATTTTTAGTAACAATACCAAAATATAATAATACAAATCAAAGTTTGATACTCAGCCCTATCTACAGTAGGTTCCTTACCTGCAACTTTGAACATAACATGTTTAGATAATAAGTGGCAGTGTGAGACACAGTATATCTATAATACCTATCTATTAGCCTATCGATCTCTACTTATTAATCAGTCTTTGTGAACACCACACTTTACATATAGCTATTCTAGGACATTGTATATCCCAATAAGGTATAAGTGATTTTTTTCATTTTCCTAAAACCTTGTCTCTCCTAACCTGGTACCATAGGCAAAGTACCATGGGAAAGTCAAACTCCAAAAGTGGGGATCATTTTACAATATGGTTACCAAGGCTTCTGGTGGGATTTCCAATTAGGATGCAATCTGTTATCTGTTGAGACGACTAATAAGCACAACAAAGCCATGAAGGGGCCCCCTGGAATTCATATCAGACCACTTGAAATAACCATCAAGCCCTCCTATCTGATGCACTGCCAATACCTGCTCACTTTCCCAATTAAAACCCCAGGCAGGTTGTTCTCCTGTTAATAAGGAATGTATTTGGGCTACTGTCATTGTGACATATAATGGGTAGACACCAGCTAACTGTGTGGGCTGAGAGCATTTCATGTTGTTTGTGGTGCTTTTTTTATAATCTGAAATCAATGTGCGTGTGTGTGTTTTCATACGCGTGTGTGCACGATCACAACTGCATGCTATGAGGTTACTGTGGGTCAGAGGCGTTGTGTTCTTCTGTGATAATTAGGACTGCGCTGTGCCCAATCAGACGCAGAGACCGCCAGTGACAACACAGCATTGATGACCTTCATTTCATGATAAAGCCAATTACAACATGAAAAGGAAAAAAAAAAAAAAAAAAA
>CALSCE010009297.1:1507623-1532235 GCA_943593645.1 Bovichtus variegatus
TGTGTGTGTGTGTGTGTGTGTGCGGAAACAGTCAAGTTGCGTAGTAATTCGTTTAATCTTTTTAAAACTTAAAATGTTTAATTTCCGTTGGAGAGGTGTCACAGTGGTGTTGAGTTCCTCTTTTAGGCTGAAAATGGTTGTTGTTGTATTTGATTTGTACTACATTGAGACGAGAGATGAAACGGTATGAACATTTCATATATGGATAATAGTGACCAAAAAGATCATGGTTATGAGTATTATCGCGGCATTGTTAAAATGAGTACTTAGACACAGTAACCTTATTATTTTTATTACCCTCTCACACACATACTTCTGACTTCATACTCACCGTCAGACACACACTCTCTCTTTCTCTGTCTCTCTCTCCACCGCACAGTCCCTATTCTTCTGCACACCTCCGAGATTGTAATACACTGGCAGAATTCCTAGCGGTAATCAAACACGATTTTAATGATACTTAAAATTTCAAACAGTAATACTAGCTGTCAGAGTGTTTACCATGGTTTATTGTTAAAACCAGTAGCCATTAAATCTAGAATTGGGAAATATTATTACCTAACAAGGAACAGTACACCTTACAGTTACAGTGTATCAAATGAAGCGGCACGGTAAACGACAGCCTCAAAAAGGACAGTATCTATGTGTCACTTTTATAGAGTTCATCCGCTCTGCATGTGCACTTGTGGTTGCCTTAGTGTGTTCTTGTGCATGAGCGCGTGGAATGTGTGTGGATTTCTCCTTCACCAGGGGAACTTGCTGGCTCGGCAGGGGGAGATATGAGAATTTCTGGCTCCGTTGAAGGTTGATAGGCCCACATACACTCATCCCCACAGAGATTAAGCACCATGGGCAAGCTTCTCCTCAGGGCAAATGGCACCGGGTAGAAAATATGTCTCTTCCATACTATGTCTTCTGTCTTTCCTTCTGACACAGACCCAACATGCACAAAGGCACAACCACTCATTAGGGTTCACACGCATATGATTGCATACACACACACACACACGCACACATTCGCGCACGCAGTCAGACAGACAAGAGAGTCTGGATCCAGATCTTTTTGTTTCAAGGCAGAGAGAGATGCTAAAGTAGATGCTGTAGTTTAATTAGGCTCTGCCAGCACCCACTGAGAATTGCTCCTGAATTTGACACTGTTTTTCAAATGTCACCTGTGCTTTACTTAGAATGAAATGCAAGTCATTATTCAGATAGTGCCACTTTCATGCTGTTTATTTCTTCTTCTTTTGTTTCCTTGGAATAGCACTGTAATTAATGATGATTTATTATTGTGGTTTATTAATATTTATATCATTTATATTGTCATTTTAAAAACCCTTCAGAATGACCTGTGAGCTGAATAATCTACAAATACACAGTCAGCAAATGAAAACAAAATGGCTGATAACCACTGATGGACAACCACAATGAGAAATGTGTCATTATTTTCGTACATGTGTATCACACAGCTGCCATTTCATATGCCTTTTTGAATAGCAGCTCAGCACTCAACATGATATTCTGATACAAGTTGCGTGCAAAAGAGCCAGACTGCTGTCAGACTGTATCAAGATAAATCGAAAAATATTTTGTCATTTTTTAAAGCAAATTAACTTAGTCATATCAGCTTCATGTCAGTGATTATGTGTGTTTTGCTGGCCCTACTAAAATTATTATTATTATTTTTTTAAAGATCCTCTATTATCCTGGCTCATATTATACCTAACTGTGGTGTTGTTCCACTGCTCATATTCTTGTTGTGTTTTTAAATCAGAAATTATACAAAAATAATCCTCCAGGCTTGGTAGGTCTAAAATATAATGTTTGGGTATTATAGTATAGATTATGGTAAGCATGCACACTGCAGGAGGACATTCATTTAAGGTATCAACATGAATGCATGAATGCTGTTTGACTGGGAAACAAAAGCTAAATAAAGCAACAACGGGTTGCAGGCGCTGGCAGGGAAGAGAGCGAGCAACATTGGAAGCTGGGACTTTTACATCCAATGGAGCACTTGGCCCAGGTGCTGCACATCTGGCTGGTCACGGCAATCAGGCTCCTCTGGCACCTTTAGGACAACATAGGTAGACACAGTAACCAGCAACACAAACACACACACATACACAAGCAGACTAAGCAGGGTCTGTCACAACATGGGGTACAACATATTCCACAAAAGCCTCTGTGTGTGTGTGTGTGTGTGTGTGTGTGTGTGTGTGTGTGTGTGTGTGTGTGTGTGTGTGTGTGTGTGTGTGTGTGTGTGTGTGTGTGTGTGTGTGTGTGTGTGTGTGTGTGTGTGTGTGTGTGTGTGTGTGTGTGTGTGTGTGTGTGTGCGCTTTTGTGTTTTCATGCTCTTGTTACGTCTCCAATTCACTCACAGTTCGAATTCCCCAATGCCCAGTGAGTTTGGACAGTTTGTATCAGTTGGGCAGCGCTCTGTCTGTGCCTTCAACCCTCATCTCTGAGCACAGGAGTCTCCACTGTGATCAGTGGAGTCCACCGAGGATAATTTATCAACTTTTATAGTGCTCTCTACCAGATATAATCCTCCAGCAGTGCTGGAAATGGTTGGATTTTTACTAGGAGCATCCTCCCACTGTGTGATCCAAAGTGACATCCTGTGTATGAAACTCCTATTCAGTGGTGATATCATGTTTACCGCTGATAAGGACTCTTACAGGTCAAATGTTTTTTTGTTGAAGCAGTTTATACAAAGTCGATTTACTATGAAAAGTATCTTAGAAGCACTCTTTTTTTTCACACTATCATTAAGTTAGATTTCTTATTTAAAGAGTATTCAAGTCAACCCATATTGCAAATAAAAAAAAATCTGAAAATGCAAGTAATTTTTCATATAATGATCATTTCTTAGATGTTATTTCTCTTTTACAAAAATACTTTTTTGTTTTTAATCTACCTGTTTAATTTTTAAATAAAAGTACATTGCTGTTCAGCTATTTGCTTTTTGTAGGGGTTCTGTTTACAAGAAGGATCTGTTCTGTTTTGTTATCAACATTTGTCGATTTGCAAAAAATACAAAGAAAGAACTGAAAAGCTATAAATGAAACATTTAAATTTGTATTTTGTAAATTTCATATTGTTATTTTCGACTCATATTAATTACAAAAAAATGTTTATACTATTTTCATTTATTTGAGCCTGGAACATCAGATTTTCATTGTTATAAACTGCGCTGTAGCTGTTGTGCATAGGACAATAAAGCTTTTGAATCTTTGTTTTGGCATTATACTGCTGTGTTGATAAAATAATGATTCAAATTTGCTTTTCAGTGAAACATTACTTTAGTTATTCAATAATTTTTCATTTTGTTATTTGAACTCGAAAAATGGCAAAGGTTTGCCAGAATTTGCTTGTAATGTTTCTGTCCTTGTGACTCGGGCTCAGCACTGACGGCTATGTGACACTGCCATGACCTATACTCAGGCTTGTGTGTTATGGAGTTATTGTGGGTGGGCAGGCATTAAAAAAATATGTGTTTGGTAGGATTGTGGGTTGCTTGTGTCACTAGCACGAACTAATCCAGGCAGACAGTAAGGCATACCTGTCTGTACATGTGTTGTGGTCTTTTGTGAAAATCAGTTGGTGTTTTTAGACTTGAAAGTTGACGCCTGTCCTCACATATGGGGTTATGCTTTCTAGGGATATTGTCGGGTTATAAATGTTCTTTAGGATTAGATGGAATTCTGGAAAAAGGTAAAGGGTACACTGAATTGACTGATATTATGATTAAGGGATCGATAATTAATGTCTTCAATGAAGTGCCCTCATCAGGATAGAGGTATAGTGAGATCTTTGTCTGTGTATGTGTAGATTTATGTCTCTTCTGTGTGTGCTGGTCCACAGTCTAAGCAGGCTTTGTAGTGTAGCGCTGGCCACCATGGAAGGTATAGCACAGCCCTAAGGACATTCAACATCCATTTGAATTGTTTTCATTGCACCTTCATGGCAGAGCACAGGACTTTGTTGAAATTTTAATGGATCTTTGACCTAGATTTGGTGTGTCTGTGTGTGTCTGATGTATGTCAGTCTTACCACTGTCAGGTGAAGAAACACATTTGCCGTTTATGGGGGAAGGGTAGCTGAGCAGAAATGTGGTGCTAGCAAGAATGTCTGCATGAGGCTGTATTCACTCCTAAAGGAAATAATGAAGTCAGAAAAAAACCCTGCCGATGAACATGTGTGGCTGCACTTTCAAAATTCAGTGCTGTGCTGTGTATAATAATTTGCCTCTCATTTATACATTTATGAAAGAGTCACCCGTGGGGTTCTGGGTCTACTGTGAAAGCTTTGTCTGAGGAAGCAAAGGGCTGAAAAGTCAGACAGACTGAAGCAAAAAAATGGAGGAATCATCACTGATAATCATGTCATAGCTTAGTGTATGCATTGACAGGGTAAAAACTGAATTATAGCTTTCTTCTTTTCAATTTGGCAGCTTGGTGTTCTGCCCCAGCCACTTTGTTTTGTTGCTAGTATAGCAAAGACACCTCTCAAGCAAAGTGAAGCCTCTTCCGGGAATGAAAGCATGAATGGCCCACTCTAGTGTAATCATCTTCCAATGACATAAAATCTACGTCTGCCATCATGCCTTTTCTTAAGAGTGAAGCCATTTACGCATCAGTTGAAGTCTCTTGACAACACACTTCAGCTCTCACCTGAATAAGACAGATTTTGACTACTGTATGAGATGAAAAGAAATGTATATACAGTATACTGTGCAAATATATATAGGACCAAATGTACAACATGTTGTGTGCTCTGGTTTTATCTTTGGAGACCAATTGAAAGCCACTTTTTTGTATCATCACATAACATGTCAAAGGTCAGAATCCTTCTGTACCAAACAAACCCACCACTTAATTAGTGGAGTTGCCTGCCAGATACGGCGTTGCATGGTGGATGTGGACCCTTGACTGGAACTGGGAGTAAAATTAAACAAGGAATGGGGAGGTAGAAGAGGATTCCTCATTGGGTGATTAAAAGTAACCTTTAGAGCTATGGAGAAGCTGTTAGCCATGCCCTTTCTTTTTCCTGAAAATGCCATCTTAGAACTCTGGTCTAATGATGCCACAATAGTTTCAAGCCAATTACACTGCCTCTAAATAGATCCCAAGCATTGGACTTTTGAGTAGGAGAAATAAAGAGGGAGAGGGAGAGAGAGAGCACAAAGGTAGATGCCAATCCAACCACCAGGTAGACGAGCAAAGAAGCAAGAGGCCTGAATGATTTAGAGTTGTTAGCTATCTACGTTGTCAGAAGCTCATATTTAGGCCAGGTTGAACCATAGAGAGAGCATGCTCTATTAATGCTCTTTTTTTTTTCTTTGATTGCATTTACTTTCTAATGCTAGCAACAGAGGTGATGGATCAGCCATACTAACAGGCAAGTTAAAAGTGTCTCTCCTCTGTCCTTCCTATTAGTGTGGACAGGGCAGCTACCATGGCCGCCTCCAGGTAGGGCAGCAACAGGGGATGGTGCACCCAGCGTGAGCCTTGTTTTGCTGTAGCCCTAGTCCTTGAAACCAGAGGAATACTGTGGGACCCTGACAATCATTTCATAAGGCCCTGTGTGGGAGAAAACATATATACTTGCAGACTTCAACTGAGAAGGAAAAAAAAAAACCTTATACATAGCATTGAGTAGATATTGTTTAATAATGACTGTGATAAGGCATGGCATACATTAAAAATCTACTTTTTTCACATTTTGACATTTAATCACATTGTTACCCTCTCCCATACAATCAAGGTGTTGTAAAAGTGTATTCATTGGTATTATATACATTTTTGCAGACTTAGAAAATGCTTAAAATTAATTTAGAATATAGCATTTTGGTCCCCAAATCAACTTTGGCAGCCCATTGTTAGGGTTCAATAATTGCTGTGAATGCACGCATGAAACAGCATGCTTTCATGCATGTAATACCTCTGAATTATCAGGATTGTACATTAATTAACAATATCTCATGCATACCTAAGTGCAAGTACAGTACATAAATTAGTTCAAGAACTGAAGTACGTCCGTCATGGTTCCTGTATTAAACATGTTCATGTTGTCTTTATAGTTGTCAGCAATTAAATGTACAAACTAATAACTGTCCCTTCATGGCACCGAGCACATGCACGCAGTTGAAGTGCAAACATTGTAATCATCATTAACTAAGAATTAGCTTTTCATGACTTCATCAAGTTAGTGGCCTTCAACTAAAGTGGTGGATTGCTCTTTCTTTAAAACTGATGTATAATGTGTTATTAATGATAAGTTAATTAAGAAAACTCATTAATTAAACATTGGTGCTGTAGCTTGCAAAACAGTACTGCCAGTTCAATAAAGAAAGTAAAAATGTAGTTCAAAAGTTACTACTCATCACAAAACAACAACACTGTAAAGGAGTGTTGTGAACAACAATGATGGTGAATAATACCTAAATTACTAAGGTATTTTACGCAAAAAAAAAAAATTTGCTAAGTACTTGAATATGCCCAGAGTATTGCATGGTGATGTTGAACACAGTGAATGACATTCATTCATAATTTTAAGGGATGCTTTCAGTAATTAAAATGAATGTGCTTCCTGAAATATGTTTTTGCAGTTCAGTTACCTGTTTCTTCCTCCTCCAGCTAATTGCGAGAAGATCTAATTCAGAAAATATAAAAGATGTGAAGCAGTGAAGGAGTTTGTAAAATATAATTATACACAGTGCAGCTAACTGTCTTTGTTCATGTATTTCTACTCCATTTGTAATCTATGATAACTGTAATAACATATGGCATCCAGCCACTTGCTCAATCAAAAATAAGTACAAGACATGTTTTGGTTTAGATTATTATCTTCAGACTTAACCAGGAGATATTGGAACAAACATTACCCGTTCTGCTTTTTTTTTCTCCCTTTAATGGTGCCCTGGAGTTATCTTGTAACAAAGTTTCTGTTTATAACAAATATCTTGAATGTGCAAGGCAGGTGACTTTTCTATTTGCATTTGACAATTTCTGCATTATTGGGGCATGACTGCCATCTGTAGTTCAGTGGAGCTTCGCAAAAACATTGACAGGGATGTGTATCACGTCATCCGTGTGCGAGAGCGTCCTTGTATGCAGAGCAACATACAAAACGGTGATTCGCACGTAGCACTACTAGTGGTCATACACTCCACAGAATACGTTTGACAATTTGCAAAACATTGCAACTTCTTCACATAATGAGAAATCCAAATTAAAACACTGGTGTGCTTTGACTTTATTTATACATGCAAACAAGATTGAGACCTGTGTTGATAGCGCTTTTTTTAATTGGGTAGTGGGATAATAAGGTGGGTAAGGGTCTGTTATACAGACTTCTTAAGTTGGTATGGGGTATTGGAAGGGTTTGGAACTGGGTGGGAAGGTGCAATGTTAGCTGGTGCAGGAAGATGTGTACATGGACTATGAAATATTTACAGAAGCCACTTTGAATAAATGCTTTGATTTGAGTTTCTTTAGACTATGCATTGAAGTTTTGTACTGGATTATTCAATGTTGATTTGAATCACAAATAATTGTATTAATGATGCCGTAAATAATCAACCAGACTTCAACACCTTGGTCCTTTTTAATCATAAATAAAACATATCAATAAAGACTTATGTTAATTCCAGAATTATGTTTTTCATAAGTACTTGGTAAAGAAACTTCAGTCCTAGTGTTACATAATATAATATCTTTGCAGCCTGGTCTAGTACCCAAACCTAACTATTACATATGTATTACAACATGTTTGAACACAGTGATGTATTCCTCTATCTGCCGACTAACATCTTTTATTAATTTGTGATGAAACAGGTTTTGTGCAAATTGGAGACTTTAATGTGGGTGAAGTTGATGACAATGCAATGAATTTAGAGCTCATGAAGTAGGGTAATATAGCAGACAGACAGAAATAAAAGGACAAACGGGCCAAAAGTACTTGTGAAATTCACTCTAGGAGACAGCAGGCTTTAGAGTGAACTGCCTGTGTTCCCTCCTCTCACCTTAGGGAGTCCTAAGGCTCATAATCACAGTCCAGCATGAGTAGGCAGATGGCCTCCAGTTATACTGTGACCTCACCAAATCTGCCATGCATCAACTGCCTCTGTGTTCATTGGAAAAGCCTGGAAAAAGTTTTTGGGACGCAGTGGTCTTGGATCAGCTTTCACTTCAGTTGGGGCTTAAGCGTTAAGGAAAGTAATTTCCCTTTTTCACATCTTCCTCAAATCTCTCAGTCTGTCTTACAACTGAAGTTTGAAAGTGGGGAAGATGGAGAGCAGGCGTACTGTGATTGGGATCAGTGTAGCAGAAAGCTGTGGGATTCAAGGGACCTGGCCTGACAGTTACAGTATGCTCCTCTCTTCTCGACTCCCTGCCAGGCCCCAGCTGAGGCCATCTGTTTGGGTGACGCCGCATGCCCAGATATACAGTATGTTTGTTTGATAGATTATATGACTGTCGGCAGGGAAACTGCCTTTCCTGAAAAAAATGCAGCACTGACTCACATGACATGAAGGTTATTTATTTATCAAGTAAATCCAGCCCAAAAATGACATGCGTTCTACTGCTAGATAGATTGACACTTGATGGAGCGGTTTTGACTGGTTGTTTTAAAGCGAGGACATATGGTGTCATTTTTATTTTTTAGTTCATTGTACAATACTTTTTATTGATTAATGAAAAGATTATGATACGTTTTTGGAAAACTTAGAGTTTTTATTGAGAAGTTGGGTTGTTTTGGCACTGATTTGCATGGCAATGTGTCAAGCTAAGGAGTCAGCCACAAGTGGGTGGTAAAGTCACTGTGTCCGCCACATGAAGGTTTTTTTTGGTAAAGCTACATTTTGCCAAATAACGCTTTCTTTAATGTTTAAGTCTTAACGGTGTTAAAAAAGTTGTGCATGCATAATTTTGGCAATGCAGAGTTTACTAAATAGACAAAGTTCTCTTTTTTAAAACAAAATAGCCGTGCCTCATCGCTAACTGCCCTTGCTCTCACATCATTAATGGAAACTGTGGGTTGCTGTTTGTATTGATTTCATACGCTCCACATTTCCCATGCTCACAAAACTATGTGGTTCCTGTGTTTTGATGGGGGTGTTTTTCACCGCTACCATATGCAAAGCAAACAAAGAAATATCAAATGTGGATTGAGCTTTACATAGCCAATATGATTAATGAAAAATTGCCTGTATTGACCCCGATTCACAATGACTAATAGCAGTTGTGTACAACTGTATGCAATGTCTAAGCCAGACACAGACTTTTTCCATTTACATTTGACTACAATCCTGCAGTGTGCTGTGAATGGCCATCTGAACTTGCAAGTTTCACACATGTCGTTCCCTGCCCCCTATTGCCTGTTACTTTTCAACAATGCCGTGTAATTGGTTGTGGGTTGCATATTTTGTTTTTTTCTACAGTATGTTTATTTCTTGTTTAGAGGAACTTGAAAGTCATGTCTGCTCCCACTGTCACTTGCAAGTTCCATCTGGTGTGGAAGCCATTAAATGAACAGACCTAGTGTCGCAGACAGTGAGTATAATGGTTTTTGCTCACAGAGCTGCCGTCAACAGCAGTCTGAGAACAGGCCAGAGTTGATTTTGTTTGGAATAAACATTTGGCTTTATTGCCCTTTAAAATAATTCAAAGATGTTTCAATTGATTTCAAGCTATTTTTAAGTTTTTTGGATAATCATATTATATTGAATTGTGTCTATAATTGGTTAATAAAATGGATCATTAGCTACACATATTTGTAACATAATCCAACTAATTTTAATCTACATGAGAAACCTTGTTTAGCATCTGTTAACTATTCCTTAAAACAACATGACATATTTCTTACTTGCTGGAGGAAAATTGTTGTTTTTTGTTGCCCTGACTGTATATGGAGGATGTTCAGATTTAGTTTTTCGCATATTTTCTACTGCATATCGGTTTCATATTCATAATTACTAACACATACAATGAAGTATGTTTCCATGTATTGAGAAAATCTAGCTAGTCTGAAAAGTCTGAATATAAACCCATTATTAGAAAGGAAAAATGGTATTATCCTTTAAAAAACTCTTATAAACTATTAAATCATATCACATATCAAAAATAACACACGTTTAGCTCCGTAAACACAAATGTGCTGTGTTTACAGAGCTACTGTAAATATACGTTTATATTTGTGCCGGCTAGAGAGTATTTTTATTTGTGAGTCTAGTTAAAAAATGCTGGAAACTCATTTGTTTGCAATTCACACATAAAAGAAAGTGACCAATTTGCAAGATTGCCAGAGCTGATGTGAAACTCATTTACTGCACCCCCACTTCGTGGTTGCTTGATCAACTAAAGGCAACTTCCCCAGATGTACTGTAGTTTGCATAGACCTGCAGGCACGCCAACACACGAGTGCTCATGTACTGTACATACAGTACACACACATGCAAATAGACCACCACAACCAATCCCCTCAATTTTCCTTTGACATCAAAAGGAAGTTGTTGATCAAACCCTATATTTGAAATGCACATTTGCATATATTCAGTGTGCTTTGATGAGTAGGCTCCCGCTGTAACAGAGTACTCAGTTCTTCGATGCCTCCCTCTTGGAATGATTCCGTGGCATTATCTCTTCCCTTTTAGTGTATATAGCTGTTTATTTGGCAGGGAATGTTGTCTTAGCTGAGCCTTGTGACATAGAGGGAGCTTCTGGCGGCCTCTGAACTCAAGGGAGACATTCCTTGCCTTCATCTTCTGGTTGGGGGTGGGAGGGTGAGGCTTGGCCGTTTCAGAGCCTCCCAGCACATTACAGTATATGCCCCAGATAGCTGCATTCTTATCCCCACTCTCTACCTAACCTCCTGCACAAAAACTCTTACACACATAGTCTGGGCCCACATCCTCCATATCCACATTTTTACTGTGTCCTCCCTGTTTAATCATCTGGGAAAATATTTATTCATGGTCGCCATTACTTCCCCTGGATGTGTTGAAAAAGTTGTCTTTTTATCTGCACTATCACTTTGAGTGCCTTCAAGGTGAACTTTATGGTCTGTAGGTGAGATTCCTGCCAAAATGCACACAGTGCTGGTCCAAATAGGATAGTGAAATGTTTTCATTGTTTTGGCTCAACTCTAGCATACTGGATTTCAAATGAAACCAAGACTGAGGTTTAAGTGCTGACCTTCCGCCTGAGCACCTTTTAGGGGTTGTTTGCATCTCTAGTGTGTGAACAGTGTAGGCCTCGTACTCTTGTTTAACCCTTGGGCTTATGTATAAAGTGCTATAATTGTTAAACAGTTCATCAGGAGTTAATGTACAGTACACACCCTCAAATTGAAAGTGAAAATCAGTGCATTAAACTTTTTGTCTTTGTTAAATCCAATGTGCTGGAGAACGCCACAAATTGTCAGATGATGTTGTTTGTTCAGATATCTAAAGCTAACTTTGACTGTAAAGTCGAACACACATGTTCTTGTGCAGTGGAAATCCTAAAATGTCATGCTAAGTTTCTGCCGATGACTAGTGGCTAACTAGGTAGCCGTAGCTCTTTGCCCGCTCCTTTAAACTTTTATGTTGATCAAAATCTTAGTCTTGTATGTGTACCTGTTACTGTTAATAAGAAACCCTTCAGGATGCAAGACAATATTTTTGGTGGATGGAGTCAAAGATTTTACCCTAAGGAAAACATTGTCTGTTTTCTGTCATTTGAAATTGGTTTGGTTAGGTTACTTCAGTCTCATATGGCATCATTTTTATTTATTATAAAAACATTTTGTCGTACAAGCTCTTGCAACATGGACCGTGTTGATTTTTTTATTTTTTATCCCTGCCTTTTTCCTAAAACATAACAATAAAGGAACTGACTGGGACTTCATATTAAAAAAATGTTTTTGTTTTGTTTTAAGTCTAAAGATAATTTACTCATTGCTAGATTTAGCCAATGATACTTCGAATTTTTATTTAATTTGGCGTCCTGCATTTAACAAATTCTGACTGTGCCATCAAATCTGTAATGTATGTATTTAAAAAAAAATAATTCCACCCAGATAGTTAATTGCATTCACCTTGCGGCCCAGGTACAAATTGGTCCTTCGTTTGATAGCTCGCGCAAACACCATCGAGACTCACTGTTCTAACCTAATTTTCTCTGAATTAATGTTTTTTTTTTCCTCTTAAGAAGCACAGTTCTGACAACTGGGACAAAAGTTGTGGAATTCAAGCACTCCCTTATGCTGTTTTTAATCCCATAAATAAGTATGCCTAGAGCAGCACTGTCACATTCACAGAGCAGCATTTTAAAGAGATCTACCCCAGTGTGCTCTGTGATCAGCACTGCATTGTGCATATCCAACATGTCCTTAAAGTGCTCTGGGCATTGCGATCTGACTTATTTCCCTGAGTGACTTCTCCCACATCAAAAAATCGTCTTACTCTAGTAACATGCTTAGTGTTGCTTGCCCACAGAAATAGCAACCGAAACAAGGTCACTGCCAAATGCTTAAGTCTTTTTAGAGGCTTGAAATGACATTCTCATTTTTAAAGTCAATCCACTGTCATCTAACAGATTTGTCAAAAAAAAAAGAAGCAGAATACTGAACCATAAACACAGTTTATGGATTTAAAGACGCATTGGTTAAGCTCTTGATGGTAGTGCTCATAAACACTTTTGATACTCATCTTTCAGCCTTACATTTTCCATGTATCAAGCTATTTATGTATGTCAGTGGTAGGATAGATGGAGATGCCACACATTCGTTCTGCTGGAGGTCATACACAAGTAAGCACAGTCAAACCACTTCTTTTATAGTAAGCACAGAAGATACTTAACACAAAGCCTGATCAACTGTATCTTTTTTTTCTTTTAACAAATTGGGGGTTATGTACTTAAAATCTAATTACCATGCTGTTCGCTCACAGAACAAAATCACACAGCTCGAGTCTGTACGCGCCCCAAAGTGACCTTTCAACAACTTGTGTTTTCGATTCCCTTACTTAGACAATTCATTTTTTCAAATGAATGGAACAACTGAGCCACAGGTCACAGCTGGGGTAGGGCAAGATCACACAGTATTAACAATTCAGTGCAAACACATGCGGCTGCTGGGATGTGTATGCTATCAGTTTCAAACGTCTTTGATCTTGAGCTACATTTTTTTGCATTTCAGATGTTTCTGTGAAGCACTCATGTTCATCTCTTCAAAGTCCAGATAGCCCCAATTTATCAAACCTCACCGGAACATGTCAAACTTCATTCAGTTTTGCTGCACAATGAAAACTCATCATTTACCAATCAATAAATCTGCACAGCTGTAGTCAGATGTAGAGATGATGAAATATGAATTATGAGTTTGCTGAGGCCTTCTTTTTTGCAGACATCCATCATTGTCAACAAAATGAGTCCAGCAAATATTCAATTAAGACCTCAGGGCTCCATTCCTCATTCATTATTCCGGGGTTAATTTGCAGCCGTAGATTTGTCTTTTGTCACTTTGGGGCTAAGAAAGGATGGCTAAGAAAGTACTCTCACTCTTCCTGCAGTCGACAGCAGGGGTCTTTCATTGTGTTTATCAAGTTCTTTTGAAATTGTTAACAGTAGCAGTGTGTGTTAGAATGACATCGTTGTGTACTGGTTAGCACATCTCTTCACCCCTGGGCACTCACTTACACTTTGCTTTGTGTGAAGATAGACTGTAGACTGCTACTTGATGTTCACATGAACATTTTTCCAATGTTCTACATCTTTCACACAATCTAAAAAAACATCTCCTTCAGAAACCAGTCAGAAGGTGTACACAACTTTTTACCTGCCTAATGATTAATTAAGTAGTAATAATACAAACACTTCAAATTATACCTTTCAACTTGATATAACCTTCCTTCTTTTGTTTCATGCCAGACTAAAACACTAGTAACACATTGGAAATGTAGAGGCAATAAGTATTTCTAAAAGAAAAGCCGATGCCAAGGCACAAAGCTTTGCCAGCCAAAGGTTGTTGTTCACCATCTGCGACTAGTTTTAGCCTAAGTTTAGCATGAGCGTAGTGACTTTCATTGGTGTTTTACAGCCCTTGTATTACAGAAGTTTTGTTATCAAGTGATGTTAAGTATAAATAACATCCTCGCTGGATTGAGCTAAATTGCAGGGAAGAGACGCAAGCGAAGGAAGAAAGGAGACACGTTAGCATAATGCAAAGCACCTAATGTCTTCTGAGAAGCTCCTTGCAGCCTTGAAATCAAAACAATAAAGAAGTAGTGAAGGAAATTAGTAAGTCATTTATTATACCCTATTTGTCATAGGGCCTTTTTTATTTTTTACATTAAAAGGAAAATAAGGTCAATTGCATTGCTTTTGTTGTTGCAAAAAATGTTCATATGGGTAACCTGAATCCTACAATTATTTTAAGAATGTTTTTCTATGGTAAAGTGATTTTGGTTTAATTTGTATAGCTAAAGTTAGAGTGCTTAAGTTAATGCCGGGAAGAGAGCATGTTTGAGGTTGTTTGAGTTCCCTTAATTCATGGTAATTTGTCCAATTTCTTTTCCATAAAGATAGGTGTTTGGATATTTTCTGTTTCAACTCGAGCAAGCAGGTTCTCAGGTGTTGAAGTAGTAGTAGTAGCAGCAATATCTTTTTCTTTTTTTTTTTTACCAAGTCTGCAATTTCTTACCCACAGTGTGCCATCTCACATAGAAAACTCTTGACTGCAGAATGTTCGGTCTCGCCTCAGGCTACCATGCAGGCCAGTCCAGCTCATTGATTGCCTTTTCATCAAGGGGATGGGGTTGTGCGGTGAGGAAGAGGTGAATGTCGCACTGAGTGGCAAGTGGTGTGGGAGCAGTGGGAGAGCCATTGGCTGACAGGATAAAAGTTAAACACTGGCCTACGGTCTTGTCTCACAGCTGGAGTCAGCTTGTTGCCTTGAGGCAGGGGCCCAGTTTATTGACCAAGCTGGTACCGCTCACCTGCCCAATCGCTGCCTGCTTCACATGGATTTTTCTTGAGCCCAGCCAAGTCTTAAGAGATGTCCATGTGTTATTGATTCAAATGTTCACCTTTGTAGCTAGCGTACAACTGTATTCTGCTTTTCAAATTTAACATGTAGTGTTCAGCTGTGAGGTAAGGTTTCTTGAAGCTGAAGCTGCCAATTTCTAGTATCTCTTTTCTTATACAAAGCCAGAGGGACTTCCAGTCCCAGTGATCCTTATTCTGTGATTAGTCCTATCAGAATCCACATCAATCCCGTGTCCAGCCAAGACGAACGGTCACCCACAATTGAGCTTCTGACTGCAGATATGTCAACAACTCTCACAGACCATCTTGAGATGTTAGAATGGACTGCTTGTATGTCATTCACATCGTGGGAAATAATTTTCTTTAATGTCCAACACACCCACTGCTGGTGTGTTGATATGTTCACCACTAAGGGCTGGATTTATCTTTTACCCTGGGAACACACCAAAGGTTCATGGTCGTCCGTTGGTCAGCGGGTCAGTGGTTCAATCCCACTAATGTGAATGTTTACCTACCTCCTGATGAGCATATGGCACCTTGTAATGCAGCCTCTGACTCTGGGTGAATGGGTGTGTTGTAAAGTGCTTCGAGTGATCGCTAAGATTGGAAAAGTGCTTTATAAATCCAGTCCATTTACCATTGCGATACAATACACAAAGAAAACTTTACACTCAACTCCAGTTAAACCCCCTACCTACTACCAAACTGATTCTGAAGAACGCGTGCATGAAGTTGCTACACTGTTAACCAAAAGCAATGTTTTCAGTCAAGATCTCTACATCTGCCAACATCATTTCTCAGTAGACCCAATAACAGAGGAAGTTCAACTATTGATTTCTGCATACAGCAAATTCTTGGAATGCCATATTTCTTTTGTTTGATGTGCCAACATCAATATCTAGTACTGTATATTTGTACACTTTTTTGATATATTCTCTTTAATTATGTGCACAGTGTTGACATAACTTCATACTTTACATTTATTTAACCTTTTTAAAGACTGCATATTAGACTTCTACTTCGGAATTTTTTGTTCACAAGCTATTCCAACTGTTTCTCTTTGATATGGGAATATATGACATTTCAGCTGAATCCACTGACACTTTTTGCCTTGCACAGTAGATTTTCATGAAAGTCAAGAGGTTCCAGCATTACTGCCAGTGCTGGGCTTACTTATTAACTCTGGACAGGCATTGATGGAACAATAGTCTGGTCCTGTTGATGAATCTGCATTGTCATCTTATTAATACCCCCACACGGCCAGGGCGGCTGCCATGGATTTTCCATCTAAATGGATTAAGTATTCATTTCTTATGCCTAACCACCAAAAATAGAGGTTAGGAACCAAGAAAACATGAGATAAAGGGCTTTGCCTACACACAATCACTTCGGTTACTTCTCAGCCCCCTTCAGATTGACCCCCACCTTTTTTGGGGGCTCCTAACATAAATAGATCAGCTTGTTTTGTCAAGGCCTATGCATATATATGAGGGCTTAGTGTCTTTTGTGTATCTCACATTCTTAATATATATTTTGTTTTTAGGGTTACTGATACAAACCACGAAAACAACTGGAAATGTATTTTTTGTTTTTTAAAGCCTTGAACTGAGGCCTGAGCATAGAGATATAGTATGTTTTTGACACATGTGCCTCTTTGTAAAAAAAACTGAAAACTGTTTTGATATATACACTTTATATATTCAACATGATTTCTTTCAGGATTTGTACCTTGGGATTTTGTGACCTGACCATAACCTGTGCATTAAGTTGTCCTTTGTATGTTTGGACAATCAATTGGGCCACAGACTAAACAAAAAGTTCTCTTCTACATTCATCACATTAAAAGTGTGACTGAGACTGAAGTGTGGCAGGCCATGTGTCTGGCACGCTGCAGGTGGGGAGATAGCATACTACATTCACACAATAGGCTTCAGCTTGACCTCTAAAATGTCACATGTTGCCAAGATGCATCTTGGCAATTGTCCTGCACTGAAGGGATTTGCGGGGAGAAGAAGTGGGATGAGAATGGGGCATAGAGATAGGTTGTGGAGTCAGCCCTGGATTTATGTGTCTGTAACAGAGCCATTTATGAGGAGACAGTTGCCCCTTTTCTTCAGGGGGAGTTGCTTACCACAGAAGCTGCTGTGCAAATATTAGCTGTCCTGTCGCACCTGCTGCCATTGTTGGATTCACCCCCTCTCTCCTGGTTTCCCACCCTGTATCGCTATACACTTCATTTGCCATGCACACAAAGGAAGACTGACACACAATAGAGGAACATTTTAGCATTGCCTTGGCCCTGCATTGGTGTCCTGACACAGGGTAAACAGGGTGATACGACCTCTCATCCCCCACGGCTGGTCGGTGCTCTCCTTTAATCTGGAGTATCGGGCATCGTACTGAAGTATTGGTCATTCACAGGCCACAATGCCACAATGTTCACAGGGAGCTGACCACTGCTGGCCAACCCGTCAACCTCATCTACATATGTATTTATAGCTTGTGAAAGACACACCAGTGTCGGAGTCTGGGGGCAGTAGATGGCAGTTTGTATTTATGTTGATAGAAGGACTAATCTCATTGTCCCCTTACCCAAAGAGTTTTGTGTTCCCCCTCAATCACCTTAAAATTCTGTTAATTCCCCCCTTTCTCATAAATATTTATTTCCCCCTGTTGCATAAATGATGCTGACCCCATGTTCTCAAATGCTGGACTTCTCCCACAACTTTCCAACTTTTTTTTTTTTGATAGCCTAATTTAGTTTTTATATGAACTAAATCCATTGCAAGCAAATTAACATGGAAATACATTTTTATTCTAGCTTTAAAAATGCTCCAGCCAACTGCATAAATTGAGACATATACATTCAGTTTAGTCTTTGTTGAATTAAAATTCTGTGTATTTATTTATACTTAATAGTTAATTTTCTTTCCTTTGTGAATTCTATTTGGTTATTAAAACGAAAGTAAATTACCATAGTCTGAAATATAAAACATAAAAATCTTAATTTAAGTAATTGGTTTTACCATTTTACTTCGCCATTTTTTATTGTAACTGTAATAAAGTAGGTGGCATTTTGTTCAGCCTTGTTAACTCCTGTTCTTTGATATGATTGTTTTCAATCTAACTTCCCACATTCATTTTATACTTATTTAGGAATTTGGGGAAAATTAACAGTCAAAAGGTCCAGGTCAGTTTGACCCAGCTGAGCGGTGTTGCTGAAGTCCTATGTTCTACCTTGTGGGGCTGAAAATTAAATGTTGCCTAAACACACATAATTTGACACATGTGCATGTCTTTGACTATAGTACATCACTACATCATATAGATATAGGTATTAGTGTAGATGTAGTGTGTGTTTGGCTTCTCGCCGTTTTAAAATGCTGTTGTTGTTTTAACTTTGTTGCCAAGTGTGCCTTAAAAGATTGTACGCAATCAACATGCAGCACAAAGTGTTTATAACCCTCTTTGTTCCCTTCAGTCTTACTCTGTGTGGCTGCCCCCAGTGTGCCCTTTCTTCTTTTAACGTATTGCTTTCTGTATGTGTCTGAGATGTGTGTGTGTGTGTGTGTCTGTGTGCGTGCATGCCTGCACACACTGACACCCATATCCTCACAAGCACACACAGAGGGGGGTCCCTGGAGTTGGCCACAATTATTGTGTGTATCGCTGCTTACTCATTATGTCTGACAGGCCACACCACTTCTGCTCTCCTGCTGTCTCCTGTGCGTTGCCTCCTATGGTTGCCTCCTACATCATCCCCCTTCCCAGTGCACACACAAACAAAGACACATTCAATGTGTATGGGTGGGCAGTGTCCATTCATGCAGGGCTTTAGAAAATCTTCACAGGGTGTCAGTTTGCCTTTTGCTCCTACTTACTATGCTAAGCCTTTTTTTAGAATCTCAGAGTGTTTCATGCAGAACATGTAGTTTTTGTTTCTCAGTGTTTACACCTATACAAAGTAATTATTAACTGCAGCTCAGAAAGTATGCCTGCCCTTTACAGTACACATTTGGTTGGGCGGACTGCATTTTCTTTTATATAATAAAATAATACATTTTTAGATAAATAATGCTACATGTTTTATTGTTGTGGTTCTTTCCAGTTGGTGGAAAAGTTGTAAATCATTTTATCTAAACAATTTATTATGAAATTAATCTATAGATTCAGTTATTGCTATGGGTGGGCACTGTTCACATTTGGGGTACCTGGAATTCGCTATCGGTACTATACCTTTTTTCTGTACTTTATTCTCTCTGTAATACCAATAATGTAATATCAATTGTAAATGATATGTCCAAACCTTCTAATTTCAATATTGTTATTTATTTAGAACATTTTACACGCATCACAAAATAAAAACCCCTCTCTACCTCCTTCTCCCCTCCCAAACCCGTCCCTTTAAGCCTGTCAGTCTGTCACCAGGTCATAGCGTGAGAAAGCTGTTGTGTGTGTCTGGGAGGACGCACATGTGAGACGTGTTGCCCTGGCCAGCTTTTTCCGCATTCCGCTTTACAAATATTGCAGCCAGTGTCTCCATCGAGTTTTATAAAAGTGTAACCACACTTAAGACCACTTTCGGCTCCCACCCTCTCGAACAAGCTGCAGGGGTGACATAGACTCGCTCCCTCTCTTTCTCTCTATACCTAAGCTTCGTGTTATAAATGCCGTATACAGAATGATTTCCATTGAATGTTGGTTGTTAAAACATAATCATCCTTTTAATGGTATACCTCAACGCATCTTTTCTTACTAAAATGTGATATACACATATCTATCCAATTCTTAATGTATAAGTGGACAAGGTGAATGTTTTGGGGGGCTTTTATTTGATTCTGTTCCATTAAAATGTTGTTATTGTTAGATTTGTAAGATTTGATTTTATACACATGCACTACATCCACCACCTCTTTGGTCTTTGTACCTTAATGGACACAGCAAAGAGGGATGACTTTGACTTTTCTTGCTGTTCAAGAGAAACAGCAGTTTGCAGATATTTTACCACATTCAGGCACCTAAACGATACCTTTAAATTTTCTAGTGCAGTCAACCCTATGTTAATTCTGAATTACAAGTGCAGCATTGCTGCTTGCAACATATCGCCTGAAGCTAACCCCAACACACTTTTGTCAAACAAGGGAAAAATGCAAACGGGGAGGCCAGACTCCAATTAATTGGCCATAGATATGCAGCTACATGAAACCATTAATGGGGAGCAAATAGCTTTAACTTTGTTTCTAATGTAATATAAACTTTAATTAATAAAGTGTGTGATGAAGTGGAGACTTATCAAACAAGCCCTGTGTCCATTAAAGGGCTTAAACCCTCAGAAGGCAGGTTTATTAAACCCAGTTTCAAAACGTGTTTATGAGGCCCATGGAGGGAAAACAGGGAGAAATGCCGAGACATGAAGAAAAAGAAATGAGTTTGTGTAATTAGTGAAAATTAAGAGCTTTTAATCCTGGAGGAGGGATGGTAGGAAGGGATGTGGGGAGGGGGAGAGCGTTAAGAGGGAAGTGTTGGCATGGTGAGATGGGTGGGAGGGACTGTGGAACTAGTGCTTAGCTTACTTTTGTTTGCCCCTGAAGAAATGAGCGAAGACTCAAAAGCACACACCTAATAAAGATACTCATTATAAAATATGGTTATTTTCATAAGGGGCCTTGAAAGCACAGGCTCCTTTATCTACAGGACCTCGTCGTTCCAAAAAAAAAAAAAAAAGCAGGGGAGTCCTGTCACATTTTCGCACCGGTTTGCGTGGGTAGATGCAGATTCAGTTTCATTAACTAGAAGGGCACCCTGAGAGCGCAGAGCTCTGCCAAGGCCGTGCGTTTATCCTCCCTGTGATTCGGATCTCCTCCAAAAATTAATGGGATCTTCCTCGGCCCATGCTGCACAATTCTAACCAAGTTTCATGAAAATCGGGCCAGTAGTTTTTTTCCGTAGTCCTGCTGACATCAAACAAACCGATCCGAAAAAACCTCACCTCCTCGCCGGAGGTAACTATATCTGCGAAGGAAGTGATTTCATCTGGTCAGCTATCCAGAAAAATGTTCTAAAAGTTCTATGCATAAAAAGTTGTATTCTATACAGCTAAAAATAATCATCTTTATATACCACTGCAAAGTTCTTATTTCCTATATATTTGATGCATGAGTGTCTATATCCCTCATTCCCACCTTAATCTCAGCAGAAGGTTTCTCAGACTTTATATTGTCAAGAGAAATGTTATTTCCTGGTCCATCTGAGGATGGCATTTCTTTGCTCCATTTCATGACACACATCAAGACAACTTCCACTGACAGTTTCTGCTTCGCTAGCCTGACCTTCTAAAATGGATCCAGATGTTTTAAGTGATGGACAGAAGAAGTGAAGACGGAGAGAGCAGTTGTGTTTTGTAGACAGGGTGATAGTATTGCATTAGATGGAAACGTACAATCATCCCCTCTGCAGGAATTGCACTGCTGCAGAGTAGGGGGAAAAAAAAAAAAAAAAGGCAGATCCCGCTGTATCTGTTCAGTGAGTTTGGCATTACATACATGAGTTAAATGTGCTCTTCATGTTCATACTGCCAGTCAATGATGCCAATCATCCGAGGAATATAGACCATTCAAGTTTTAAGTGTAGCAAAGTAGTTTACACCCAAGTGGAGGATGGTAAGTAATTTCTGAACATTGTCTCAGGTAAAGACCCCCTATTGTTTACAACGGAGCCATGAGCCATTTTAGTGTGCTTTTCTTAGTGCCACGAGCCATGCGAGTGATTGCTCTCGTCTATGAGCTCACTTAACCTCTCCCTCCTGTGGAGTTTTTCTGGCACAAAACTGCTCTTAATGGATGTTATAACTTCTTCTGCAGCCCGTGCCTTTGTCCTTGCAGAGGAATTACAACTCTCATTAAATAGCTGTTATTTTTTTCATTATCAGCTGAATATACAATAACTTTACTTTGATAAAATAAAGTATACTAGAAATGCAACTTTTCCATTGACTCCTTGCTTCTGCGTAGTATCACATGGTTGTTCGTCTTCATCCTATCACAGAGCTCCCTTCCTTAATGTTTGCTTTGATGGTTCCTAAACAAAAAGAAACACACACACACCCTCCTTTTATGTATGTTTCAGACAGATGGTAAACATGGAGTTGACTGCGGAGAAATATTTCATCCAGCATCTGAGAAGCACAGCCGGGACATATTCCTGTTGAATTCCTGCCCAGGCTTCTAAGTGCAGAGCATTCTGATTGTCATGTTATGATTGTCCCGCCCTTTAAGCAACCGACAGCACACGGCAGGATCAGGATGTTTGTTTTGGATGAGAGAGAGAGAGAGGGAGAGAGGGAGAGAGGGGGAGGGAGGGAGAGAGATTTTTTCCCTCTAATATTTGTTGGGCTGATGGTGAAAATCCATTGGCATTTCTGGAGATCAGTAGTTGGTTTCGGGTGATTAGGTGATGAGCAAGATATACAGAACACCATTTCTATCTGATTTGTTAGAAAAACCGAATCTCTCAGTTAAAAATGCCTAAGTAGTTTTGCTGTTAAATAAAACACATTTTTAGACAATAACACGAAGGCTATTGTCCAAACTTAAGTTTAATATGACATACTGAGATTGGTTGAATGATGCTTTTTTTAAAGTTGCTTTCACTTTGGCCTACCTTCCGAAGAACCAGGATTTTTAATTGTAAATTGTTGGTAACTCTACATAAATTAAAGTGTAACAATATACCAAAATAAAGCTAACTTTGTTAATGAACATTATCAAAAGAATGACGAAAGTCAAAGCTGGTGCTGTGGAGAGCTTGTGCCGTGCTCCATGCAACAGTGTCTGTCATGACTCTAGGCTGACTTTGTAAGTGACAGGGATGGGGGTACTTTTAATGCGTCCACTACCTTCCACTATGCACTTTGTTCTCCCGGGAAAGGAAGTCGGTGTGAGCTTCCTCTGCTGCTTTTAAATCTGTGGCGTCCCATAAGGGAGAAGTCCATGAGTGGCCACTGGGAATACTCTGTGAGCCTCCTGCTCTGATAAAAAAGACAGCTACTTACAACAGAGGTAGAGGATGGACAGAGAACAGGAGGTTGGGAGACAGTTTCGAGGTGAGAGAGAGTAAGGTACCGCAATTTAGGGAATTGTTTGTGGACGGAAAGGGACTCTGAATAAGTGTGTCCTTTGTTTTGAATAGCCGAGTAGCTTATTAAAATAAGGATAGCCGGTATCACGATAATAGCACAAGCATCAACATAAATCAGGCTGTTTTTTTTTTTTTTTTTTTTTTTTTTTCTTTTTCATTTGTTCTGAGAGTTCAATGACGCTTACACAGGCAAACACTTTAAACCTGAGGGAATATGGAGACCACTCATCCTCCATCTGATGAAATTGGTAGGCAGAAAAGGTGCTCTGTCCTTCAGTGGTGGCCTACTTTGAAAGGGAAATAGCAACTATTGGAAAAATTGAATGCCAATACAGTACTTAATATGTGTGCATATCAGGCTAGTGCAATGCTGTGGAGGCACACCTGAGAGGAATATGAAACTCTGGGCCAGGTGCTTGGATCCCCGAGAGAGTGGGGACCGGAGGGTTTGGAGAACAGAGGGAGTGTTTGAAGTCCTGGAGGACGCTGCTGATTGTGGGTGGTATGGAAAGTCATAAGCCTCAAAAACACATGCTGCCACCTGGTTGTCTGAAATAGGCTGCCATGCAATTATCTTGGTCCTGAAGTGCATGTGCAATTTGGAGGCATTGCAGATTCAGGAATTGGTACTTTTCACTGCATCCATTTTAAAACGAAGGCTCTCATATATTTATATTTGTATATAATGCTTGCAATCTAGGAGGCACTCTATCCTGCATATGTCAGGGCCAATGCTGAAAGGCACAATTTCTACAATACAGCCCTGCTTCCAGCGGTTTTTGTATTCAAATCATACATTTTACAAATGCTTGATCTATGAATATGATATAAACAATATTTCTAATCTTTTAATTATCTTACTTTTCTCTTTCTAGAAATAAAAGCAACATATTCGAGGTAGTGAAGAGTGCGAGACAAGGACGATGTTGGAGAAGTTAAATCATTATCTGCCCTCATAGATTCTGAACCCTTTTTAATGTTTGAGATTTGTTGTATTGTAATAGATCGTCAGAGTCGGAGGTAAACATGGTAGAGGATTCAGGCCTTCCTTCTTAATTTTTTATTTATTCTTTTTTCAATATAATTTGAACAGATTTTCCCTTGTGAATGTCAAGATTATTTTTGTCCCCTTTTTTTGGTTGCTTTTGCCTGCTTTTGCCTTTGACAAGCACAGCGGAGGGGTGGTCCCTACTGTTTCTTTGTGCATCTCACAGGCGACCCGACCCCACCAGACTCAACTGCTGTCACAGATAACAGCTCCTGGGTTGAAAAAGACGAGGCAACAGGGAAGCAGTCTATCAGAATGAGAAAATGCCTCCCATATACAGTACACATATGTAGTTTTGTGTGCACACACACGGAGTTGTGTGCATGTGAACACACCTCATCATTTGCATGCACACACACACACACACACACACACACACACACACACACACACACA
>CALSCE010009297.1:1532245-1574460 GCA_943593645.1 Bovichtus variegatus
CACACACACACACACACACACACACACACACACACACACACACACAGACCATTCTGCATTACACTAGTTTTTTCGAATGGCGGGCAGGAAACCACTGTATATCCCTTTCAAGATTATCCCTTCCCCTTTCTTCCACATCCTCCAATGGAAGGCTTATCCTGTGCTGTAGGATCTGTGAACCTCCCCTCCTCCCGAGTCCCAGCACTGATGCAAGGATCAATGTGAATCAGGTGAAGCTATGGTTGGAAGGAGAAAAGGGAGGAAGGAACAAAAATGGAATCGTGGTACACTGTCTTTTCACATGAACATGGATCAGGGGCATTTTCAAGTTCTAAAAGCGTTCATCCTTTTGTCTGCTTGACTTTAGAAATGTCTCTATAGTCAGTCATGTTTTCTCACATTGGCATTTAAATCAATGTGTCATGGCAGAGAGCACACTATGATGTTAACTATTCACACAATCCGACATTGTGAAATCCTTGTTAACAGTGCGTGTTGCTTCACATGGACACATTTCTCAGGTGGAGCCCATCAGTTCAGAGAATGCATAAGAGAATGGCAGCAATAACCATTCAGAGCACCAAATTGCTTAAGTGATGTACTTACATGTCAAAGCACCACCGACTCATCTTTTAGGGCTGTAATGACAGTATTTTAGCTTTTGTGATTTCACAAGAGTGGTATCTTAAAAGCGTATCAAATGAAGATAGAAACATTATTTGTTCAGTGACTGCAGAGTGCAGTATAGTGCAGTATGTAGAATCGCCTGGTAGCCTTCCCCTGTTATACTGTGATGTCCTTGTGTGAGAAAGTTTGATATTTTGCTCTCACATGCTCCCGACAAATATTTTTTACAGCGTACTGAATGCTGCATCTGCTATGCTGTACAGTATATCAAGCATTTAAACGATGCACCATAGAATACACAGATTGTGCATAATAGAGTGCATCGTCTATTTGCATGTATTTTCCCCACATTTTCTTGCATTTTAACCCAATTCTGTCTTGGCAGCTGGAGAAATGCCAGTATGAATTTGTCTTTTCTCTTCTACGATATGTCTTGGCAGGATTCAGCAATTTTTCTCTTATGCTTCATATGTCAGACGCAAATCGGAACATCCATAAAATCCACCTGACAAGTGACACTTGGCTGGAGATAAACATCTGGTGCTAGCGCAACCTGTGTTTGTCTGTCGTTTGTGGCTATTAGGGATGCAATGGCAAATGGGAGTGGAATGCATTGATCTTTTTGTTTTTCTCTTGTGTACTCCAGATGTGGCTTTTTATGTCCATCCGGTGTGTGTGTGTGTGTGCACATTTGTTTGTTGAGGTTGTTTCATTCTATCAGAGAGGGACCAGGGAGTCAGAAAGTCAAAAGGCTCATGTCAAGATGAAGGCCAATGTGTTTGTATGTGTGTGACAGAGAGTGAGAGATTGTAGTAGAGTAGGCTGACCGGGTCAAATAAACTAGAGAAAGAACACACATTCCAGCGTTTATCTTGTGCCATTGAACATGCATTTGCCCTCATGTAGTTTCCCTTCATCAAGCAGCACCTACTGAAAGGCTTCGGGTGCCGGAGGCCTGTGTACCTGCTTTTGATCACACCCACAGCTACTTCTGTAAAGCATATGTTTCACAACATGCCTTTACACAATTACCATGACGCCTCAGTGGATACTATACTGGCTTTCTAACGTGGACATCATTGGGCTCCAGTCGCGTCTTACATTTCACTATCAATGTGATTTATAATTTTTGACATCTTGCTAATATGAAATGAGCTACTCAATAAAAGTGATTATTGCGGAAACGTTTACTGTCAAATCATACTTCCTTTGTGCATTTGTCTCATAAATTCACCGGAAAGTCACTGTAGATTTGATAGACATGTTCATTCACGAGAGATCATAGAGGAGGGATACATGACTCATATTTATTTTTTATATATTTATTGATGACATCCGTGCCATAAATAAAGTGTCTTCATGTTCCAGCCCCTTCGGTTTTCCCACTGCACCAAAATGGTGGCTGTGTAATGTTGGGACCGTTTCTTTTAAGAAAACTATTGCTTTCAACCCTTACAAATTTCTAACATACATCTCCTTTTGTCTTAATTGTTTGCAGTTTAAAAAGCAAAATAGGGAAAAAAGGGAATTATACGCAACTTGCAAAAAAATTCAAAAAGCTTTTTTGTATAATTGAAGCGGCCAGCTGTAAGGCCATTATATCAGTCGATGGTGTATTTTACTGTAAGGGTAGTAACAACTAAAAGTCTAGGTCAGCAGTATCTTTTATTGGAACCCTCCACTCACTCACTCACTCACAGGCTTCACTTTACAAGGGAAACTTCACTAAGTGACTGACTTAATGCATCAGCATCACTTTTACAGGTTAATACAGACTCCCACCCCAGTCATCCAGGCAGCAGGGTAGCAGCAGGACTCATTAACACATCATAATAGGCCTACTAAGAGGTGGGTTGTACTAAAATGGTTTGTGTACCCCAAACACCATGGAAATCCCTAATTCCATAGTAGCACAAGTCAAGAATCCAATTACACTAATATTGCTGGAGTCATCAGGCATGCAGTGTGAGAGACAAAAGCCTTCTTTACATACAGAGCTCTGACTCCCTACCTTTTCCTACAGCATAAAAACATCATCATTATCACTCATTAAGCCTGACTAACCTGTTTTTATTCTCGCTGACTAAACAAAGGATGATTGTAATCAAGATTTGGACTCTGTACTGTACAGCATGAAGTGCCTGCACTCTAGTAAGCCACATTTTAAAATAATTATAGCCACTTTTCATGTCACAAAATCATAATGACGGAAATTTCAATTGCACAAGAGGTGTCAATTTTTTACTATTTTTATGTGTGTAAATTACAGTTCATTTATTTATTTTCTTAACACTCACTCATCAAGCTACCTTCCTGTTTTTAAGGGAGTGTTTCTGTTGAGTTTTCCCCCACAATTATGTTTTTTACATCTGTTATTATGTCTCTATTAGTGGCCAATGGAGTATGGTGATTTCACTATAAGTAGTTAATTCATAGGAGGCGGTTACTATGTCTTAGAATAACACTGTCTTTGTGAGTGAGTAGCATCTAATGCATGCTTTCTGGGTAAAAAAGAGGAGGACTTCATTCCAAATGATCATGCTTTTTTTCTTTCTCAATCTCTTGTTTTTCATATTGACTCAATATAATTGTTCTTGGTCTATTATTATTACTCTATATACAGTAGATACGATACTTAGTTTGTACTTTTGACAGTGGAAGTGGTTGCTGTGAAATAAAATTTGAACATGCTAATAGTAGCTTGCTGTAGCTGGAGGGCGTCATGCCATGATTGTCACAATGCAGTGTTTGCATAAAGAGGCTACTGGGTATCATCAGAATGTGTATGTATATATATATATATATATATATATATATATATATATATATGAAAAAAGCAGCATAGACAAAAAGGGAGAGGGAGATGAATAGTTCTTGTACTGTAAACATCGAGCTAGGTAAGCAGCTCAACAACTACTGTGGTGTTGGGATTTAAATGCAGTTCACGACTGAGTGCCTCTCTTTACGCTCATATTCTCTTTGCCTTGCTTTTAACTCCATCCCCAGGTGCCGCACGGTGCATCTTTAATCAGGGCATGTCTACCTTGACACCTTCGTGTCACCATAACATGCTTCTCTGCAGCTGTTTGAAGAATAGTCATCAGGGGGCGACATGACGGAAGCTGTTACTGCCTCAATCACATTGCGAGACCAATCCCTGCTTTTTATATTATGTGTGTGTTTGTGTGTCTCTGCACGTGTACGGGGGCAACGCATGCATTTTAGTCGCAGACACAGCACCAGCTGTCTTTGATTTGATTGGGGACTTCCAACTTTACTGTATATATCTGTCCCTGTCTTGATTGCCAAGGATAAACCTATTGCTGCTAACAAGCGTGGAGTCAAGCTGCCAGAATGAGAAAAAGTCATTTCCCCTCCTCTTGTCCTCATCTCTCAGCAAACCTTGACATTTTCCAGCATAGAAATGTGAAGTATTTCTTAAGTCCTTTCACGCCTCAGTTGACAAATTGGATCAACCTATCGGTTAACCTTCACAAGAAGAAGAGATAATACTTGAGCACATTTCTTAAAAAATAATACATAAGCATGGTCGTCTTTTCCTTGTTTGACAACCTTTCATGCATCACTCTTCTTAACTGCTTGCTGTTACACACCTCCATTTTAGATCTTTCCAAAAAGCAGTGGTGGCTACACTGAAACATATTTTTTACTTGAAAAATGTTACTTCCTTGTTAAGCAGCCTATTTTCATCCTAAAATAATGAAAACAAAAAAAAAAATAAAAAAAAAAAATAATAGAATAACTGTGCTGCTCATGAAAGGCAGAGAAAGGGTAAAGCAATAACTGTACTTTAGAAAAGATAGAGAGAGGGCAGATTACATTCTGTCATCTGACAAATGTACAAAATGCAACCCTGTCGAATACACTCGAAAGTAGGACAGTCACTGCACAGACAAAACCCAAAGCAGTTTTTCTACAGCAGAGAGTATAAATGACATCCAGAACATCTTTTGTCTTATTTGAACCATGTGTTCAAGGAAAAACACTTGAAATTTTAAAAAAGCACAATTATTCATTGGCATGAGGCTTTTTTGCTTTCTTACCAGAGGTGAGAACTGTATCAATTAAATCTCTCCAGTGGAGAGATTTGTCCATGAGCTTTTTAACTCATCTTAGCACAAAGTCTATAAGAAGGGAACAGCTAGCCTCAGTTAAAAGACACAAAATAGACACAAAAAAAGATCTCAATTGTGGTTAGGCGTAGACGGCTTGTTAAACCATAATATCTCATTTTGTATATCTACATATATAAAGTACAATAAGTGAAACATTTGAATATGATGGTTTATAAGTTGTTTTTAAGGCCTTTCTGACTGAGCCTGGCTACTGTCTCCTGTTGCTTCACGTCTCACAGTACTAAAATAGGCTAAACATGTCCTGGACCGATGTTACTCCTAAAACACAGGGGTAAAACGGATATAGCTATTCTCATGTAACTCCCGGTAAGACTGCCCACTAACATATTCCCTAATACCTTCTTTAAAGAGGACCAGCAGTACAGGTGTACACCTTAAAATCTCCACCTGTTTTAGCCTCTGTGAGTATACTCCGGAGTCCTTTTTCTGGGCTTGGTCCTGTGTAGCACGGTGCTGGGAGAGGTAATGGAGACCGTGGGGGCATCAATAATCCTGCCAGCTGCCCAAGGAACAGCCTCAGCCTCAAATCTCTGTTCTTCATCCCCTCATAGTGACATGAGCTTTCAGCGTTGTCTACTGAATGCTTTAGGTTGGTTGGCATGGTGGGGTCTTAACAGACGCCAGGGGCAGCCGTTTGGACCATCAGCTAGTGCCTTCCCACCAGCGCTCAAGCGCATTGGGTTACAACGAGCTTCCCTGGCACCACCAGAGAATGGTTTCCTTGGACTGATTGGCTGTCAGGCTCAATCCATTCGCTGCCCCCAGGAGCATGTCTCCATGACCAATTTAAGAGGCAGAGTCAGAGCCTTCCCACACTCCCTGCCTCTGAGAGAGAGAGAGAGAACAACAGTCATGTGTAGATCTGAGCAAATTAAATATATACTTGTTAAAAGGCTGCATCAAGCCCCAGGTCATTGAAAATGCTCAGAGTTATTGATTTTGCTCAGCATTGTTGTGGCATCTCTTTTGAGTTTATTTTCACAGTCTGTTTTGAACAAATTTGTTCAGTGTTGGTGTAAAAGCAAATTTGTCAAATTGCTCCTCCCTTCACAAATTTAAATCCTTAATGTATTAGGTAATCTATCGGCTTTGCTAAAGTCTGTGGATAGTTCCAGTTTGAATTAGACATTAAGTAAATCTCACCACTACATTTCTCAGGATTTATATATTTTTTTAATCTTAAAATGACTCAATAAGAGATTCCTAATCAAAGCCATAAACTAAAAGTTGAGCAAGTCATGTATAGTCATGGAATACCAGACAATACTGCTTTGCTACTGAGGCGTGTTCCTCTCCTCTTGGAATAGAAACAGGAAAGGGGGTCACTAAGAGAGATCTGTGCTGTCTCAATTAGAAGAGGAGGCGTTTTTCTCACTGGGCCCTGCTCCAAGCCCAGCTGTGTACCTTCCACCGTGGGCTGAGCCTCTCCCTGCATACTGAAAACATTACTGGCCACAGGTCAGAGTGTCACTCTGTGGGACTTCTCCTGCTCCCTATACACACACCTTTTATTTAGAGATCTAAGATAACCAGAACCAGATGAGAGGACAGATAACACCAGAAAACTAGTTCCCTTACAAGCTTGCGTAATCATGCCCAGTTGAACGGGTGTGTACATATTTTTGGGAAGTGTATTTTGTCACACATGAGTGTGCATGCACTCACACTTAACACACTATCCACAGTTTCCACCATCATTATAATTATCAGCCACTTCCCCCACTCCCTGTTATCATTAGGCATGATGATGATTGCATGGTTGAGAGCTCCACCCCCCAAACTGCAGTTCCTCTGTAATGGTTCACCTTGAACTGAGGAGTATTTCTGAAAGAAAACTGCCTCAACATTCTTCCTATGTCATAGTTAAAACAAAGAGAAAAAAACCCTTACTCAAATAACGTGGAGTTGTGCTTTTATTGCTCATAGAGAAACTTATTAATTTCACAGGCAATTATTTATTCAGTACAACAAAAACCTAGAATATATATATATATATCCACTCAAATACCAAGTGTTTATTATCAGGCACTTATCTTGTTGTCACAGCCTATGTTATGGCTCAGTCATGCTGAATTTGTATGCTCCTCTATTATGTTTTAGTGTACACAATCAATGCAGGTTTGCCAAGCTGAAAGTAAAATAAATAATTTCAAGTTTCTGAGTCAAAGGGAGAAGGATTGCCTTTTTGCAAGTGGGAGCATGCTTTTGAGTTTCAAGATAGCGGGAGGAGTGGATAGCAAGGTGTGTATACACACAGCAAATTGGCTTTGGGGTTGAGAAAGAGACCTCTGTTTAGCCTTCGTCAGTGGGAGAAATTGGTCACAGCTGGATTTCACTGGTCAATTGGTACGTTCAGATCTTGAGCGTGCTCTCTATTTTTGAAGGTCTCACTCATTATTCCAGCTATAACTGGGCAAGGCACTTTATCTTGCCAGTAGACATTCAGGATCTCCTTTTCCACTATGTTTTGCCCCCTATTACATGAACACTTTTCATTTATTCACTCATGGTTCCACCATCACATCTGTTTTATTTTTGTTTTGTTATGTGTAAAATGGTGGATATGCTGAACTTAAAAGGATTCAAAGTATATTCACCAGTCAATTGGTGCATGTGTATATATATTTAACACTTCTGTGGAATTGGTATTTCTGTGGATCAGGCATGGCTGAAGCCAATGACTCTTCCTCAGAATCCATCTCCTTTAGATGGGCTGGCAGGTCTCCAGCAGCTCAATCCTCAGTGTGAGTCCCTGAGATGGAGGACAGGGCACATGTTTGCAGGCAGATTGCACATTTGAGGGAATAAATTGCCTCGTAGAGGACCAGACTCCACATTGTCTGTTCCACTCTGTGTTCCTTTGCCTTTAAATATGTTTGTTGAATACCTGTCATCTGCAGTTTCTTTTATTTCTCTTCAAGGCCCGCTCATTTTATGGTGTCTGGTGGCAGGGCACAGCCGGATATTCTGTGTCCGGAAGTGAACATGTGGTAGTGTTTAGCTTTGTAATGCCGTGGGTTTTATGGACGTCTTGAGGGAGATATCACATGGAAGACTACCAGGATAGTAATTCTGGGCCAGCAAACAGACTGGATGTCCAAGTGTTGGAGAACTCTTGTTATCACAAGGCTTCCCAAGGGTATACCTCAGTCCAAGGCCCACAGAGAAGGCTTAACATGGATGCCAAGTCATTTTTAATAAGCCAAATCTGTTTTTGCTCAAACATTCATGTATTTTTTCAATGGAACCTCTATCAATTTAGTGACTCCTCTTGGCACGGAGCAAGCTTTAACTCCCCCTCAGTTAATGGAATGTGTAACAGTTTCACTCACCAGAGACATCTCTTCCTGTTGTTATGTTGGCTCCAGTGAATCTTTCATGTGTTTTGTTAAAGCCTGATTTTGAATCACTTTCTCCTTGACATTCTTCTCAATGTTTCTTCACCCTTGTAGGTTAATACATCACAACAAATCAATGTGAAATATTAACTATTTATAATTCATTGATACAGTTCTCTTCTCAAACTTGCATGGCTGATATCAAGTCAAAACGCATTTGACCCTATTATTTCCCTGAGAGTACCATCTGGCCCATGAATCAGCAATGCTCAAGTTGAGCCCTGAATAATACAGTTGGTCCAAATCTTAGAAAGCGTTGTTCATATTTCAAGAGATTTTCCGCCTGTCTTTCGTAGACTGTGTTGTTCATATATAAACACATTCCCGACCCATCACCTTATTCCACCCAACTTCAATTAATATATGATTGTGCTGCTTTTATTAGCTTGTAATTAAACATTTATTATCACTCTGTATTGATCTGACAGCATAACACAGACATAATACACTATATCTCTATGTGATATGACTTTGTCCCCATTGTACACAATGGCTTCAAGGAAACTAGCAAGCTGCCAAAAAAAAACCTCCCACATTGTGCCCATTACAAATGGCTCTTTACTGAGTGATTGTTTGGGAGATTCCATTAACAAATATAAATCTGTGGACGAGGGCTGGCTTTGTTGTCAGAGTATTACATTTTAGCCACTGGGCAACTCGTAAAACACGTTGAAATGTTGGCAAGGACTTTGATCAGCTGCCGTGGCCCTACACTGTTGGACAGGTTAAGCTTTCTTGGCAGAAAAAAACTATTAGACGGATGTACATTCCCAAAGAAGCATTTTAACAAAAAGAAAAACAAAATTGAAGTCAAACTAATTAAGATGCCAAGTGGAGGGTGTGATTTTTAGTAACAACTTTTGTGTTTTGGAGACATTTGTAAAACTTGCTTTATTGTCGTGGCCAACAATCTGGTTGAAACATGCCACCTATAGTCATCCTCTCCTTACATTACACCTGGGACTCAGATGTGTGCAAGCCCTCATGCAGTGCTCGGAGGAAACATGTGACATGTGGCATAAATGAGTCAACCAGCAAATAGTGTAGCAGAAATCACCCAACTGATGCCACTGCTCATTGCCCAGCGGGTGAGCTCTGAGCTGTATAGGATGGCATCCGAAAGGAATGCACCTGTTTCAGATTAATAAAGGCGCTGTGTTTCTGTTTAATTTGATATAGCTTGGGGCCTTGGGGGTAAGGGCGAAGACAGCTGAGGTACTGACGAATGGGCAGAGAGCACCCTGGGGAGAGTTTAAGGTACCTAGGTGAGAGATTCAACTGGCAGCAGAGAAAAGAGAATGGAGGTTTCAGAGAACAATTTAATACCACAAGCAGCCAAATATCCCTTCTCAGTATAATTTGCCCTCTGTCTGCGTGCCATTCTCTAAGGGAGATCAGTTTTTTCTCGTGTTTTATTTTTGTTGGCTCTCCAGTTTCTTTGTGCTAGGCTCTTGCTACATAAGAGATCCCGCATGTTTCCTTGGGCCTCACTGATTACTGACTCTGACTGTATGTGAGTCAGGATATTGTGGCTGTAATGTTGTTGTCATTGGATTTATTCCTGAAGTGATTGATATTTATTTTGTGTCTGTCTTATTTGGTGGGCTTGAAGGAATTCTGACTGAATTGCCAACACTGAAACTTGAAAATACATATCTTACAGTCTTGTAAAATCAAAAGTATCAGCAAAGCCTTATATTATTTTATTTGAAAGCAGATGAACAGATTGACATTACATCAGCAATTGAGGACCCTTGTTGACCGCAATTCTTTACTACTATTACCCCCCTTCACCTCCAATGAGTTGCCAAATATAACTGTGCAATTATCTTAAAAAAGTCAGTGTCACTTAAATTGAAACTTGACTTGGTCTTTGCATGTTCAAAATGTCTGTATTACATTTCTCCACCTATATTAGATCACTAGTCACAAAATCGTACCCTCTTTAATGTATTAATCCAATAACTAATTTTATTTGAGGACTCATTAATGCTTGTAATTGGTAATGAAGTCCTAATCTTGATTGAAAGATTGAAGCAAAACACTGTCCCATATAAGTGGGGAACAAACCAAGTGTTAGAAAGTTTCCTCTCATCCCATGAACATTACAGGCAATAATCAAAGGGTTGTATCTGGTTTTTGGCTAGCAATTCCTGCCTAACGGCATTCATACATTCTCAAGTCCCCCACATCACCACGTTGCTCTTGTTAACAAAAAGAAAAGTTCAAACCGTTGGCTGACGTGCATCTCTGAGCTCCACTGAGGATGAAGGTGATACAGCATGTGGTCCGAATAGACTTAAAGTTAGAGTGCAGAGTCTTGTCAACCTCTGAGAAACATCCTCAGATGTTGACAGAAAATCAAACCATAATACTTTGTGTACCATTAGTACATACTTGAACCCTTTTTAGCCCTGCTTAATACAGTAAACAACTGCATCCCTGATGTCATGTGTTGACAGAAAGCAGTGGAGCTAGGCAGGTGCCTTCAGCATTGCTTCTTCAGGCTGCCCAGGAGATGTTGCCTCTTTGATTGTTTCTTCAAATATGCAAGCCAGCGCTAAGGGAGCAGATTGTTTGTTCTGGATTTCCTGGGAGACTCCCATCTTGGGCTTAAACAGAGCAGTTGTGATGATTAGCAACAAAGTGTGCTGCTTCTCCCATAAGCCATTGGGTGGAGAGGAAAGAGTCTCTGGCATCTTCTTTCTCATACAACTGCTTCCTCTAATCTAATTCACCCCTCCTCAGTACTACAATTCCTGTACATGGGCACCTATGCTTTTAGATCCTGATGTTGATGTGCAAATGACAAGTAATACACACTGACATGTGGCCTCAATGATCTCTCCGCTGTGACAGCAAAGGTCTCTTCATTCGTGGACTAATTTGTCTATTGTGTTCAGTAACAGAGACTTAATGTCATTTTCTAGGATTGTGGGGGGTAACACAATTATCTCCTTGGCTCTAGCGAGTTGACAGACGGGGCCTAAGGGAAGGAGCTGTGCTTATCAACCATCTACCCACTGTCACAATGACAGAAATGTTGGCACACACAAACAAATGAAGAGGGCAAATTCATCTGCAAGACTGCTCTGATGCTACAGCTGATCATATTGCACATTATGTAGTTCCATCGTAATGTTGAAGGGGGCTGTCATCAATCACATCTGCCTGTCAACGAACCAATGTTATACCACATCTGCAGTCGCCTTAAGAATAGGCTGGCCACAAAGAGTATAATGCAATTTATTTGTTGCCATTTAACTTAATTTAGCAATATGGTATGCACAAGAAATTGTGGTTTATCTATTTGATATAACACCTTGCTTAAGACATGGGATTGTTATTACACTGTGATACATTATATTCAGTGTATTATCTGAATGATGGACACATCACAGAGTTGAACATTTAAATAGCCTACCAAATGTGTCTCAAGTAGCAGCTCAAAGAGTAGCTCCCTTTTTCCTTTTATTAAGGAAATTTATGGAACTAAAATGGTTATGTTTTCTTATATGGAAACTAAAGTTTTTAATTGGTTTATGCCATCTGTTGCTGTCTCACCCATCGTTGCCTGTCAGCTTACGCTTTAATATGCTTATATTTGCATTCTAATGTATGTAAAATATTTATTTGACTTTGTTGTGAGATTTTGACATTTTTATATAATGTAATTCTTGCTTTTCTTCAGGGCTGAAAGCAGTCAGTGTATCATTTTGATTAAAACACATGATGTACAGTCTTGTTACATTGCATTTATTCACCAAAATGTTGACGTAGTAATTTAAAAAAATATTCTTGTTGTTTTTTTTCCTCTAGTGAAAAAAGACATGAACGATGAGACTGATGACAGAATGCAACACTTCAAGAAAAAGGCAAAAGAGCTTCGCATCCTGGATTCCAAAACAGCACAGAATCTCTGTAAGTATATACCGTTTTTTATTAAAGAGGAAACAGGTTTAACACCATTAGTTCATGAAGTACTATATTCTTTTTAACCATGACCTTTTGTGACAGAAATGTCAGTGTTATTTTCCATGACACCCCAGGCCTTTTTTATACCCCCATGAACAGCTCAACAAAGGTGTTTGTGGGAAACACTCAGTAGAAAGCCCTCAGCAGTGATAGTGTTTCGCTAAGCCCTTAGGGGAAATGTTTTCTTGGCAGTGGGTTAGCGTTCACCAAAAGTGCATATAGATTGTGTCCAAGCTCCCTCTCTGTAATCATGTGTAAAGAGAATTCATATTGGAACTGAGCACTAAAGCTACATGTAGGTGTTGGAATCCCCAGGACCCTAAGTGGCCTAAATGTTTAGTCTATACTGGTGTACAGTTTTTACCTCACCCTGCAAGCCTTGCTTTGTTTTGGTGTGGCGAAAAAGGTTTTTCAGCTAGGGATAATTTCAGGTTCGATGCAAATCATCTACAAATACTTTATGCCTTATAACTTAAGGAACAGCTCAACCCCTGCACCTTCTCCCGCCATGGAAAATCCTTGAAATGTGTGCATGTATTTATTACACAAAACAATTGAGTGATAGCTGGAGTGGTGGATAGATCATTTCTTATTGATTCCTCAACTCTTTTGAGTTGCAACCTTGATATCCCTTACCTCAGAGATACAATGTAGACGATAACACCTATTACATACGTATGCATTTTCTAATGCTAAGATTATAGGTCACTCCACCCTCTTTGTTTTTCCATGTTTTTCTTACCTATATTCTTTAAAGGATGAGTAGAGTGGTATGCAATGGCATACTCTAGACAAGGATGAGTATATTTGTAGGTGGATACATTCCTGTACACTGTGGGTGAGGACTGGAAGCAAACTAGAATGTCAAAATGAGCTGAGGGATTCACGTACATCACAAAAACATGCACAATCACATGTTTCTCCCAACCAGTTTCTTTTCCTGTGTGCTGGTAATATCTTGCGATGACTTCATATTCTTGCGTTTTCCATGAAGAGAGGCCAGATGAATGAGTTCATCAGGCAAATAATTGTGGTCTCATATCAGGAAGGGGCATGTGGCATGAACATAAGGATGACACATAGAAGTGTGTGTGTGCGCACGCGTGTGTATGTGATCATGTGTGCACATTTGAGTATGTGCCAATGTGCGCATGTCATCGCACTTGTGTATGGGCTGTGACAATGTTGATAGGTGTCACTGCCATCTTTGATTACAGCAGATGGGCTTTGAGTTTGGCAGGAAGCAAAAATAAGTGTAGAAAATCTCACCTCCAGAATGGCAATGGGTGGAAGGCATGTGGTCCTACACAGCAACACAGCTCCCCCGGGTCGCCTTGACACATACTGAAGCATCATAGATCATTTTCACTGCCTGCTGCATAACCCTCTAAGCTCCCTTTTCAAGTTTGATGTGTGTTGCTATTGAAGGTTCAGTGACTGGGATGGGTGGCGGGGCAAAATGAATGATTGTGATGCCAGTGTCACTTTATGCATTCTGGTATAATGATTATGCCTACCACTGTAAATTGTGTCTACCTAACCTATCTTTCTCTTTGTCTGTGTATCAAAAAACCTAATTGAAGCTTTTGCATTGAGCTGCAGGTGAGCGTTTGACTTGTAGCTTAACCCTGAATAAAGATAATTGTAGTTTTCTAAATGAGATAAGATACAAGCTCAGACTGCTTTTTGCAGTGAATAAAATAATCAATTTTTACTATGATCCTACTTTTGGGATGATTGCATTACCCTCGTCACTATTAAAGCAAAGGTTGGAGACAAACACTATACCAAAAGTTTTCTTTATATAACTGGACAAACTATCAAGTAGTGAGTGAAAGGAACCCTAAGAACAAGTAGACTGAGTAAAATGAAAAGATGTGTCCCCTTTAAGTAGGTGAACATTCTAAAATTCAGCTTTTAAACCTGAGAGACATGATTCAGGTTAAAGTTACAGTCGACGCAGAGGAGCATAGAGCTGGGTACAGCAGCAGGACCACTGTTCTTAATGACAACACATTTTTTTATAGTACAATTAAATCAGAGTGGCCTATTGTATTAAACACAGACCTCAAATCAAAAACAATGATATTGGTTCAAATGTTTTTTAAATATTATATTAATATTTATATTATCAGCAATCGGTAAATTGTTTGTAGCATTCACCTTTTTCTTTTTGCTTCTGTGAAACAATTTGTTGCTTTGAGAAGAGGCCATATTGGACATTTTATTATGGTATAGGGTATAAGCAGTATTTTGTTTTTTGCAATGAATAATAAGAGCAATCGTTTAAACTTACTATAGGCCTAAAATGTTTAAAAATCAGTAATTTCAGAAACATACTTTCGAAGAACTTAGGCCAGAAGTATACCCTGTGAAAGCAAAGTTCAGCAGAAGTTGTAAAATGTTTAAAAGAAGAATATGAGCCAGTATAAACGTGTACTCTCTTTTAAGCATGACAGACACATACTGTATATAGATATATATATATATATATATACACACATTTTTTTATGCTGGTATGTATTCCTTTTGGTAAATTATGGTTGGTTTATATAATTTATGTTGAAGTGAAACTTAAAATAGGTTAATGCCAATGTTGACAGGTCTACAGAGTATATTTCTGCAATAGTAATATCCTTCGTAAAGGTTCACACTGTTATCCAACGGATCATAAGCACAGTGCTTTCCCAAGGCAGCCTATTACAAATAATGTAAACTCTAATTAATTGTGTTAAGTTTAACATTTTCCAAAACAAAAGTAGTAGGCATCCCACTAATCCAGAGAACCACTGCGTCACACAGCTTGTGTGCAGAGTAACCGCTGTTTAAAAAAAAGTGGAATGCCTTTTCTCACAACAGTCACTTCTACCGTGCACTGCCTTTCTGTGCTGCCCCAGCAACTAAAGCCACAAATATAACATCGAAGAACTGATCTTGGCGAGTGGATGTGCAGGTGCAGTTTTTTGCCAAAGTGTGCACCACAACTGCTTCAACACACCTCCACCTGCACCGCTTTGCTCATCTTGGCACAGCTAAGTTAGTATGCAGCCAGGAAATAACCAAACAGGTGCAGGAGGGACCACACCCATCACTGACAGACCATACACAAAGTACAAATCCAACTGCTACATGGCAGCCCAAGTTGAATTTTCAGCCTGTCACTCAACTCCTTACCTGCCTCTTCTTCCCCATCTGTATCTACTTCAGTTTGTAATTTACAATATATCCCAGGATTACCTTTGCCAATCCTCCCCCAAGAGAACCTTGTATCCAGCTGTTGGTTTTATATGAGGCGATATGTTGAAGAGACACTAAGACATGTGTAGCGTTTAGACAACAAACAAGGATGACATCATCTAGTTGATATAAATGCAATTGAAATGTCATGCTCATGAGGGGGAATAACATAAATGTGGATTACCATCTGAAAAAGAAAAAAGTCTAGATAGCAACTTTATCTTAAGTTCAGTCTCCAGAAACCTGACACAGTGAAGCCAGAGAGGTTAATGTTAAGTAAATAAACATATATATTATACCTCACTTTAAAAGCAATAGTTGTGATATGCCATGACTACGTGCTAAGTAAATCCAGTAAATACTCTGTGCAATAAATAGTAAAAGACTGACAAGGAAAAAAAAAAGATGCACTACCTCTCCGTTTGTTGTACGTCAAATGCAGACATCAGGTCCCACTGCTGCAGCATAGCAGCTGTTGAGAGAGTCTCCTCCAACTCATTACCAAACCTCCACCTGTGACTTCCACCTGGATACACCATCAGCTCCAATTTCCACTGTAGGCACCCCACCTGGAGAGTGAAACACCCCTGAGGCAAATTTAGTCTGCTTCTTTGTATCCACCCAAACAACACCATGTAGCCCTCCCAGATGACACCATTATGGCTACCACAAGTACAACTAACTTAACATTATTAACTTACTACTTGTATTATTACTATTATTATTATTATTATTATTATTACTTTATAATTATTATTATTATTATTATTACTTTTATTATTATTATTATTATTATTATTATTATTATTATTATTATTAATACTATTATTATTATTATTATTATTATTATTATTACTATGGTTTACTTTTCATGACTTTGTATGTTGTATGACTTTGGCCCGTTCTCTGTTCATGGTAAATCTTGATGTCTTACTTCCCAAGTTTTGTCAGGGTGACACAAACTATCCTGTTGAGGGCCAGAAAATGTATTAGTTTTTCCAAGTGACAAGTTAGGTCTGTGGTCATTTTGTCTGAGGAGCGATGAGTGCTGAAATGTCTCTTTGAACCCCGCGGTCTAATAAAAAAAAAAAAATAAAAAAAAGGAGAGGAAATGACTCTCTTCTCTCTCCATCACAACAGCAATTTTCTTGGGCTCGTTCCGCCTGCCTTATGAAGAGATCCGGGACATTGTGCTGGAGGTAGACGAGGAAAGACTGAGCGAATCACTCATCCAGGTAAGACTGATGTTCAGTGTGGTGTGTTAGTTTTTTCACTCACACACACTTATTTTTACCCTCTGAAAAAACGTGTGTGTGGGTGTGTGTGTGTGTGTGAAAAGATCTTTTTTGAATTTTAGTGTCTGGCGGATAGCTTGGCGACCCCATTTTACATCTGGTATGGTCTGTTTTTTGCATAAGTCTGTCTCCTCATTCTCATGTGGACCATAGAGACCCCCCCCCACCCATTCATCCTCTTATAATGGATGATGAAGGACCATGCTTGGCAAAGTCTCCCCAACTCCACCCTCCTTTCCTCTTGCCTTTGTCTTAAACTATAATTGATGAGCTTCTTAAAGGCTACTTGTTTTTGCTCCCATTTTATTTCTGTTTTTCTTGTCTCAGAAAGCATTAATTGAGAGCAGGGCGGGTGCATTTGAGGTGAATATGCATCACTGAGGAGCGCAAGCCTCAATTGCACTAATATTTCCTGCAATGTCCTTGTGTTGAGCGCTTAAGCAGTGCCGTTGTCTTTTGTTTCTGTTTTTGTTTTTAGAAGTAGAAGGTGTACATTTCAGGGTTGAGCAGCAAATGGAAAATTTGATTTGTATATAATAATGGCAGTGATACACTGTTTTATGTGCATGATTGTGTTCAATAATGGTATTTACTTTTCCAACCAGGAGTGGGCATCATTCAAGTGTAGCTTTCAACTGGTGGTCTATCTTACCTTTAAAAACAGTTTTATATATACATACGTACATTACCGTTGTACTGATATATATATGTCCTTTCCCACATGACTTATAAACCAACACTTAAGAGGAGTTAGTCTGCTTCCTCCCTGCTGCTTGGATCCTAGACACGAGTAAAAGGTGGTGTGGCAATATATATTTAGATGGGTCCTATCTAGAGAGCTGCCATTCAGGACTATTATTTTGAGCTCTGATAACCTTTAATTGGCTAGCATTCTGGCGAAAAGTACTGAGTGTACGTTATGAGATGGCACACGCCAAGTTAAGATGTTGACCTTTTCTCACCTTCAGCCTCTCGGTAGCAAAGAAAAAAGATAGTGTATATCTGCCAACACGGCAGCTGTGTCCCTTACTCATCCCCACCAGGACCTCGTTGCACACAGCAACAGACAAATAGTTGGGCTGGTTTGCTGTAGTTTGGTTTGCTCACAGGGAAAATAGCCACTCCATCCAACAGCTGCCATCCAACTGACTTTGACTAGACTACCAACACTAAGCTGGTGTCAATACTCAACAGCTTGCACTTGAATAGTAGTAATAGACACAAAACAAGAGAAAAGCTACACCATCTATTCTCAGAGAATTGTAGTGATGCAGTTACTATGATACAGGCATCAGCTTTAACCTTTAAGTTCTTTTTGCTCACTGTTTAAATAAAAGAAAATGTGAATCAGTGGTGTTAGGGATATGACAGGTGGTGAGGGATAAGTGACAAAAAAGGATGTTTTTTTTTGTTTCCACATGAAAATCCCTTTCTGTGAGGGTTTCCGTTGTCCCCATTACCTCTTCCATTTCCCCCTTTAATAAATGTGAAGCAGGACAATTAGGCTGCTAAAAAAAAAAGAGAAAGGCTCAACAAGGCTCATGAGAGCAAGTATGTGAGTCAGCATAAGCATCTTGGGGAACCAAGCTAATGTCACAGAGTCCAGGGGGAGGCGGGATGACCAACTGAGTTAACTTATCGGTGTATAAGGAGCCCGCATCTGGCAAGTGTGTCGCTGCTGGTTAGATAACGATTCCAGAGACAGAGTAAAGCCTGGTCTGGACAATTAGGACGGCACAAACATTTTTATTTTATTTGCTATGTCAGTGTTCCCCTACTTTCTGTATAGTTTTTAACTAGAATTGCTCCATTGACCTGCAGAATTATTAAGTATTTTATGTACAACAATAATACTCATTAATATTGCATAATGAAGCTCTGATCGCAATAACTTCTTGTTATAATTATACGCCGCCAGTTTTGCTCTCACTAATATTTTACAATGTATTTACATGAGTATTTACAATGAGTAGGTGGCTTGAGATTAAACCATTCACAGATATATTGTACATATATAAAGGCTTCTCAGAAACTTTTCAGTGGCAGTGTGCGCTCTCCTTGTGAATTTGCTGAAAACCCAGTAGTGACATATTGATGTTGCCTCTTTAAAGGTACAATGTAGTGTATTTTATGTCATTTTGTTGGTTTCCATGTTAGAATTTGTGTTAAGTATTTAAGTTCTTAGAATTTGAGTTGGAGACATGGAAGCAATGCATATTTTATTAATATGCACTACATTTATTTTGATTTAATTACATAAATATTATCGGTTTGAACCCATAGACAGGATATGGACTGTATTCTACCATTATGCCATATGTTGTGTGGTGTTGTAAAATGCTTTCATGTGATGCTGGGAGCAATAGGACTTGGCACATTGACAATATGTCCACTAGTCCATATTACTGAATTGGTTCTCATTTTCTTTTTGAAACCCATTTGCTCTATTCTCAGCAATATCAGTCAAAGCTAGTCTCTGTTGTTGGTAAACCTTTTATTTTTCCATAATATAGTGTGTTTTAGACAAACCGATCTTTAATCAGACTTTTTATGCCACACAGTTGGCTTTTGCTTCTCATGAAGAAAAAATTAAACTGAATTATTGGATTTGTGTTTGACAGACAGCGCAATTTGCTCCTAGGTTTTTACAACAGCATAGACATTTTCTGAATACCGGTATACAGTACGCACAATATTGAGGTAACATTTGGCAAGAAAGGTTTAACTAACACAAACTCATTTTTATATGGAAATGTCACCAATTGTATACTTAGACAACCTTCTAAAAAACCTGAAATAAGACAGATGATTATAGAACAACATCATGCAGGAATGAGCTCACACATTAAACAAGGAAGCAAGCCACACATGCCTAAGAAATACAGCTAGGGCTTTACAGAGGCACTGAAGGGGAGCAAAGAGACTTCCTGCTGGGTGACACAGTCCTGAGTGTGGGCTCCATCTGCACAGTGCTCATCTACACTCATTATGCTGATTAATCACTCTACACCACCCACTTTCAGCCACATGCCAATCACCATTTATCCACATGGACAACTGCACACACATACAGAGTAGGACGATGTGTCTGCATGGCTTGGGCAATACTAAAAGGAAATGCATTTACGATCTTGCTAATGTTAGAAGGAGTGGGCCTAAAATAAAAGTAAATAAATAATGAAGTTGAAATGGTGAAAGAAAGAAGGAAGGAGACTTATTTGAATAAAAGGTATATACGAGATGAAATCTATATTGGCTTTGATCGTCCATTGTTTAACTACTGTATGAGTGTGCTCTTGTAGTTTTTTGTTACTTTTCACAGATTTGCTTGCTTTTGATTTGCTTTTGCACTGAACAATTAAAACATAAATATGCTTTGCGGAACAAAAAAAAAGCAGGATCATGACATATTTGATAGCAAATGTTAAAATGCTGAGTAGTTTCTGATGAACCTATTCCTGCAACCTTTATGGACACAGGTATCACTATCAGTAGTTAAACATCATCTCATATTTTTATGACAAAGGTGGTGAAAATGTTGGTTTTATATGCATGCTTTGTTTCTTTTTGACTGAACATTTGTGTCAGTTTATACACACTGTTAGATGCTAATGAACAGTCCCAACCTTGAAAAAGTGATACTGTACTTTACCTGGCAGGTCCACCAAGCTCTCCTGTAGTCATGTACTCTGATGAAAGGCTCTGGTAAACAATGGCTCCGTTTTAACTGGTCTTCTATCACTTGATACAAGAGGAAAATAAAACACTACAAAACTCGGCCCAGTTCAAATTTTTCCCTTTGCATTATTTTGCAAAGATGAGTGACAAGCAAGCGGGTAATTGATAAATGGAGGGAATAGTGAAAATGGAAGGAATCAAGCAAGCAATAGGTGTTCATAATGCATCTCAGACTCTGTAACTCAATCTTATTATCTTCTCTCTCCGTCGACATTTCTAATGTAATGATTTGTCAGCAGAATGTGGCAGTGCGCTGGCCTTGAAGTACCCCTACAATGTGTCACCCTGGCAGAGTGGATAGATAGGAGTTGATTGGCTCTCCTTATTCTGCATTAGGGCCCATCAACGCCTCAGAGATGATGTACACATCCCTGAATGTTGGCAGACAGTTCTGCTCTCACCAGTCATCCAGACTCTATATGAATCTTTGCAATACCACACTTATTTTCATCTCTATGCGACTAGCGTAAAAAACATATGTACAACGCACGCAAATGGATGGACAGTGTCAGTTATCCGTCACTGGCTTCTATTCCCTGCACATTTTTGGTCATTTATCGCCCAACAATACATGTGTGTAAGGTCCATGCACATGTGCCAACACACAAATGTTTGCATTCAATCTCTCTCCCCCTCTTTCGCTCTCCATCTCATTTGATTTCAGTATTCATAGTGCTGGTGGACAGAGGTCACTTTTGTATATCAGGTCAGCTTCATCAAATTCAAAAAGACATCAGAGCCACCCAACTCCCATACACTGTATAACAATGAGATGAAGAGGACAATGAAAGACAATAATGAGCGTTGGCTCAATGAAAACAGATTGAGCCTCAGAAAGCTTGGCAAAGGTCTGCTTTAAAAAGGCTGACAGCCTGACAAAGCTATTCATTGCTATTGCTGGCTGGCAACAGAAGCGACAAGGGAAGGTTCTGTAGACCTCGTTTGTGTGGCAAAGAGTCAGGCACACGCACTCTGGGCTTCAGGGTCCTGGTTGCATTGTGTTTGCGTTTGGTCTGGCTCTACAGGACGTCCAACACCCCTAGTTCTTTTAAGTAGCACCCTGGCTAAGTGTATATTCCTCACATTCGCATTGTTTAAATCATGAGGTGGCTATGCCCGTGACCTTGCTGACTTAAGTTGGCTCTTCTTTGGTGTTTTAAATTCTCCAAAAGTCCCAAAAGCCCCACTGCCCCAGGGAGAAGGCTTAACTAGCATAACAATGGTATTTGGTCCCATGCCCTTACATTTCCCGCCAATGGAACACAAGGAGGCCAAGCAATCGCCAGATTATTAATAGGCACTTGTAAACTTGAATATTTTATGGTAATCAACTGGTGCACTGGCAAGTTTTAATGTTATAATAGGCTGAGAGCATAATTGTAAGGTGTCTTATAACATGTATTCATTACCGTATTACTTGTTTTTTTTGTTATTTCAATGTCATTACTTACTTAAGAGCACATGTTTTTTATTTTTATTTTTTCATGTAGAGTAATACTCATGTTTTGTGTTTGTCAGTGTTTTACATTTGGTGCAGCAGCAGTGTTACTCCAGCTGCACATTATTATAATAGCATAGTTTACCATAAGACATAAAAAAAAAAGATGAAGAGGAGCATAAGCAGCAACAACGCTAAATTATCGCTAACAGTAACATGCAATGGAAGGGGAAACTAATGTAAATAACATGAAATATTATTATTATTGGATCATCACATATTGATATGTCATTCATATTCAGAGAACATTTTGAGGTTTCTCTACCTACTTAAGTAGTGCTCACTCAGAGTTAAATATTTATGGGAAGTATTTATGCATTGAATAATTTTCACAATTAGGTTGGGGAATGTGTCATAGTTAATGACGTACAGTATATTCTGAAGCTGCAGTGGCAGTTTAGACCAAATGACCTCATCAGTTCAATTACAAAATATTTTGTTTGGATTTCCTAATCTCCTACTCTGGCCCATCTTGACCATAAAGCATTGCAGGAAAACCTTTTCTGTTGTGGCAATGGTCCCTTGAACATTGTTAAATATGGATAAAAGTGGCTGACAATGTTGTTATCGTTGTCTTACACATGGTTTGCAGTCTCTGGGAGGAACTGGGTCCAAAGGCGTCATTAGGAAGATTTCTTACTTACAGTAGGAGGGATTAAGTGGTATTGGTTTCCAGGAATTTAGATTAATGCTCAGCAAGTGTTCTCCCTAAGCTCTCCAAGCTTTTTCTTCTGTCTTGCCACTTTTTTCATTTTCTTGTGCAGTTATTCTGCTGGACTACCTTGCGTTTCCTAGTTGCTTAATCGGCATATCTTGGGAGATTGTTACAATGAAAGTACAATTTACAGATTTCCTACAGTACATACCATTTTATAATGCCCCCCAGGCAAATATAAGCTTTTTAGGGTCTTATCAGCTTTTCTACCTCCATCATGCAAAAGCAGGCCATGGTTCCTCGTGCACTATATATAGTTAAGCGGTTGCAGAGTCCCGGTGATGTCCAATTATGACACTAAATTAACCAAGTCATATCAAATGTCATCACTACATTGACCTCAGTGGATCCGAGTTCACAAAGTATTTATTGTTGCCAATTTAAGTCGGCCACTGAAGTTCAAAAGTTGCATCAAAATATACGCAGTAAAGTTATTTAAATTCAGACTTATGCTGCACAGGTACATAACTTGTTTTAAAATGACCCACATCCAGCCCATGCCTTTGGGCTTGTCAGGATTTTCTTGTGTTGAGCTTTCTGGGAACAAGGTTCTCCAGTGCACTTAACCTACTATATCTATTTAAAACAAGTGCTTCATTTTAACCCCAGAGGAATTGTGTGACAGAAAGCTGTAAGCGAGTGCAGGAATATTTAAACTATTCACACGTCTTCTATTCATACTTTTGAGTCAGTTATTGTAACTAAAGTTTGGTGCTTTAACTTTATTCCATGGATAAACAGTAATATGTTTTTAAATGTATAATAAGCAATATGTCTGTTTTAAACGCAAAAACAAGTGTCACACAAACGGGATAGGTGATATTGGCACAAATGTAAGTTACGTCCATCATTTCTTTGTTATTATGAAAAGTCGCTACACTGAGATTAGGATTATGCACAAATTCAAGTCCACAGGCAAAAGGGGACCTGAACCATTTTCATGTAGCTAAAGAAAGAGAGCGAGGGAGAGAGGAGAGTGGTGACTGACATAGACATACAGTAGATACAGCACACACACAGACTGAGGATTTATTTCAAACAAACAGTAAGAGCAGTTTTGTAGGCTGCTGCAGAGCGCCTCTTTTGTCCCCACCCCTACGCAGAACATGCCATGTGGTCTAGCTGCTTGAATTGAGGGAGTCATCACTAAATGTTTAAGCACGCCCTGTTTTTGGTGTGTGTGGTAAACTAACTCTCGTCAGCGGATGATATGGCCCTGGGGGCTTGTTTTGCAGAATATCAGAGTGGTTTCTTAATGTTTAATGTCTGCCAGTGTATTTTATATTACCCCATCTCCTTTTCAAAAGGAAAGGCTAATGACTAACACTGCACCGTCGCTATTCATTTGTAATTAGTATTGCCCTATGCTGTGTGCAAATGCACTAGTAAGGATATCAAAGAAGTGCAGAGAAGTGTCCAGAATCTCTTGTATTTATACTCAGCATGTGTTAATGAGTAAATGTGTGCACATCATTTTGAGCACTCATTGGTTGACATACCAGGGCTTTTAAGTAAACACTGTGAAAAGTTGTATTTCTTTTATGAGTTAAGATTCGCAGTGGAATGTTACACATACGAAATCAATCGTTATACATCCTGATTCAGCATGAACACATGTCAAAGTCAAAATGATGCTGTGTTTCAAAAATAATATAGGTGAACAGGAAATAGTGCCACGGCATGTTGCACATTTGTTTAGTCATATTATACCATGTGTAAGGATATATTGTATCAAACACAGGTTATGACATATTTTTCATCTTCATCACCTTTTGGGTTTTGTTATTTCAATGTAATCAAGTGGTGAGATATATCGAGATATGCACATCTTTTTGCATGTTTTTCCCTCTCTTGCTCCGTGTGCACTTGTGTTGATTTAATACATATTCTCTCTTCCAAGTGAGTGAAAATCATGGCGCTTGTAATTATTTGTATAATGTACCTTATTTTAGCAACAGCTGTCCTGAGTTCTAATTTCCTTTGGCCACAATATCATGACTCAAAAATGCAGGTTTTCCTTTAAAAACAATTGTTGCAGCCTTATTATGGTGTGCATTATATCTGCTTTCCCTACCTTGGAAACTAAATGGGCTGTTGTAGTATGCACACACATTCATTTAGATTTGCCAATATGATCCCCAGATGGTAATGCGGCTATGTTTTATTTAATATCATTTCAATCTATGAATTGACACCACACACAGTGGCTGTCATCCAAAAAAAATATAATTCTGCAGTGGCTATTTTTAAGTCATATGAGCACAAATTATAAATGGCTAACGCATGCACATCATACCTGTCACATAAACGGATATATTTGCCACAGAAGCTAATTTCAGCACTTCAGGAAATGCATACATGGATATTCTCTCCAATTATTGTCATATATGTATTTTAAAATGTTTTTATACATTTCTTTAATTGTTGCAAAAAACATAGTGTGTCACACGAAATCCTAACACACACTGACTAGGTCGTCTCACAATAAACACCAGCGTTGTCAGCTTTTGGCTTTGCACGACTTCTCTTCACCTCGCCATGGCAACAACCTTTCCGCCAGGTCTCACAGGAGTCATTCGTACTAGCCAGGCTTGTTATTATTGTTTATCTCTCTTGTCAATCACCCAGATCACCATGATGCTCATCCATATGCATGGGCCCATCATTACACGTGGTAGCTCATTGGCTGCAGGGTCTGGCAGTGCCCATGCCAGCCTTTGTTCTCCGCAGTAACAACAGGTGATTGTAGCAGCCTGGCACATTGTCGGGCACCCTTTGCATGGTGTAAAAGTGCACATGTGGGGCAAGGTGATAAGTATGGCTGTGCATTGCGCATGTTAGATTAGAGTTTAAGCAGGAGGAACGGGGTCCCCCTTGGGCTTAATTGTGGTTTATTTTGGCACACTGCACATAACTCCCTCCTCATCAAATGCTAATTTCACAATGGCATGTGAAATACATTATGCTGATTTTGTAGGGCTGGAAAAATAAGACAGAAAAGGAAGAGAAGTATTGAATAAACAAAGTAAAGGCAGGAGAAAGAGAGACGAGGCTTGGCTTGGCTTGGCATGGTGCAATATCAAATGCGCCACGGAAATTGATGGCCAGGACCCAAGGTACTACATGTACTTTTCACCGATCATCACCACAGTGCTGGTCTGTAGCTACAGGGTCCAGGGCAGGTACTCTGTCCTCAGGTTGAATATTGATTAAAAGTTCACACACACATACACACACTCAAATGCATACACAGACAAGTTCATGCACAATACAGCACAGCAGTTACATTTTGATTAGGTGGAGTCCATGCAGCTTATCCTCAGGCACACTGGGTGCTGTATTTTCTTAACTGAGTAAAATTAGTTTTCTGTTTTCACTCTCCAATTCAGTGTCTTTGTTTCTGTGACAGATGGCACATCACTCACAGAGACGCTCTCAGACAGCAGACTCCACAAACAAATTAATTTCTATTACTGTTTTGCATGCTAGCTCTCTTCTTATTTGATTGACAGTCTCATCATATACCAACAATGTATTAGGAGGACTTCATGAGGCATAGTAAAAAGTAGAATAATCCCAAATGAGAGATTATTTCAATGCTGTGCCGTGAAGTTCGTCCCCCTTTTTATCAGTTTGTTTTTTGAGGATGTTCTGCATCTAGCTGGTCTTGAAGTATTAAGTAAAAAACGGTATTATCAAAGTTGATATCATGAAATAAGCATATGTGAATTCACATTTGAAGCATATTCCCCTTGCAGTTAATATATGCAACGTATATTGAGATGTAATTCCTGAGGGCTCACAATAGATTCAGGTTAGAGTTGAATAAGCTTTCAGAAATAATCTCTTTCTGTCAGTTTTTTTATTTTTATATTTCATTTCTGTGTCTGTTACTCTTATCTGTTTGTGTCTCTTTCTTTACCAAATTCTACCTTTTGTGTTTATCTCCTTTCTTTCTTCATGCACACCCCCTATTTGCGGGGTTAATTTTGCTCTTAATCCTGCTTCACACCTTTAATGGTAAATGTAAGTGCTCAGGTGTGCACACTTTTAAAAATCCTCCATATTTTCTTCTAAAAGACACATTTAATGTCACAGTAAGTCTGTCAGGTTTTCCAGCCCCAACCCTCAAATTAATCCCTCCCCCCCTCTATCTCTCTCTCAACCTTTTTTTCTCCCTCTCACTGCGTTTGTGTCTTTCTCTCAGACTGCATTTCTCATTTACTTTAATGCGATTTTAGAATCTGTCACACTCAGTTTGTTGCCTGTCAGCCTGTCACTGTAGCTTTGCTCATAGTGAGATTTGGGGTGTCAGTGCTGTTTGGCATGGTGTAGATTTGGTAAGACAACAACTGCCTCTATAACTGATGTTTATTGTTTAACACATTTACCTGTTAGACAATATTTACCATTTGTTGCTGTTTGTTCTTTGTTTTCTCAGGTTCCCCTCTAATGTAAGGTTAAATGTCTGCTTATATTAATAAGCATTTCATAAGATAAAAATGCTTTACATATTATTTCATATAAAACAGATGTGTTTTTTTAACAGGTTTTTTAATCTAAATATTCAGATGAGAAATGAAAATTTTTGAAGGTGTTGCGCTCCTTTTTACTGAGCATTATCTGTCAAAACTGTCCCCATTCTTGTAAACAAAAACACAGCTTGATGGCCTTTGTTCCACGTATTCAGTTTTAGTTCTGTGATAGTAACCTTTTGTTTGAGATGGATGCTGTCTACACCCACAAACTATTGTGCAAAGTTACTTTTCTCTTTTGACTCTTAAGCTTAGTTTGAAAAAAAAACAAAAAAAACAATTGAAATTCCACAAAATGTCTTTTTTAAAACTGTCAAGTGTTCGTTTTAGAAGTTAAGGCTTGTAGAATGTTGAAAAGTCTTCTTGTCTGTCTATTATTTTGTTATTGATTCAAACTGAAGTCTTCAATGATTTGCCACGAGCCAGGTAGGGAGCCTGCTGAGGTGTCACAGCAGGGAGATGGCACTCCCATGTTGCTCCTCATCACAAAGTGTGGGCAGAATACCACATGTTTCTCTGTCTCCCAAAATTGAAGAGAAAATCAATTAAAAGGAGAAAATCACATCTGTCAAGCACATGGCAGACATTGCTCCTCTTCTGTCTTTGTTGAAGACCTGGCAGGCCGAGTAGAGAGGAACACAGTTTACTCAGATCATCTTTTAGACATCAGGTGATTCTCCCTCTTTTCTCCTTTATTTAACCCAGTTTAATAAAGACTTTATTGCTCTGAGAAAAGCTTTATCGATTGACGTGTCTCAGACTATATCTTAAGCGTTCTTGTTTTTCTTTATCATTTTCACATTACTGTTGGGAATATGCTTCTCTGTGCTCTAATTATATTTCACAAGGTAGGGGTCGTAAACTAGGTGTGGTACATGCTACCCGTCCTGCACCACGCAACAAGGGTGCAAATCAACCTGGCATGGTTGGATTGTATCCTGAATATCAAAGCATTCTGACTTTGCACTACTGTACATCAGCACCTGCTGTTTTTAACAGCATGCAGAGCTGTAAACTGTATGGTTAAGTGTATGCTTAATACATGCCTAATACCCCCCTTTTAAACTGTATTAACTTGGCATGGGTTCATTCACAGATGCTGTGAATATGAACGTGATTCACTGGAAGCTAGTTGACAGCAGCAGAGATCAAAGTATTGAAGTGAAAGCCCTACAGATAGTGTCATCTTCTACAAATGTTTAGTGAACCGTAACCTGTATCTCATTACATTTACACTCTCCTTTACCCTCACAACCGCTTCCAACCTTCAAGTACACCTTTCACTGCCTGGGTAACAGTAGTGGAATTGTTTCACCAATATTTACTATACTTTTTTTGTCTGTATATGTACCAAATAATGTACTATACCAATCTTATGTGAAGGGAAAATACCAGTAACAGTGTAGTGATGTTCTCTGAGTCCTTGAGTTGACCTGCTGACAGTAAATCTATAATAAATTGATTGAGTATTATGTGCAATGATATCCTAATCTGTTTCTGAGAACGATAACAACCAAAAACAATTCTCTGCCCATTAATGTTATGGTTATTCTTAAAGTTGAAATTTAACACATTTTGACAGGCAGGCACTGATTGCGTATTCACATATTTTCACTCTGATATAAATGAATTGTGCTAGTGCATGTGTTATTGGACTACCGCTGTCCCTGACAGAGATTAATTGATTCTGATCCATCTTCTGAGCATGTGGTTGATTGACAGTTAAATACATATTTTAATGATCACTCCCGGAATTTACAAAAGGCAGTTTTTGGAAGCCAGATAAAGAGATGCATAGAGATATACACTGCTGATACTTTAAAAAGCTTTTGAACCGTGACAGTAAGCAGAGGCAGAATAAATCTAAAAACGAAGGCCATACAGTAGCTCTTTTTTGAATGTAGGAGCAACTGATATTCACAGACCCTGAAATAAAAACTAACTATTGAAAGAAGCACAATACTGAGAGGTTATATGTACATTGGTTGCACATTTTGCAGTCACATAAGTCATAACATTGTTGGGTCAGTGAGATGATCTATTCCCCACATCAACAGTCTAATGCGTACCTTCACTCAATTTACCATAGAATGTATTTGAATTTTCCTGAAAATGTACAGTATACATTTACCTATTAATCAATATATTCTCTTTTTTTTTTCCACACATTCAGCCTACAAATAGTTCTATTTTTGACAAGGAAGCAGGATTTATGAGGTTTTAACTTGAACAACCAAATGTTCCTGTAGTTTGCTGTATCTTGGCACGTCTGCTGATATGTAGCGCCTTCATCTTCCCCCAAGGCGGTAAATGAATGTGTAGTGTTGCTAGCATACTTCCAGTAATCTCTCCCAGACTGCTGTGTGTGTCTGGTGGCCTGTGGTGAGGAGTCTGGCCCAGCATCATCACCCAGTCTCCCACGTTGCCACACATATGGCGCTGCCATTGTGTCAATTGTGCTCTATGGGGTCTCTAATAATTAACAAGATGACATACAAATGAAATGACAAAGACACGGTGGATTCAATTTTCCATTACGTAGTCTTCTGTCTGTGTCTTTCAGATGTATTCGACTGTAGCAGTTTGATTTTGTTTTTAATTTATCTCCTCCTAAAACTTTCAATCCATTCCTAATGTAATTACAAAGGCCACTTTGGAAATGGCAAATCCAATGAGGGTATAAGCTCAGTATGTATATATATGTTTCCATCTTTCAACATGGATTTCTGCACTGACAAATTACAGACGAGTATTGAAAGCACAGCTTCGCTTAAGAAGGAAACATACAATATTAGAAATGTGCTGAAATACATGCATACATCACCAGGCTGTGTCAAGGACACTCTTTCCTTCATTTCTATACTATGCCAGAATCAACTCAAATGGAAAGGCTCTATAAAACCCTAACTGTAAAACCCTTACTGTACAAGGGTAATAACATTCCCCTAATTGTTCATCTTTACTCAGGACGCAACGTCATAAGAGAACAGCCTAATTAATCGGATTTGCCACAGTATTAACTAACTATTGCATTAGATGAATGGTTTCTGCTGTGTTGAAGTTCCATTCAGAGCCAATGATACATTGTCAAGGAGAGCTTTGTTATTAATCCAGCTACTGATGTCCCTTATAGTTATGTTTTACTGTATATACAACGTATTGCACACCCACCCATAGACTGGCCGACAATTTTTTGTTCACGTGGAGTTTTATTGATGAACGTACATACACTTCACTCAGATTATTGACTATGTAAAAAGCAAAAAAAATTTCAAGTAAGTTATTTTTTTCCAGAACCGCTACAATTACATCTCAGTCAACTTTTGACTGTAACTGAAAACCTACGTTTTTGAACAAAAATAATAAAAAGATTCTATTTCAGATCTTTTGCCTCTTCTTTACGAAAAAGTCATCAGGTATATGAAAGAGCATCAGCAAGAGTTTCTTTACCAAAGGTCATGAGTGAATAATTAACAATACTAGCTTTGTGCTGAATAGAGCGAATTCATTGCTCTCAACAATAAGGGGACAAAAAAGGAAAACCACGTGCCCCAGTCATCATTTAACTTCAACCTAAATTCAGCCTTACAAATTCAATTACACAAATGTGTTTTTTATTTTTTATATAATCAACAATCCTTTCTGCTTCTACTGATATGATCAAAAGCCTTCATTACCATGGCGCCATTGCTTGCCGCAGACCCTAATTGGAGATTCAGCAAAAGCAAGCAACATTTGATATAATGACTCCCACCCAAACAGGAATGCCAGGCCTGCATTATGGCTTACTTTTTATATTGCTGCATTCCCTGAGGGAAGGACAGAGATGTCATCATTAGTGGGCAGTAGTAACTGGCCGCGGTGCTGAGGTCTATAGAGTGGTCAGCCAGGCCCGTGGCCCAGCAGCAGTGTCTACTCTCTGTTTTTTCCTGTCTAGGCTCCCATCTGGCCACGTGACCCTGCGCCTGTCTGCTCCCGCTGAATAAATTTGGGGAGCTAATGAGGAGGGGAGCTTTGTGAAGACCTGGAAAAGGGCACCTCTTCCTCTTCTTCTCCTCTGAGAAAAAGAGGGAAAAGTCGCTGTGGTCAATTTTATTAACTTGGCTGACCTTCACACAAACAATTAACATTTACAGAAAACACAGCCCCTCCCATTATTGTCCTCATTTCCATCTTAATCTCCAACCTCACCACCAGCAGCATTTTTTTTTTCGACTTCTGCAAGAGAAATTAAACAGAAAAGTAGCAAATTAATGCCAAAACCGCTGCATGTACTTTTAAGACAATTGCAAGGTGATGTGGATTATGCAGTAGAAGGTCAGTTATCTGAAGGTTTCCGACATGTTCGGTAATTGGCTCAGGGCCACCACTGTCACAGTAAAAAGCCAACAGTGAGCCGTGATTATGTGACCTTATCTACTTATCCTCCTACCAGATCATCAGCAAACCTTTTTGCAATCTGAAATTGGGTTTAATAAAGATAGAAATATGGGATGGAAAATGTTTTCTTGACAGTGTCAGAACCCAAAGGAAGTTTTCTTTATAACCTGTATCAATTTACAAATGGATGACAAGCCTTACATGTGAGTACTGGTTCCTCAATGGCTCTAGAAAAGTCCATCATAGGGTACTTACTAGTTTAATGCTCACGGTCCATAGACTGTATAACTCATAACGTTTCTGAAGAGCGATTTTAAGGCTCAAAGTGGGTCCGACCTTCGCCATCTTGGCAGTGCCAACACCACCTAACTCCGGGCTTTTTCAAAAAGCGTTGGAGCGTTGGTGGGGCTGAGGCGGGCCCGGAGCAGACAGCTAGCGGCTAGAGACTTGTGACCGTACTCACCTGTCACTCAAAGTGGCCATGCCCTTAATTATGCATAACTTTAAGCCTTAATATAATTTTAACAGGTGAGTTGTATAAAAAAATCACCCCCGCACGGTTGTGATGAGCAGGGAAATTAGCTAAAGAGCCCAAAGCGTTTTTTTGTACCAGTCTGTATGCATGTTTATTTCTGAGATGTGCATTTAAACATGGGGGTATTCGGGGATTGATTCACTTTTAGAGCCAGCCTTGTGTGGCCATTTGAGGAACTGCAGTTCTTTTTTGGCACCGTGTTTTACTTAGTTTTTCAGCACCTGATGTCGCTGCATGGTACTGTCTGATATAAATAAACTGTATGTCTGTAAAAAAAATATTTTTCAAACTGTTAGCTTACCGGGTAAGTTGAATAGGAACAACTGCAGCTTTGCTTATATGGACTCCTCTCTCCTACTGTGAGAGTTACCCTGTCATCCTTGTCTGTGAGGGGATTTTTATCCTGACATGAACAGAAAATAAGATTTGCATTAACAGTAGCTTTCTCTCTGTGTGTTTGTTTTTGTGTGTCTTTGTGTGTGTGTGTGTGTCTGTGTCTGTGTGTGCTCTCCCATTTGTAGAACCTGATAAAGAACTTGCCAGAGCAGAAAGAGCTGAATGCCCTAGCGGAACTAAAGGGTGAATATGAAGAGCTAGTGGAGTCGGAGCAGTTTGGCATTGTGGTGAGTATAATTTCCTGGTGACTACTGGATCGCCCCAAGAGAACACACAGTATACACAGTCATACTCCCAGTCTGCTATCGTCAAACACTTGCAAGCATGCACAGTTGAGAAATTCAATTTTTGTCTTCCTCGCTCCATCTCTCTGTCTCTCTATACCTCGCACAGACTCACAAACATTTACCACTTTTGTCTATTTTTTGTCAGGGACTGCTGAGTCTGGACAGCTGTTTAGCAAGGGACCAGGAAATTAAGAAATGTATAATTTAGAAGGATACATCCCTGAGAGTTGCAGTTATGTTTAATTAAAACATCAATATAAAGGGCATATTTAATACAATTTTCTAACCCAACTTCCAAATGACAGAGAGTATCATTTAAAAAAAAGAGGCACTTTTGACTCGCCAAGAACATTTCAATCGTTCTTGATTAGGATTCAGCAACAAGAACTCGGTGAATGGCATATTTTTGACATCAACTGTCAATGGTTTCTCATGATAATATCATACCCTAAGGCTATGAATCCTGTCTGTAATAAAGTTCTTTGAAAAGCATGCAACTGCACTCAACCAGCTTGGTGATGTATCCCAATCCTCTAATCAATTTACAATGACTAGCCAGGAAAGTTTTATCTTTTTCACCAATAGGATAAATAATGCTGTGGGTAACAAACCAAACTTGGAATATAGCTTATAGCTTATATAGCTATTAAGTAATTAATGTTTTCAGTCATCAAAAGAAGTCAGACACATATTAATGAATAGCAAGTAATTCCAGCTGGGAATAAGCAGGTAAACATTTAAAGCCCAATCTGCTATTTGACCTTAGTTATAAAAAACAACTAAAAACGTGTGTGCGTGAATCACGTCAGCCTGTTTTCATACAGCAACCTGTGTGCAGACTCCAATCTTGCAGTGTGTCAACTATGCACTGACATTTTGACTTACTACCTTATCACACCGACCTGTGTTCTTCCTGGATTTCCAGCTATTACGGAGGGTGACTGAAAAGGCAGAGTTGTACTGTAAATCAGTTGTGGAATAAGGGAAGTACATCATCAAGCTGTTCTGACCTTTCCACTTAGTTACAGCTGTAATTACTTTTTAATTAACTGCTCTTGCCATCCATTTACCAAGTGAATACCCATCACTTTAAGCAACTGTAAAAGGAAGTGTTATCTTTAAACTTTACTTTACAACAAGATCATACACGTACATTGCACAGTTTTACACAAGATTTGTTCAATTAGACCCAAAGGTCGCAAATGTGCTCCATTTCCCGAACTATTCTCTTTACTCGTTGAAGTTTTTTTGTACCTATGTCTTTTAGGAGATGTAATGAAGCAGGGGGTGGCAGTTTCCCTTGTGATCTCACCAATTTTGTGATCATATACCACCCCACTGATGAAGTAGCTCCTCAATGCTGAGCTATTTAGTTCCCCTGGGAAATAAGCCATGTTCAAGCTTTTCTCTGCCAGAGCTGTCACCAATGTGCTCACTTTCATTGTGATTTCTCCTTATTGTATACAAATCAAGTGAGGGAGAGGAGATGAGCGTGTGTGTTTATGTGTGTGTGTGTATGTGTGTGTGTGTACGCACATGATGCATTTGTGCAAGTAAGTGAGGTGGGTGGGTATGTTGGTGTGAGGGGGGGAGAGGGGGGTTGTTTGACAGACAACTTGCCCATACAAATGAATAAATTTGAGCAGTAATGAAACATTATGGGCTGGATCTGAAGGTTGCCTTGAAGCATCGGATTATGCGGCAATCTGTATAATTTGTCTGTGGTTGCTGCTTTGCCACATATCTTACAGCCAAAACCCTATTTGTTTTAATTCTCTCCCATTTTCATAAGTATTTTTTCTCTTGTTTTTTTTGGCTTCAGTGATTCCAATCCCAAGCCCACAAGTATTGATTGAGGCTGTTATATTATTTACAACAAATCTTTTTAATAGGAGATTCCTTTATCCATCTGAAAGTCAGGAGGGAGGCAGGAAAAAGGTTAATCCCATTGGCTAAAGAGGGAAGTTGATGTTGAGTTCATTGAAACTAGTCCCAGCAGTAATAACACTGGAGATTCAACATGATGGTGATGGCAATGTGGTGTAACTTTCTATGATTTCTATTCTGTCTTTGTTCTATCATGCTTTGAAAAGTTATTGTACTGCATTCTAAAATATATTTTTTTAAACTCTGAGATTGCTATGAGCCAAGTTCATGCTTGAGAGCCGTAATAGTCACATTTACAATACTTTTTGTGCCTAATACAGATACATTTTGTTCATAGATGGATGTGCGTTATTTGTCTATCAAGTGCCATTTTCTTGTCAAGTGAGCCGCAACTTGTAGTGTTATCAAGTGTTGCTCTTTATCTAATACACACATTTTTAAGGGTGACAAATAGTGGGTTGATGTACAGTATAGTACTCTGTGTGGTGGCACATAACACTTGTTTTACTAAAGTTTCAATTGTGTCAGTTTTGCATGGGGAAATGGTGTGCCTCTCAAAACGAATGTGCACGTTTGTGTAAATGCTACACCATCACCGCAAAAGAAAAAAGTAATACATTTCATCGCTCGTTATTGTAAATCATGCCAGCATGCTCTTCCCTGCCCTACACAGAACATAGGTGTTTATTTTGAAAATGGTTACCAGTTGTTGCAGATTGCCATTTTGGGTTACTCTCACTATATTCATTTTCAGGAGGGCTGGCAAAAGTAAGTGCACAGAATTATAAAAAAAATTAAATAAGCTGAACATGTGCTCTTGACACTTACCCTGAACACTGCAGAACAACTGTTACAAGGCCTTGGAGTTTTGTTTATGTACAATACAAACTACTACTACAGTGTTTCTTTATTTTCTCATTCATACCCTCAGATGAGTTCATTAAAACTCCTACGACCACGTCTCAACGGCATTCTCTTCAAGCTGACATTTGAGGAGCAGGTGAATAACATCCGGCCGGACATCATGAATGTGACATTTGCCTGTGAGGAGGTGAAGAAGAGTGAGAGCTTAAGCAAACTCCTGGAGTTGGTTTTGCTGGTTGGCAATTACATGAATGCCGGCTCAAGGAATGCCCAGACGTTTGGTTTCAACATCAGCTTCCTCTGCAAGGTAACACACCACCACAGCACACCACAGATCAAGCGTGTGAAAATGTATGAAACATGAACTGACACTAACATAAAAGGTGAAACGCGAAAATGTATGTAAATGTGTCTAAATATATATATATATATATATATATTAAAACATTTACATTTATTCATATTTATTTTGAAGCAACGTAATAAATGAGGTTCAATCCAAGCCACAGTAGATCACAGGGTAGCCTCAGAGAATAAGTGTCGTAGAAAATCACACACATGTTCAACGTGACACAAGTCCCACAGGGTTGCAGGTGCATGAAGTAAAACATAAATGCAAAGCAAATGACTTAGATCGAGAGAGAGAGAGAGAAAGAACATATTCTGAAGTATTCTTGGAAGAGGAAGGTTGTCAAGAGATTTTTGAAGAGAGAGAGGGTATGAATATAAATAAACTTGATTTGGATTCTGCTGACTGAATTGAGTTAGGTATTAAGAGTTATGGTTGAGATTCCCTGCCTCACGGTGACAGTAGGGTACGTACGTCGCCATCATAAATCATCTTACATTGATGATCTGTACAACCCCGAATAAATGTGCAAAAGTAGTTTTCTACATGTTTTTGATACATTTAGTTAAACAGTTCTACCATTTATGCATCTCACATGTGTTTGACAGTCATTGAGAAGTAAATATACCCTGCTTTGAAAGTATACATTGAGATGCAGGCATGTCACTCACAGTCAGAGCTGTCATGCCTTCATCAAATGTTGCTCTCAAGATAATAGAGACATGCTCACAAGATTCTTCTGCTGCATGAGACAAGGTGGTTTAATGGGTGCAAACAGATGTTAGGGCATTCACTCAGGCCTCTTTGCAAGCATGCCTCAAAGTACTAGAGAGACTAGGTCTTCTAAAATCTACAGTGCTTATCAAACAAAACATTTTTTAATACAACAAATATCAAAACCATGATGAGGTGTGGAGCACAGTGGAACTTGAGCCAGAAAAAGCCAGTATCTGAGTCCACTGCCAGGTAAAAATCACAGCATGCAAATGTGTGAAAGAGAAGACTGGCAGCCATGCACACACAGCTATACAAAGCACAACCAAGCTCTGGTAGCAAACCAGTTGTGCTACACACACACACACACACACACACACTCAAACTTACACCAGGTGGGCAGTGAGAGGCTTTCCTATAGTGTTTTGAGAGGAAGAGTCCTTTAGCAGCCCTATTGCAGACAAAGCTAGTGTTAGTCATGTCACAATGAAAACAGGATTGTAAAGCTTGGATTTTATAAAGGTACTTACACCACAAGAGCAAGGTTACTCGAAAGTATGAAAGTCTTTAGTTGTTATTTATATACATACATTAGTGTAATGTCACTCAGGAGTGTAGCAGCTTTTCTGTAAATGGTGTGGGTTTTAAAGAATGATATTGTACGACCAACAAAGGATTCTACATTAAGTGAGTCTTAAAACTGATGAATAGTGATATACTTCTATGGTATCAGGATTGGCCATATTGCATATAACATTGCATACCTGTATACACATAGTTGGAGACATCTTTTCATCAACTCTATTTTGTTGGTATGTTGTTTGTTGTAGGAATTACATAAACATATATTTTGTAAAGTTCTCTTGAAGATGTATGAGAACTCTCATGGCCACATGCACACTGTTTCAAAGAAAAAAAAAAGAATCTGCATTTGTTTCCCTAAATGTTCAACTCTTTCATGCCAACTGCTTGAAAGGATAAAGTTCCAGCAAAACAGGTGTATCTACAAAATCAGCAGCATGTCCTAAATTTAAGGATTTTATTGAAAGCCAAAAATTAGCTTTGTTATCTTGTCCCTTTAAATGGCTTTGGCACTGTGGTGCTTTGTAGCATAGGGAACAGTATTCAGTGTCTTAACTATTTGATGATAAAACTGGTAAGAATATTTATTGGGCAGCCTACAGAGTGCTTCGAGAAACCTGTGAGGGTGCTGAAGAAAGGGCAAGTCTCCTCCCAGCGCTGCCTCAGATTAGCAATCAAGCTGTGGGGATGAACGAGCAAAATAAGTTGCAAAATCCATCTTTAAAGCAGCCTGTGTGAAATTTTTTTGTGTCATTATTCTCAAACTGCTGTTCTGCAGCAGTGCTACAACTGTTATGAGTAGAAAAGCCATCATGTCAAATGGATCAGTCCTGTCATGTGGAAACACTCAACATGGGATTTTTCCATATGGGAGATCTAAGTGTGAATGACAAAAAGCCACCGCCTTACACACATATTTGAAGCCAGCATCCTTTTCAGGTGTGAAAAGGGCTTTAGTATGGTGAATCCAGTGTCCCTTCTGTATTACTGCAAGCTGACTGAATCAGTGTGAAGTGTCAGTGTAGAGCCTGGTAATGCCTCAGGGGGCTGATTGGGCCATTATAGATGGACAAGAAAAAAAGTCTGCTTTCTCACTTTAGTCAATCAAGTAAATGGCCCCCTGTGTGGCAGGTCTAGGGTACCTAATGGGCTCATCAGGGAGGAGGAGGTTGATGATGGGAATGACCAGCAAGGGGAAGGGCATAAGCTGACCCACCTTCCACCCTGCGCCACAGCCCCGCCAAGGACACTCAAATCTCCTGGGAGCCAGCCTGGTCACATACATTCTGCAAGCTGAACATCCGCTCTGGCTTTACAAGGACAGCGGTGAAATGCGGATTTCATGTCACTATACAGTAGTGTAGTGTGAAAGACATCCCGGCAAATGTCATGATAGGAACGTTTTTATCTGTATTTCTTTCCGTGTTGTAAGAAAACTATTAAAATGCATAATGTATAATTAAGAATATAGAAGAGAGTGATTCCATAATGAAACATATTGGGTAAACGGATCAAACCATCTGCCTCATGACTCAAAAGCAAAGAAATATTCTTTCTCTTGGGTTTTATCCCTGTCTCACTGCAGTGGAAAAACACACCCGTACCAGGCTCTGATTAATAATTAAAGACCACATGGCAATGATTTTTTTCAGTTTAAGTTGAACAGAACGGGCTACCTATTAGGCACTTGACTTGGTTAATAGAGAGTCATCTACCTGAACATTCGTGTGACCTTGTGTCCTGCTCTCAAAATATGGTATTTTTCCACAGCTGAAATTACTGTTGCAATAATAATGTTATTATACAATTCATGCCCACAGCACATGTGTGGATTGAAATCACTATGTTCCTTGTATTCACATATGCGTCTCTGTTTACAGTAATACATGTGCTTTTTCTTCTTCTAAAACAGTCTAATATGTAACTTTATGAGCAGGTATACAATATGTTTGCCCTGTGCTGCAGCTCTATCTGCAGAAGTTAAATTGAGCAATCAAGAGCCGACAATCCTTCTGTTAGGGTGAGGGTACTATATTCCCATCGCCGCTTCTTCTGTTATTAGTTAATTATTGTGTTATATATTTATTTCCTATCTGGATATTTAAGTGGAATTGTGTTTGCTTGTAATAAACCTTGCCACTCTAAATGCTGAATATATTGGAACGTATCGTACTAACCAGTGAGGGATTTGAAATAATGCTACCTCAAGGCAATTTATGTTATGAGAGATTGAATGATATCACTGTTCAGAATTTGCTTTCAGCAACACAGTAATGAAGCAGCATTATTCCATCTATTTCAAATGAACAGATTTGTTTGAAGGAGTAACATTTATATACACTCCATCCAGCTCCACCATTAACACGTAATGGGATGAGACACATTGTCAGCAGCTAGTGTAAAAAATGGCAGCAATAAAAAGGCATTTTATATAGGTAGTGTTTAAGAAAAGATTTAGGTAAAACTCCATGTAGCCTAAGCTCTTCAAGTATAGCATTCCAGAGCTTAGGCGCTCTGACGGTAAAACCCTTTTTCACTTTTGGCTTTTAGCACAAACTTGAAATGGCCAGGACAAAGGATGAACTAGAATTAAAAATGGTCCTAGACTTTGACATAGCTCACTACAACCTGTGCACAGATGCTCCACAGCCCCTGGCACAGTTCTCACGATACTTTAAAGCTGCATTGACGGAAATTCCTGATTTAAAATGGTTCGAAAATAACATCAGCACCTTGGGTTTCATGTAGGATTCCCCTTGCCCTTACAGCGGCCTTTAGCAGAATGTACCACTACCAACAAAAGCTATTTTTATCTCAACATTCTATGTTAAAATACAGTACATGTGCTCCTGCCATACAAACTAGTCTCCTTTTAAATGATCTAAAGGTGTTACCTGAATTTGTAATGACCATCTGAAGTGCAACATGGCATTATAATGTTTGAGGTTCACAGTGTCAGAAATTAAGGGGGGGGGGGGGGGGGGCAAAGAACAAACATGCCCCAAGAAACGTCAGAATGCCCCTAAAAACCGGGAAGATTTCAATTAAAAAAAATAATATATATATAAACCAGTTTATGCCAATATCCTCATTTATCCTACATTAAGCCTCATTAAATTCACACAGGATCATTTCAGACTTTTAACACTCTTTAAGCCATTGGCCCGTTTGTTTTGATTGCGTTTAAATTCATATTAAAACCTTGAAACTCCTCGTGCTTAACCAATAAAACCCATTTGTGTTTAATTTTGTGTTTGTTTAAATTGCATTATACTTAATATTTTATTAAGTAGGTTGACTGTACAATATCCTGATTTTGTTTAAAGGGAGCAGACCAGTTTAAAATGGTTTTGACAGAGGTTTTCTCCTGGAAGATTAAACTACTGTAGGTCCTCCTGCTAAGAGGACAAATCAGGGAATGCGTCCAGTAATGCAGGATAAAAAGGACACAAAATGCGATGTGTTGCTAATCACACATACATACATTATAACAAAGGCTTAAAATACTTGCGTCCTTTCCCATTTCCATGTTTGTACATTCTCGATTCCTTTTCTCGCCTCCTTTCCTTACATGGAGCGAGAAGTCGAGGCAACAGACACTTAACAAAACAAGACATCCGAGCCTCGGAGCCGTCATTTTAAAGCGACGTCAATTAAATATGACTTGTGGCACAGCTGCATCAGCTGTCCATTGTTTTTTTATAGCCTACCGCTGTATTTTATGATCTCCGTCAGATGGGCATAACAGTGTTCATGACAACTTATATATTTACTTTTAATTAAATATACAACGTGACATAATGTGACAAGAATGTACAGATACCACGCCTTTTTTAAAATTGAACACACGTGCATATACTGTATGTATAAAACTCCTTCCGTGTCACAAGCTGGAGGATCGAGGAGACGTGGAGGCACAAAATGGAAAAGGCCCACAGTGTTTGTGCTTCTCATTGTATTTTTAAAGCTTCAATTTTTTTTTTTTTTTATTACTATTCAGTCCCAGACTTTCTGTAAAACTAAATTGGAAATGATAAGCACTAATTATACTGTACAAATTATTTCATTACAGCTGTACATATTAAAAATACAGGTTTGGGTAGAGCAATTAGAGTAGTCTCTTCACAAATGAGTGAATATGCATGCTTTGTGGACTTGGTCCACTCTTATTATGTCAATGATATTCACCTCACAATGCTAATATGCTTCTAGTTTCATCAGATAATTCAAATGACTGCCTTATTACCTGAAACCACATGGTTTCTACACTCGCACTCACTGGACTGCCAGTGTCCCCATTCTCCTCTCCTGTGTGTGCACTATAATGGTGCAGGCTAAAGATACCGCTCTAAAGCACAAACACATTTTATCAATCAGACAATATGCAACAATCTAGAGATACACATTATACTGTATACTGACCACATTCTTTCAAATTATTATTTCATTAAATGGACTTTTTCTTAACATCTTACAAATCATTCAATACTATGTTTCAGGCTCTCTCAGGTTACCCTCTCTATTACATATTACTAATATTAGTTAGCAGATGGAATCAGCATACCAGAGAGGCAGCTTTTTGGCTGGTAATGACAGTTTGGGGTACAACAATAAACAAATTAAAAATTTAAATCCATGAAATTAAATTGTGATTACCCAACGTGAGCAAATGATTGATCCTCATCTAATGAAAGTGTGTGTGTTTTTGTGTTGGTGTGTGACAGTATGACTACAATGACTACCTGTAAACACTATTACCTAAATGTGTGTATGCCCATGTACACACATGTGTTCGCATGTGCACGTGTGGGCATGTCCAACTGCAGGCTGTTTACAGCACGGATATTATCAGTAAGAGTACACCGAGGTGGGTTGTGCTAATTAGTTTTCCCAGCATGCCATTCGAACAGCATGGCAATCACGGTGGGGAATGAATATGGAACAAGTTTTCTATGCACTGATGTGGAGACTCCGGCTTCTGTGTCTGCACGCGCGCACGCACACACACACACACACACACACACACACACACACACACACACACAC
>CALSCE010009297.1:1574470-1629010 GCA_943593645.1 Bovichtus variegatus
CACACACACACACACACACACACACACACACACACACACACACACACCTCTACTTGGCACAAACAGTACAGTACTTCCATTCAAACTTTCTTGCCATACTGTTTCATTCTCATAGGTGCACCATAATTGTATGTGTGTGTACTGTACAGAATATGCGCGTGTGGTGGTTTTCTTTTTTGTTTTTCTTTTTTTTTTTTATGCCCATCTGTAATTGGATGCAAAAGTATGTCAGTCTCATAATGCATTTTTTTTTTATATCTTCAATTAATGTGCCTCTATCCATTCTCTCATTTGACACTTGAGATTGACAGAGCAGTTAACTGGAACCTTTTACATGCAGTTCCTCATTGTCTTGGTGGCCATGTGCTGTTGTAGTAAAGTGCACTTTGTACTTGGTTCTTGCAACCACGGTTGTTGCCATCGTGTAGTACATGTGTGTAGCACATTTGACAAGTAAATGTAAACAGTGTAAACAGATGGGTTAATAAATTATTTCCTGTTTTCTTTTTCTGGCTTTTGTCTTTAGCTCCGAGACACAAAATCCATCAGTCAGAAAACAACACTCCTTCATTTCCTCGCTGAGAAGTGTGAAGAGACTCACCAGGAGATTTTGAGGTTTCCAGATGAACTGGAGCATGTGGAGAGTGCCAGCAAAGGTATGTCGCTATGTCTTCATGTATTGAGACCCTTGCATATCATCGTAGCCACATATACATTATAAACATCATCTGGTCATTAATACACAGTGAAAAAGGCGGTCTTTACATTGCAGTATATTCATTCTATTTATTTTAGTTTTACTTTATCTATTTCATCCCTTGACGACAGCTAGCACTCTCTCTTTGTGACAGGAATAGAGTTGTTTGTCTGACCACACTGTCATTCAGCCTGTCAATAAACTAATTCCACTCTAATTCTATTCTCAAGCATTTGGTGGAATCCCTGAAGGCTTATTTACTTTGTTAGTCTCGTAATTGGTTATTTTATCTAATTCAAGTAATTATGCACTTGACTGATGCTGCCAGCCATTGTGTAAGTGGACTGAATAGTCTTCGTGCTCTGTGTATATTTAGATGTCTATACTGTATGCACACATTTTGAATTATATCAACGTTGTCAATTTTAATTATTCAGAAATATGCCAGTTAATTGACTGATGACTCAGTAAATATTTAAGGAGTAGGGATGCAAAAACTGTAGGCACAACTTTTCTTGTTTTATTGGTCAATCCTTACAATTAAACAGGGTTACCAATGGGATACTGTAACAGTGATGGAGACTTTCTGTTTACATTTGAGATATTAAAAGTGCTAACACGCCTACGGGGCAATTAGAGGAAGGGTTAACATTTTTGAATAGGCCAGTGATCTTATTTAAAAAAAATTCTGCACCTTTTTAAATCTTCTTTCTCTTTTTTTTGTACCATTAGGAAATTATTTTTTGCCACACTCCATATTTTATTTGCTGTTTTATTCCATATATTTTACGGTGACCCTAGCATATTGAAGCTAGATAAATGGAAAAGCTGAAATCTCTGCTGACGGGCCTCTAAAAATCCAATTCATTAGATTTACAGTTCTTTGAGGCACAAAAGAACATAGTGACCAGAGGCCATGTGCTGGCCCACTCCATGTATTTGAAAAGCTTTTACTGCCTGTAGAAACAGTAGAGCATCTTTGAATTATTCACCACTATCTTCAGATCCTTCACAAGCTTAGGTAAACTAGCTAAAGAAAATTAAACAAAGCTTCTTTGCATGATCGCCGGTGTTTTTTTGAAGTTCTATTTAACATTTGTCTCTTACCTCAACCCTCTTTTACTTTGTTTTCACTGTCTGATGGAACTATTTTCATCCAACGTAGTGTAAATCCTACTTTTAAATTATTTATTGCTATAAACAGCCACAGTTTAAAAATCATTATCGATTATTTGGATACCCGTTAAGTGTTCCATGGCAACAACCACGCTAAATATACACTATAATCACTGTTTACACTTGGACTACATACGTAGGAAAAAAATCTATCCATACATAGAAAAAAATACAGATACAAATACAAACCATCTAAATCTCATTTGAAAAAAGCCTGTTTAGCCTCTGGCCTGCATGTGATTTCTGATTGTTGTTTGTCAGAGGCTTTTGGTGGCCACTGACAGTGAGGTGGGGGATTAACATTTAATCAAATGGCCATCTACAATTGTTGGAAGTTGTACAATCAATGTACCTCATTGATAAGTGCAATCAGGCCAGTATAATTTCCCCAAGAAATCAGAATTCCTCTGCCTTGATTGGCTGCTTCAGACTTTCACTCATTCTGTGCAGTTTCTCTAATAAATTGGATTTCCACCTTGCTATTGTCTGGACACAATTTGTATTTAAGCATCATTCAAAAAGTATGCATTATCTTTTTCCCACAGTAATTCAAAATGAATTACAGTTTTACAGCAGGCCTATACATATTTAAATAAAGGGTGATTGATCATTTTTGTTAATTGCATCATTGATTATTTCATTTTTTGTCTCGTGGCCCACGACAACATTCACTGATAATGGCTACAGGTAGCAATGAAAGCCCGTTTTAGTACTTTCAGTGCAGATATTTATCACCACGATACTATGTATCTGTTGGTATTAAATTTATCACTGGAACGTTTAACTGCAGTGTTATAATAATAGTTCATGCTTGACTTAAATGGTACGACCAATATGTTTTGACCATGATGTAAGTACCAATGTATTTTATTGATTCTTACCTTGCTATCTCTTACTCTCTTACCTTGCTGATAGATACATGTGTATAGTTACTGTTCAAGTATTTCTATTTTCTTCCTTTTGAAAGCCAAAAGTTACCCAAAAACATATGATCATATATTGTATTACATCAAAAATCAGTCTGCCCAGGCTAGTCTGCCTGGGAGCACAGGAGAGTGAGTGTCCTAATGGAAGCTAGAAGTTATCGTTAACTAAGACTACTGTAAGTCCAGCATATAGAAATGTCCCCTTAGGAGACTCTTCTTCTCTCCTAGGTATCAGCCATTATCAAAGCCTACCTGTATTAAGGTCAATTTTGATTAAAATGTACATGATTATGTAAGGAGGCATGGGCAGCAAGCTGCCGATGTTCCAGATAGAACCTGCACAAAGGCAAGGGCCATGCTTTCAACAATGCACTGTGAACACATGGCTTTATTGAACTGAAAATAATTGTGTATGCAATATTAGTAAAAGAAGTATACTTTGGTATTCATTAAACTTTAAGAAAAAAACAATATATACATTTAGTTTACTTCACTTTTAGCAAATAAACTGGTCATTTGCTGATTTAAGCATATGCCTATTTTTTTCTCAAACTGTTGCACAGCATAAAGACAGCAACATTTTATGAAAACTAATATAAATTAATTTTAGCCGCTAATTAAATGAATGTATGATCAGTGGTATTTTACGCCGTATAATTATGGGCAGAAATGCTTTACAATTACTGTTTTGGGACGCAAAGCCTTTCAGCACCCACATCCCCCCATTGTCCTACCACATTGAGCTAGAAAATGTGTGATGGCCTCTCTGAAAAGCATCTTTACAGTCATGAAGTCCCAGAATGAGTCTGACTACTTATTTACTAGATGTAAACTTTACTTCACTAAGATCATTTTTGCATGCAATCAGCAAGTTCTTTTTTGCAATGCTAATTGTTTAGGTTTTCTGCAAAAAAAAAAGATTATTGAAAGTGCCAATAAAATGAATGTAATGTAATTAGATGAAGACATCAGGGTTGTTGCCTGAAAGATCCACCATCAAATTCAACCTATTGCCTCCTCTTATAAGACAAATTCTGCTTTTATTATTGGCTTTGTATCCAAACTAGAACAGTATTTCACTGTGAGCTCCATCTCTGTCTGAGCAGAGGATCGGTGGCCTCTCCTCTCCATATCATCTTTGATCTCTACTGATAAATCACTCTGAGGGATGAAGGATTTGAAGCCGGTCTGGGTAGCTGAAAGGACCTCAGGCCTCCTCATAGAAAATGAATTGAATTTAAATATTTCCATCTCATCGCCTTCCCCTAAAATAACTGGTCGCACTCAGCGCGCGCAACGTCACCACTGCCAACTGGAGTTTGTAAAGATATGCAGCACATCTCTCATTTGCCTTCAGTGATTATTGTAGTGGCACAGAAGCATCAGTTGCATCACAGTATCCTGGTATATGCCACCATTATCGTATCAGTGGGCCATGCAACCCTGATCCATTGTACTATTTGTTAAATTACTGTTTAGATTTATCCTTAAATAGGCTCAGGTTAAACATCGATGCTGACATCCTTGTACTGAACAGGTGTGAGCTATCAGATTGACAATCCAAAGCACATTCACCGCTAATTGCTCTACAGTACATATGGTAGCTCATTACTGTGTTTGACTAATACAGTATACTGCATGGACCATATACTGATACACTCAGTACTCTTTCCCCCCTTATTTTGCTGCTTCAGTCAACATTCATTTTAATGTGCAGTTCTTTTTTTTCTTTTTCTTTTTTACTTCATCATACACTTTAATAAATTAAACACTTTCAGTGTCAAGCTCAAACTCTTATAAAGAGTGAACGTCCTTATGGATTAGCTTCCATTCCCACTACCTTTTTGTATTTTTAATGGTTTATTTCACCAGTCTCCCTAAAAATATAAAAGAAACATGACACTTGGGTGTTCTTTCAAACATAACTATTAAAGATAGAGCGCCTCATCATTTAACAATTGTAGCTCACGTGAGTCCCAGCCATAGTGGCTCTATCAATAGCTCATGTGAGCTAGTTGTTTAATAATGGCGTGAGTGCCATAGTGATGGGGGTATATATGGATGCTCCTGATCAAATTATAACAATGCAAAAGCATTTCCCATCAACTTGTCTCTCCTCATCTGCCTGTCAAGCGAGTATTCTCTTCATATTTCCTTATCCCTCTAGGATGACACACCACTGAATAAGAGTGCAAACAATACTGAATATATACAGTGGGCTATACACTGTATATCAGAAGGGTTCATTTGCATTTTATATCGTTTTTGTATTTTATTTTTCTAATTCTGTATTCCTTTTTTTGCACACCAGGGAATATTAATGAAACTGGTGTGCGAATGAACTCTTCATATACTGTGTATTCATTGTACTATTGGATTTTGAGACTATAACCATTTGAAATGTAGTCATAAAATCCACTATTTTCATACCCCTGACCTCATCTTAATAGCAGTGGCAAAGCCTTGAGAGAAGTGTCATTGGCCAATTTGCCTTGTTAAATCCCCCCCCCAGAGATGAATATGTGGGGCCCGACAATGGGAACTAAGTCTGTGTGGTGATTCCACTCAATCAGTGGTGCACTGACAATCTGTCTTGACAATCCGGGAAAAGAGGAAATATGACACAAATGTTCCCATAAATCTATTTAGTATAAGGCATAGCCAAGGGCAAAGTACTTTGGAGCCTGTGAGAGAGAAAATGGAGAATGAAGGCAGAAAAAAAAAAAAGATGAACTCTGAGGATATTAATACCGCTGTGAATATATCTATTATCCACATTAATTTCAAGGCACTGCAGCATAATAAAGCAGTGCCCATTCCCCATTTAAACTCATAGCAGTACTTGGCACGGTATTACGTAGACAAAATGCCTTTCTGGATGGGGTGGAACACAGACGAGATCATTTGTCTTTTGGTTTCAATGGAGTTTCAGGGAATCATGGGGTTGAGAAGATATTCCCTTGTGCCGGTCCGGGGAGGGCATCTTACCAAAGTCAGCTGCAGATGCTTGACGAAGAATGGATGTAATTCCAGCCAAACACTTAAGTACTACTGCAACATTTCTAAATGTTATTTTTCTGCTAAAGATATATTTTCCTTTGAAAGAAACTCAAGATTCAGATCTGAAGTTGATACTTTGCACTGAAGCAATCACTCCGCCATTTATTTCACGGCTGACGTGTTGACTCATAGTTAAAAAAAAAAATTGACAACAGAGGAAATAATGAGAAAAATACATAGTTATAAGTTTTGGGAATATTTTTGAAAGTTCCTGGCTAGCAGCTGGGCTATTCTAGCAAAAAGCCAGGGGCTAGCTCAAAAGAACTATTTATAGATATTATAATATTACATGTTATTTGTGTTATGTGTTTTAGTAACTGTTCATTTAAAAGACACCTACCCTACTTTTTTCATATTTATTTATGCTATCAGTCGTATTTCCATTCCATTTCGACATTTGCTGTCTTGGTATTTATTTAAGATTCTTTATCAGTGTTTCTAAATGTTTAGGCACTTCACATACACACAGTGCTCTCGGGTCTTGTTCATTTTTATTTTATTAAACTGCAGAGGAACAAAGTTGGATTTGCACTAATTTGATTATTTCCACTGTTTTAGTAACTTCATAATGTCCCTGTTTCTCTGTGTCTTAATATAATGTTAGAAACATAAATTATTAATTCTATTTATAATAGTTATGATGATATAAACAACGTTTAAACTACTCTTGAATCCAAATACCAAACCCCAAATTCTCCAAAGTCAAAATTGTCATTCAGAATGTCACCTGTTTGCTTGGCCATCTTCTTTCTTCAAGAAGACTTCTGATTTTAATAACTCTTTTAAAGTGTTATTAAAATCATGGTGCCATATTTTCTTTCAAATGTTAATCACAATCTGAATTAAAGTATATTAATTTACTATTTCCCTCAAATAGACAGACACAGAAAAATAGTTTGTACTTTCAGTGCTATTTTTGAATGGGTTACTAATCAAGTGCACACATCGAAACAGTAGTCTCTATGGCAACAAAGATCCATATACTGTAGACCTTTTAACTGAACGTTTTTTACAGCACGGTTTAGCTGCAACTTTCGCGTTCACCTGAAATGAGATGATGTCAATCTTTATATGTAACCTTGACATTTTTTCAGAAATAGATAGCTTTACTGTATGTTGACAGATTAGTATGCCTCTTCCTGTTAGTTTTAATTTAATTACATTTTTTAAATAATTGTTACGGTTGTTTTTTGACATCTAAAACAACTGGCCTGATGCATAAGATGACAGTGAATTAGTGATGTTGAAGGAACTGTAGTAAAATGTACTTCCTTATCAAATTGCATAACCAAATAATTGTTCCTCTTCATACTGACTATTTGGGCATGAATATTAGTTCATCTACATCAATTGCCATTTATGAAAGTAGTCTACAAAGATTGAAATAGAGTGTACTCCTATGTACATAAGAAAGGAATATCTTATTTATCTGGTTCTGTGGCTTAATCCATTGACACGGTTTTCTCCCTTGTGGGTTTCAACACCTGACGAAGCATTCTCCAATTAAAGGAGGCTGACAGTCGTGAGGAAGTGAGCCGGGATATCACTCGTGTCCCCTGCCCTCCGCCAGTGTTACCTTTTGGTTTGCCAGTGTGCAGTAACAAGCTTCTTGTCATCAATTGTGGTTTCTGGCCACTCCTTTTTAATTTCAGTAATGGTTCGACTCTCTGTTTTTTTTGCTCTCAGAATTAGTTGCTTTCATTACTGCTTTGATATGCAGCCACTTGAAAAATTGGGAGTGTCACAACGATGACTACCAATAACACAACACCAGACCATCTCAACCTTTGAAAAAAAAATTATCTATTTCACACTCAGTGAAGTTTCCCTTCTTAGATTTGTAGTCAAACTTTTCTATTCTCCCTTAGAAGTAATTGAATGACAATCTGATTTAGGTGCATATTAATATTCTCAGTGGGAATTCCATTTGCCATTTAATCGTGGGAGTTAATAGGGTGTGGGATGAGGCTCAAAAATGTGCAGCATTTCAAGTTTATTGCAATTTATAAAGTGGGATATTGCATGTAGGTAAACGTAAAGACAGTTTTCTAAAATGGGATTTTTTTTTTCAAAGGTAGTCTTTGCGATGCTTCCAGCGGCAGAGAAGCTGGTCATGACTGTGGGAATTATGAGCAAGGGAGAAACCAGTGTGCACATAACTTCAGAACTTGGTGGAGATTCACCTAACAGCAGTACAATGACCCAGATCACACAACAGCGGAGTAGCTTTGTCTCTGTATGTACTTGAGAGGCCTAACCAAAGCCTGGATTTAAACCCCTTTGAAAATCTATGGAGAGACCTGAAGATAGCAGCTCACTGATGCTTCCCATCCAGTCTGTCTGAGATTAGGAGAGTCTGCAAGGAAGGAGAGAAAAAGCACAAATGTAAGATGACTTGAAACTGCGGGCACTAGTTTGAAATCTCCCTCAACACTGAAGAAACAAAAAGTATTCCTATGTTAAAAGCAACACAAATACGCCAAATCTGTTAGGTGGTTGCGCTAATGTACATTATCACTTTTTTGGCCTAAATGTATTTAAGTTGTTATAGTCCTGACTCTGCTGTCTATTCCCAAGTTTCAATCTTTCAACTTTCTTTTTTTTTAATCAATGCTAAATCATTGGGAGCAGTTAACGTGCATATAGGCAATACACTTCGGTCCACATTTTTTATTCATATCAGAAAGAAGAAGAAGAAAAGCCAGTTCCTGTGGATGTAATATGGTTTATTTAGGACCACAACATCTCCACACTGTTAACCAATGATTTGACATGTTTGTTGTAGAATCTCCTGCAATTTGAATAATTGTACTTTTTAGTTGTTTCTGGCTATCACTGTTGGTCAAGTCATAAAAGTCTGTAGTGGTGTTAATGATTGTGGGTTTATTAGCATTTGATTGCCCTGCTTGTGCTTGTTCCGCACCCTTCCGTCTATCATTTGGTGTGTTTCAGTGCCTAAGCATCGAGCATTGCTCCTCGGAAGCTTTTCGTGTTTGAGAACTCATCATTTATACATCAAAGGAATTTGGCAAAGGGTACTTGTTTTATTGAAGGCACAGTCTTCTGTAATACACAAACAATGACAGTCTTTGGAGTCCTGAGACCCAGATTTCCAGTTGATTTAACTGGACATTTTATGCACTGCTGCACATACAGATTTACATGATAAGAGTGTTTTTAAAACATAGCATATCAAAGCCGGGGTAATTTAATTATGTGGAGGTTTTAACAATCATCTCACACACCAACGCATCATTTTGGGGAAGGCAAAACACAATATAAAACTGACGCACTGGCTAATTTAAAGCTTGCTGCATGACAAGAGCTGAATTCACACCTTTATATTAAAAATGTTTTATCTGCCCGCTAGTAAAACATCGAGTACACACGGCCATTAGTCAACCTAACGTTTGTCATCGTGGCTAGAAATGGACAAAATTTCCTCACTGGTTGTTTTAGGTGTACTCATCCTTCGACCCTGAAAGTGTTAGAGCAGGATCAGCGAGGCCAGCCGTTTAAATGGACAGTCTGTCATGAAGAATATTAGGAACAGGAAACAGACCTGTCTAGCTCCACCAGCTCCAGATGAGTGATGAGCTCTAGAGACTTTTCGTTTTTCTTTTTCCTTTTTTTTTCCCTTACTCACTTCATGGTGGATGAGTAGTTCATTGTGAGACCAAAACAACTATTCTCTTTCTTTTTTTTTCTTTCTGTCCATCTCTCTTTCCCTCCACCTCTGATTTCTACATCACCACTTTGGCCAGCCAGTATGAATGTAGACAGAGATAGACACATGCAGGGAGGCCAGCAGCCCTGCTTAGCATCAGGCTCCACTCCGTGACAGCAGATTTCAATGAGAGGTGACAATGGAAGCAGGAATGAGAATAATGCTGTTTGCCAGCCTAGAAATTCAGCCTGTCACACTAGACCATTTCCCATGCTGGGAATATTCCATGAGCTGAGGGGAACAAGAAAGCCCCATTTCAAATGCAACTCTGTTTTTCCGCACTAACTCATAACTATAACCAATCCACCCCTGTAGATTACAATTATTTCTTATGGGTTACTTCTCACTCTTAGTTCTTATGGGTTACCTAAATTCAAACAATTTCACATGCACTCAGATCTTACACTGCCGAGTATATAGCCCTGTTAAATGACAAACAGTGATTGAACTCAGGACCCAGACGAAGCTAATCCCAAGGGGAGCTAGCCAGTGTGTGTTTGCAGTAGAGACAATGTCTCCTGGTGGACCAGGGGCACATGGGGGAGCAACATTGTTTGCTTTTAAAGTCATTACAAATAACTGTTCCTGTTTCCTTTAAAAAAAAAAAAAAAAAACACATTGCCATGTGAACATTAAAGTATCTAGGATTTGGTTGTTTGCTCACTTATTGAATGGCTTAGAGACCACATGCTTCTCAGGGGAAGACCTGGGTTTGGGCTGCACACGGATGAAAGCCAAATGTGTTTCCCTGTTTCCCTCATCTACAATATATGCATATTTTACGTGTTATAACCTTTTTAGTTACTGATTTTGTTTTTTTTAATTCAACAGAATAATCTGAAAATCTTTTGATTACTAAATGGCAAATGTTTTTAGCTCGCTCATTCGAGGAGGACGACAGCCAGTCAGCTGGGATTCACATCAGTTACAGCTGATTCTTATGGCGACCAAGAGTCACTGCACAACACATATCAGAACATCATAAACTTCTCAAACCACTTATGCAGCATAATCCACTTCTCTGCCTTTGATCCCTATTAGTCGGATTGCTAAATCGCTAAATCATCACAAATATAGAGTGTGTAGCTACGTTGTAACCACCTGCATCATGCAGCAGCGTTTGTAGGAGGCAGGTGGTACTCGTATCAATTACAGTCATGTCTATTTTTTCCCTGCAGAAATGTTAATGATGTGTTGATAGAGAAAACATTTCTACAGTTTAATTAGGCTGATTTTGCAACTGTATATTTATTCATTCATTTTTGACTTAAGTATTGTCATGTAGACTACAGCTGTATTACAGCGCCCCCTCGTAAAGCCAGAGCGATAATCTTCCTGTAACAAAGTCCGACAGATAGCTACCATTGTACTGTACTCGGTGGTTCAGATCTCCGGTGCTTGGCTGAGCAGATTATCACAACAATGCTTGACATCTGCTTTCCCTTAGGACACTATCACAAAGCTTGATTTACAGTATGCTTTGTAACTTGAGGTGCAGCAGATACAATGCTTTTCACCTGTCATAAAAAGTGTTGAGCTGCTAAACTGCTATATTCGGAAACGTTAGCAGTCACTGACAGGGCATTCAACTAAACATTAGGGCACTTTAAAGTTGTTGTCATGCAGAAATTTGTGATGGCACGTCTGTCAGGCGATCATGAGGATTGTCCTATAAATGAGCAGGAAATTGAGTTTTCTCTGAGGTGATCCCTGCACCCTCCAGATAAGGCTCTGTTTAGGCGTTACAATAACAAGTGCAGGGATTTGTAATATTGACTGACTGAAAGAGCATAATCTACAGTACAATATGTTTCCACCCTGTTCAGGATTTATTTTGTGTGCTTATGTGATGCATGAGTGCTGAGATCTATATTAAAAAGGCTAAGCTTGCCAAGTAGGTATCGTACTATTGTTAAATAGTCATTTTAGCATTAACACAAAGTGCCCTTCCAAATTTTCCTCCTTAGACCACTTGTATTATTTCTTCTTCAAATCCAAATCCAAATGTTATTTTAGAATCCAGGGATGGCTGATTTTGGTTTTCTTTGACCTAAATAGAATTAATGGATAGAACCAAACACTGAAAAAATTGAGAAACACTTGAAATTACCAACACGATCTGTTTTTATTTATTTCACTTTCTAAATGTCATCTGATGAAAAAAAAATAAATGTTATATCTTTATCTATATTTCACATCATATTTACTTTATTTCTATAGTAGAATGTGCCTCAAATGACCTTCTGAAACATGACAATTTCAAAAAAAGACAGCACAGTGTTACATAAAGTCAATAAGAACTGTAATATTAATACATTCAAATCAAGCAAAAGCATCTATAGGGTGGGAAAGGAACTAAGACGTTCACCACAACTTTTATACCCCAGATTGTTTTTATTGCAGTTTTTTATTTTAAACACATTTGGGTATAGATTGGTAAAACAAAATCTAGGCTTTAGACCAAGTATTGACTATGTAGGAGAGAAGTAATATTTAAATCACTTCTGAGGTTGTGTGGTCTCTTTCACTGCCTTGGAAGTGAAGACTTAATGCTCTTGTCTCAGCATCATGTAGGCAGAAATGTGCTTTAAGTGTCTCTCAAAGATTAGACATGGTGTGTCTATGTGTTGGTGTTGCTGCACATTTGGCTGTTATCCTCTTATGGTATTATTCTCTTAAGAGCAAGGCATCCTGCACAACTAATTGCTAGCAACAGAATATTTGCTATGCTTTACCAAATGGCAAAAATATTTCAAATCACATTTTAAATTGTAGGTTTCCTGTCAGATATGAATAAAGACATGTATTACCGACCTTCACAGGCCTTTGTCATGGTTGTATGTGACATTTTTCAAATCAGTAGAAAGGGAATTTAGAGCTCTTATCTATTGTGACAATCAAAGTTCTGTTCATCCATTTTATTCTTTGGACACAAATCACACCATACCATCAAGAAAAATACACATCAAACCAGACATGCCATTTACCAAGAAAGGCAACAGATCATTTACCGACTAGGTGGTCATTGCAGCAAAGTGCCTCCGTTTTCACTCCTTTCCTTCCCACACTCTATTGACCACTGTTTGAGAAAACGTGTCTGTGGCTCAAATGCTGTCATAAGAATCTGGGCAGCTTTCGCCAACCCCTGTGCGTCAATTGGGGTGGGAATTGATTTTGGATACTAAATTGGGTCATTTTTATTATGGGCTGTCATCAATACATAATTTAAAAGCATGGCCTGAAGCGAGCATTGCAGGGCTGCTTATTGGAGTTTTACCTGGCCCAGGGGAGAAGATTCCCATGTGGCCCTTTCAGTTAATGCATGCCAGTATGTGTGAAGATTCCACCATCACTAGTGATTTATACCCCCCAGAGGAGCAAAGACATAGCAGTACATAGGCATTCACTGCCTGTATTGCAACATTTATAGGGCACTCTCAGGTTTTCCCAGGGTCTGCCAAGACCATGCTTATTTGTATCTATCATGGAATATCTTCCATGTATCTTGTTCTTGCCATTCCAGGACATTATGCACTGGTGAATTTCAAAGTAATCCCAGCTATATCGTTGTGAACTAGTGTATAATCCATTGTAGCCACAGTAGTGTCATCTCTCTCAAGTGTTTACAGGGATGGGGCTCAGTGTTCTGGGGGAGGTTAGTGTGTCTGAAGTAAAGATTGGAGTGTAGGATGAAAACATGTACCTTTGTTCCATATACACTAGCCAAACCACAACGGAAAATGCTTCTTTGTGTAGTACAGACCATATTGTGTTTGTTTGCCTTCATGATGTAAATCATCCAGATCTCCTCTAATTTTGTCCTCGGGCTTTATGGAATGAGTTTAATTTAGCAGCCAGACCTTTATTTCCAAAATAAATCTAACAGGTCCTGGCTATGACCTTTCTCTTACATGTTGATGATTTGCATTTCCCACCTTCTTTTTTTCCTGCTCTGTGATATGGAGTCACACTGTGTGATCCATATTCAAATATTATTTAAATCAGTTGCACCACATTTGCATTTGAAATTGAGGATTTGAAGCCAGGTCGCCTGCATACTGATCAGAGGGACAACCTTCATTTGAGTGAGGGTTGATATTGCAAATAAATGGGACAGGGTATTAATAATTGTCATGAAAGGAGAGTTCTATATTGTGCACTGCCATAAAGGAGTGTTTTTCCTCCCATGTAATGAATCTGATATCATGCTCAACCCTTTCAGCTCAGGAAATGATTATACTCTCTTGAAATAGAGTGACACAGTCATGGTGTCACTTTTTAGGACAAAATTACCCACAAAAAGGCGGCTTGTTCACACACCAGAAAACCTTTTATATTTGCGGCTAGGGAAAAAAACAAAACATATAATGCTATTTCACAGAGGGTTATGTCACCTACTCATTGTGCTATGCAAGCCAAATGATATCATATGGCAAATTACAGACGTCATATTTGAAATAATTGTCGTTACTGAATGATGTGTCTGTGTTTTCTGGAAAGGCTCTACTCTTACTTTTATTAGTACTGCAGTCGAACCTTGATAACATTAAATCTTCACTAACTAAATGATTAACTAATTGTGCAATATCCTCTGTCTCAATCAATACCACATGACATATTTTAAATAACCAAAACCAATGTGAACAAGGCTAAATGGTACATTTGTATAATCGTATAATTCATTAAGTTTGTTCATAATAATTTTAGGCACCAACATAAGTGAGCTTGCGAACGCATTTATTACATTTCAGTTAATCCTCAACACTACAGTTCTTCACACCAGAAGTGTTGCTGGAGTTTTGAACTCTTCGGAATTCTTCCCTTTCTTGAAGTAGGTAAAGTTGTGCCAGAGATCCCTGCTCTGCTTCTCTATTTAATCTTCAGTAGAAACAAGTTAGTGAAAGCTGTCTAACGTTAGCGAGCAACATTACCTGAACCACAGAGTGAGTAATGTATTGAACCCAGCTGTCCAGAATTGCGGAGCAAGTACTTTGCGCTGTATTTAAATATATCATCTGGTTTAGACTCCTGTTAATTATTTCCTTATTAATGAATTGCTACCTCGAAACCTACATGAGTACTATTAAAATATTGGGGGGTTTGATCCTTTTTCTAACTCAAATGGCTTGTTGCACTTTTGCTAGTGCTGTTTATTTAAGTTTTGTATGCGTTTGTCTTAATTTCATGACCTAACACAGCACAGTTGCAGGCCGAATTTTACACTTCAGTGACCATGACTAAAACGGTGTGCCGAGAAAAAATATATGTGCCAGTTTCATGGCCAACTACAATTCAGGTGTGTTGGTGTCCTTAGTTTTCCTCTCCTTTGCCTTGACATGGCATACCAGCTGAGACCTGCTCCTTACAGAAAGGTCTGTTTTTATTCCACCGACTGAAGCAGAGGTAAGGAGGGACAGAATCGATTGTTGCGGGCCAAATTGAACCTGTGTCGAGCTGCAGGCAGCCACGAGATAAAGCCTCTGACGCTGTCTGGTGTGTTTATCATCAGGTGGCCTTTTCTGTGTGTGCTATGCTGCAATTTTGATGTGTTAAGTCATAATAGGGGAGCCACCATTCTTTGGAGGGGCTGCCAATAAAATTGCAGACAGAGGGGATTATGTTTCATGTCAGCCCATTATTGTTTCCAGCTTCCCCTGTACACTTTCTTTTTCACCTGGAGAGGCCTCTTCTTGATTTTGCTGCTCTCTATCCTGCTTTGCCATGGTCCCTTTTTCATATTCAAGAGGCAAAGTTTTTAATGTGATGCTCTTTACATGTTTGCATTTTTATTTCACTTTGGGTCTCCACTCGTCCGCAGGGGAGACCTCTGTCTTTGTGCTGACCATTACTCGCTTGCAGTTGTGAGGCCTGGGTCAACATAAGAGATATGTTTCTCCTTTATGTAGGAAAGATGTAGCCACAACAGAGCTTGGTTAATTACTTGCAAACAGCAGTACAATGAAATCTTTAGTTTTTTCCACCAAATGAGCTGGTGCATTTCAGAGAAACACACATGGTTAGAGTTTATTGCCACGATACACATAATCAGCTCAGACCTGCCACCATCATATAGTCATTCCACCAGCCAGTTGCTGGCCTGCTGTTTAAGTTGTACCCAAACGATATTATTTTTTATGACAAAAGTGCCAGCTGAGCCAGCAGCTATCAATCTACTTTCTAACCAGCTCACTCTGATAGAAAAAAGACATATATTGACCGTCGGTTAGATACACAATTGTACAATATGCATTATATATGCCTTTGCAGGGCGATAGTAATTTTGTTTAACATATAACAATAAGGACAGCAAAATGTTCATCCCAAAATAAATATATTTTGAACTAGAAAAGTAAACTCAGTAGAGTGTGAAAATCCATTTTAACCATACCAAAATTAAAAATGTTGTTTTTCTACTTTGTTATCATCTGTAGTTCTTAGTTATGTTAAGGTAAGATATATATATATATATATATATATATATATATATACAGTATATATATATATATATATATATATATCACATTTCAGACACAAAGGCAATTCAAACTGCTTTACATAAGCATTTGCATACAAAACAAATGAAACATAAATAACACAATTCATAAAAGAGAGAGAAGATGGTTAAAAATCAACATTGGAAGCATAATAAAAACACCACAAAATTGTTGAGAACGTGAATAATTGTATTTAATGTTGAGGAAATAAATTATTATTATTAATTTACTATCCCTATAGAGAAAAAAGTCACAATAATATTTATTTTAAAATAATCCAGATTGTTTTTGAGCTAACAGCTGCTAAATGCAGCTTCTTACTGCGGCAGACCACTTAATTAGCATAATGAAAAGACAAAAGTCGGCCAAAAAAAAAAATAACCGCTGATGTACACAGCCTATCACATTCTTCTGAGTCAGACCACCTAATTTGCTAAATGAAAAGACAAAAGTCAGCCAAAAATAAACAACCGCCGATGTACTCTTTAGTTCCTTTAGTTCCTTTAGCGTTAAACTGTTAGCCACACACACACGATCCAAAAAAGTCCAAACAAAAGCAGCATCCTCTATCGGGCCGGTTAAGAGTAGTGAAGAGTCAGCAGTCATGATGATGGTGTAAAACAGTCAATAAAAAAGGTTTTTCAAACCCTCTGAATAACCGCAACCACGAGAAGGTCCTCGAGCATAAAGTTGTAAATGAGCACAACAAATACTAGGGTGATTGGTCCAGTAGTATGCCAGATTGGCAGTGGACAAAGACACAGATGTCACACACTCACGCATGCATGCAGGCACACACACGCACACGAACGAATGCAAGATCTTCTGGCGAGATAACCAGCAACCAGTGACCAACAGCTGCACCACTAGTGTTTTGTATAGCTGGAATTGTGGTTGGACACACGTTAAGTGTTAACATTTAAGATCCAAATGATGTATCAGATAGAAGATACAAAGAATTTTTTTTTTTTACTGTAATAATGTCACATTTTAATTACCAAGTTGACATATAACTGTAGTATCTTTATTACTTAAAACACAAAGTGACTACAAATGGTGACCATATTTTCAACCAAAAAGTGATACCTGTTTGCCAGCTTGGCAACCCCTTCTAAAAGTTGGTGTTGAGCCCTGCTTAGTGATCTGGTACTATTGAAGACACAGCAGCAAAACAGTTTTTTTGCTACTGACTGTCCTCGGCTTTCTCCCTCCACCAACAGAGATAATTTGCCACTGTGAGTGTGCAACCTTGGCAGAGGATGCTCATACAGTGTGTTTGGTCTGCCTTGGACTTGAATATGCCGCGACAGCGCAGTCTCTCCTGGCTTGTGTGACCCTTGCTTGTGGTTTAGTCTTAAGAATGTCTGTTCCAAGATTGCCTGTGCTACCAAGAACTCCCTTTGTGAGCCACTACATACTCAGTGGAGTGTGCTATCTCTGTTACGCCAGTCGTTATCTGGGATGACCAGCTGAATACTGCCCACCTATTCTCAGAGAAGGTGGGCAATAGCCTCGTAGCTAATCGCCCAGGCCATTAGCAGGAAATGACAACGACTCCAGTAATTTTATGGGCACATTTAAAGTGTTCTTCTTTGAGGAAGAAGATGATAATCTCCTTTTTCCGCCCTTGGGCTATGTTTCCAAGCTGACTTAATCAAGTGCAGAAAAGAATCATACCAGTGCTTCTCAAGCATGCAGCATAGATCTCCAGAATGTGTTTAGATGCTAACTATGCCATGGCACATTATACTAACATACACCCCCACCCCTTGGTTTAAGGGAAAATGGTTACCTGAAGCTAGACCTCCCTCTGTTTTTTTCATAATTGCTTAGCTGAGAGTATTCACCTCTGCAATTACTACTTGCAGCTAGCTACAAGTTGAGTCTGAATGTGACTGTATGGAAGTATGGACATCAACCAGATGTCCCCAGTCAGGCCCCTAGTTGTGTACCAAGTTGTATGGCTTCCTCTTATCCCACTTTACCTTCAAGTGCTGACCACCTGCAGTTAACAATGGTGAAAAACATCCACATACAGCTATTCATGACCACAGCTGAGAGAGCCCTTAAGGCGCAATAACAGTTTCCTCTTCTGTCCTTATTTTCCTATATGAAAAGCCTCAATTATAATGCTCCAGAGTCTGGGCCTTCTACTTCACTTCTACTTTCATCACCCTCCTCCGCCCTATCTTGCTTCAGTAAGAGGATGTGCCTTCTGTACTTATAGTACAAACTCATTCCATAACAGCCAACAGCCTGGGTCCATTTTGAGCAATGCATGACTTAGGATGTTTATAAAGTTGTATTTTCAACTACTTCGCCACACCTTTGTTTTTTTTTTTTAAAGTTGATGGTCCTGTCCTTTTTTTGTTCTTACTGTCCTGAGCATAAACTCTAAAATCTAAATCCTCAGCCTACAAGGATCACACAGATAGTTGTCATAATGAGCTTGTGCTCTACCATTCTCCTTGTGTGAGGTGAGGAAGAGTTGCAAACAGACATCGGCCTACGTTGAATTACTTGGTGTTCCAGTGGCTGCCAAACAAAATGAAGGAAAAGGATCTTTTCACACATGCATCATAAGCTGGAGCCCTTTTTGACTACATAGCGGGGCTTAAATTATCCTCTCAGAGAACCTTAGATTTTATCTCAACTCTGAACAATATCTACTATACTACCCATAGTTGAAATGAGATAACATTGAGAAACGTTGTCTGGATGCAGTATAAAACCAGGAAAGGCCACCTTTAATTAGCCTCCAGAGAAACTCTCCAATGACTGAAATAATTTTGTAATGTGTTGCAAACATATTCCTGGTACATTTTACGTTACAATTTCATTTTCTTGGTGCCCTATATTCATGGAGTTGTACAGTACATTCAGGGCAATGACAGCTTTCAGCAAAGCCTGAAGCTGTTGGTTATTACAATAGGCTGATTGGCTGCGAGCTACAAATGCCCCTAAGTATTGGCTAAATGGGAGCACACATTGAAGCTGCCTTGGGCTATAAGATAACAGCACAAACACCCCAGTACTGTATGTCTTTTGCAGTTCTAGTTCCCTTATGCTTTTGTTAGCCCTATGGCACTTAGCACCTGAAACAACCGACTCTTAACTGGCAACAGCCTTCTCTCTGTCCACAGTGCGTTGAGTTTGCTGCCATTTCCATCTATTTTTTTTAATGAAAGAAAATTGGTTCCGGTAATATACAGTGTATACCTTTGGTGCAATGCGTGTGAACATAAAGGACACCTTCCACTTAGAGACACTTACACTGCAAGATGTAGTTTGTCATTAGAGCAACTTTTTACTTTTGTGTAGCTTGATGTCCTTGGGTGAGAGCTTACATAGACATTTACTTTACTTGATAGCTTAACCCTTCTATGGTGTTAAGCGTCTTTTGAATTGTTGGATTGCAAATTCACCGTCAACTACTTCTTGTCCACGTAATTAATCAGAATAACACACCTGAGCCAATCACATTTCCATACCAGGTCAAGGCATAAAGAGTTTGGATTTTTGGCTTTGTTCCTTGTTAGTTCAGTGGTTGTGGTGGTTGAGATAGAATATGATATAACTATGCAGGTTTACGTTTGCGTCGGGTTTTGACTCTTTGTAAATAGCATAAAGGTTAAATATATTCAGAGATATTTTTAATATAATTTTATCTATTTTTCTTAACTTTTGCTGTACTGCATATTGGAGGCTTATTTGTTGCAGTACATGGCCACTGTGATGTTAAAATGTAGTCATATTTTTGTCAATATACCCTTATATGTACAGTAGTATCATGTACAAGAATGTACAATACTGTATGTTTGGCCTCTTACAACTGCTATACATACCCTTTATTCTCTAGTGATACACGATACACAGTCCACCAATTGAGAAACGTTTACACTCGTGATTAATTATTCATATAGGAATGCAATAACATTCTTTGTTAAAGAGTTTTAGTGTAATTTAATTGTCTTTATCATTTAAATTTATGTCTTTGAATTATAATTGGATTGATCTAAAAATAGTGAGAAGTGAGTGAGGTAAGTGAGAGAACTGTAAAGCTTAATGAGATTCAGGCATTGATATGAGTCTTTTCCCGATGAATGTTTTTCCTCTTTGTCACCCGGTCGCCCACAAGAATAGTTGTTGTTTTTTTTTTTTTATGGAAAAAGATGTGAAAGTACACTTAAATATATTTTTTTTATATACATTTGTGTGTGTGTGTGTGTGTGTGTGTGCGTGTGTGCGTGCGTGCGTGTGCGTGTGTGTGTGCACATACTGTATACATCACATCTCTCACTGCCGAAGTGCTTTTCAGCATGCTTTTTTCCACACATCGATTGATGAGAGCCTGATTGTCTCTTACTCTTCCAACACAATCAATTCCTCTTTTTGCAACCGTCTTTGGTTCTATGTGTCTCGGTCATGCTACATACACCACAGTCCTGGATCGCTCCTGATGCTATATTGAGCTACTCTGTATGTGGGGAGGGGGATAAAAACAAGAAAATCAGCCAGTTAATTCATCTCCCAGCTCGAAAGTCTCATTACACTGCTGATGAGTTTAAGGATTGCCTGAGGTGGAAAGGGACTGTGTTTATGGCTCGGCAATCGTGCGTACCGAGTCTCCTTGTCTCATGTGGATGGAAGACCAAAGACATGCCGACACACCAGCCAAATTATTTGTGAACACATCTTTACTTAAATACTTCATGATTGTGCACTTATTTAAACATATGTTTCTAAAGAGATGTTATGTCCTATGAAGTCTTTATACGGGGGCTGCCAAATGAAGACAGATATGGTTGGTAGGAGAATTGATCTGACCTTTCTCGCCGTGTAAGGGATATGAATCTCTCCGCATCTACTTTATCAGCGTGATATAGGGACACAGGAAATCCTAATTTAGGCAGGTACATGTAGGTCACAGCACAGCTACAAGCAAAAATAGTGCAACTTATTTGCCCGGCAATTTTAGCAAGTATCTAGGCATCTATTTTAGCAAGTAGTTGAAACATATACTGTACATTATTGTTTTGTTTTTTGATTCTTTTTTAAAGAGATGTAAAATACATTTTAAACAGCTGGGAACATAACACAAATGCACATTTCTTTGTCCGTGGATTAGGCACCACTCAGACAGCAATGCGTGTAAAATTGAGTTTTTATCACAGAGTCACAGGTTGACATGTGTTGATTGGTGTTTAGGCTGCTGCATCATGTGTGTATAGTAACTTTAAATATTTTACTATGCAGCTTATACAAAAAGTTATAAAAGATAAAAAATATATATTTATGTATTGCCCTGAAAACCACATTTCAAACACATAGTCTGATTGCAGGTGTCGCAAGCTCACACTGTCAAAAGGTTGATGCCCATAAATATACCTGAACTTTCAACAATAACACAACAATGCGTTGTAATTTTGCAAGCACTGACAGAGACTCCCTGTGGAAAATAAGTAATGATTGAGTGGAATAATTTTGGTATAATTTGGTGTACATTCCTTATTTCTTTCAATCCCAAAACAAAGTTATGGTTATTGTGGGTTCATTGAGTTTATAATCCAATACTCCTGGCGGTTTACTTTCTTGAATGCACATGTAGGAGTTGCTAAAGTTAGGATGATGGCTCTAACATACCGTTGCTGCATTTATATTGAGAACTGTGCCTTAAACTAAATAATTCAAAATGTATTCCTGCTGCAACTGCCAAATACCTTGTAACCAGTTCCACATCTTTCAGCCACTGAGCCTATATAATGCATTCAGTTACCTTCCCATCCCCAGCTCCTTCTGTCGTTAGGGAACCACCATAACCAGTCCTCTGCACTGGAAGATAAAACGAATATGCTGAGGGGATGTGACCTACCATCTGACAGATGCCTCTTCAGTATGACTGCTCATCTTAAAGCCAATCAAGAAGAGCCTGGCTGTCTTTTCTCCTCCAGTGAATACATAATTTCCAACTAAATCTAATCAATAATCAGGGATTGTGATGGCAGCAATTGGCATGATTGCCAGAGTTCACAGAGCAATACTGTAAGGATTGCTGTCTGCATGGATGGATGGTGTAAATAAAAAACAGAGTGATTAAGGGCCAACATTCCCCGTTGTTGAACCATGACGTGATATAGCCTATGTTCAGAAGAATAGACAGCAATTCAAATGTTCCTTTAGATGTAAAAAAGGACTAAATGTAATAAAGAAATAAATATAATTTGCCAGCTCTTTGAACACACCTTATTTTAGTATTGCTGCCCCATTGACTGTGACTGAAGACATACATTTAAAGGAATAGTTTGACATTTTGGAAAACATGCTTATGCATCTTTTGAGATAACGCAAAGCTTGATGCCACACTCATATTTGTCCGTTCATGCTGGAGCCAGGAGATGGTTTGCATAAAGACTGAAAATGTGGGAAAACACCTATTCTGGCTCTGTCTAAAGGTTTTTGTTTAATATGTACAAAAAAATAGTATTTTAGGGGAGTTTAGGTGCAGAAATAGTCCAGCACATAACCCCCAATATAACTGCAACTTTAATCATATAATATATACACAAATATACATCTTTTTTTAAATTAATTAATTAACTAATTAATTAATTAATTAAACAAGCTATATATATATAATATATATTTATGCTAAGCTAAGCTAATATTCTGGAAAGAAATGTGTTATCTCTCCTCACATTTAAATCTCAAAATGTGTAAACACTTTTCCCAAAGTGTCAAATATGCATCAGAACAAAAGCCTGATGTCATATTTACCAAACATGTGAATCCCAGAAAAGAACACCATAGACAGCTAGGTGTGTCTATGACACAAGCTGAGTAATAATCTATTTGAGGCTTATTTTCTGGACAAACGCTAGAATATGTATGTAAATAGGTTTTAGAGGAACAAATATGTTTTACATTTTCTTTATTAACAAAAGGGAAAGAGGAAGACAAACACAGTCCTTGAGTCATCACACACCCTCACACTCTTCTCATGAGTCATGCACCACCACATGTGCAGACGGTTAAGCATTCCAAATCTAATATCAGAAATATGCTCAGATCGCCAAGTGATCATTTGAACAGACACAGATTTTAGCAAATAAATCGATGAAGAAACATTACAAATGCAGAAATATTTCTATGGGAGATCAATGAGATTCAATAATGAACTAATCCTAATATATGCATCTGTTTTCCTTAAAGATCTCAGTGTTTAATTAAGAGCATGGTCAGACGTTTTGTATTTTATTCACAATTTATTTAGAAATTGTCATAGTTTATCTCCATCATCACAAGAAAAACCTTGTCAATTAAACCATCCTATTGTTGAATTACTTGAAACAAGCTTTTCCAATTTCTATCTGTAAACTCTTAACTTCAATAACATGCGTATAAATATGCCCATACAAAGCCCTTCCTCTGTCTGGCAACAGTATGTATCACAGAGGGAGCTCTTGAGCTAAAAATGGGAACAGGACAGAAACCAAAATGACAGGAGGGGAAAAAGAGAGTCTGAGGAAAGAAGAGAACAAATAGTGACTAAGATACAGGATGAGGGAGAGGCAGGGAAATCTAAGCAAGATGTTTTTTGTATTTGAATGTGTAATAGAGCATAAAAGCAAACAAAAAAGCATGGAGACTTACAATCAAAGCACCTACTATACCCACTTACTCCCAGCCAGTTGACCTTAATGTTGCTGTCAATGAAAACCCTCCATCAGTGTCCCATTGAGATTATTGAAAGATTTGCTTCTTTTTTTTCTTCTCAAAATGAAAATCTGTGAGCATGAAAAATCATGTTGCCTTAAAGAAATGAATCATTTATCTTTATCTTCCTAAAATAGGAGTGAATAGGGTTGCTTATAGAAAGTAGTACATCTGTAAGCCACGTCTTAAAGGTTGTCTTACTGTTGAGCTCAAGTACTGTACAACCAAAAAGCAGGGTATCATAGAGAGTTGGGTGTCTATTCCTCAAACTGACTGCTAGAGTTCAAGCCACTCCTGATCCCTGTTTCCGTTGAAAAATGTAACTGAAAGGAATCAGATTCATCATAAATAACTTAATCATCAAGGTTGAACCCTTTAATGTATTTCTTAATAAATTGTCTTATTCTCAAGTGCAAGATTAATCATAGTGGGTACATGTACAACAATCTAAGTTTAAAATCTTCTCCATTGTAAAGGCCACCAATAATTCATAAATAAACCTGTAGATGAATGAATAATAATCAATAAATGAACTCATGCCGTTTCTGCCATTTTGAATTTAAAGGGATATTTAAAAACATATGCTTGAGCAGTGGCTTTAGTTTCTGGTTTCCTTTGTATAAACGGTGTTATCAACTTCAGGTCAGTTGTGATGGATTAAGGTGGACAGGTTTTCATGAAAAAGGTGTCAGAAAAGGGTCACTCAAACCCCAGAGAATTATCACTTAACTCTGCAGTTCTCCTCAACAAACCTATTTGTTTTTTCGACGGTTTATGGGGGGTTTCTGGCCTGCAAACTCTGCTGTGCTCTTTCTTTATTTTTTATTTTTTTATTTTTTTTTTTTTTTAAAGCTAAAAGGTTCTGCCACTGATCATTACCTGCTCAGCACCAAACACCAGACAGACAAAATGAGCCACTTGCTCTATAGCTTGTTAGATGGCCATTTTTTCAAAACATATTTTTAAAGCTTAAAAAAAAAACGTATTTTCATCATGTGGCCAGAAGCATTGTTGTCAATCATGAATTATAATCCAGTTAACATAGAAATGACGCCTCTTTTTTATTTCTACTGCAAAGCAGACCCAGTCAGCGCTGCACTTTACAAAAAACATATTTTAGCTGCTGTTTACGAGAATCCACCATATGTTTTTTCTTAGCTTATTTACAGAACTTTTTCGATCTTGTCTGCAAGAGACTTAACGAACAGCATATTTAACCCTTTCGTATTTTTTAGACAAATATTGTGTGTGTGTGTGTCTGTGTGTGTGTGTGTGTGTGTGTTTTAATGGCTGCTACTGCATATTAACAGATGTTTTTAATATATTGAAAAGCTAAGGTTTTATTTTAGCTTCATTTAGTAATTTCTTGGCTCCGTATTTTGCAGATCTCAGGCCAGTAGGTTTTGGGGTCTTTTGGTTCTAGAAGTGTCAAATGAAGTGTGTACCTTGGAGGTGTCAGCCTCAGCTGTGTGATAAGGTGTAACTTTGAAGTTGTGAATGAGGTTAGAGGCATGAGTCAACCTCTGCAGGCTATCATGACCGCCACACCCCCATCTCTGAGCATCTCTCCTGTCTACTGCACTCACATAAGTCATTTCCTTTCCCTGCCTCCAGCATTTCCTGGTTCCTGTTAATGCAGTCTGGTGTGTTTTTGACATCACAAGTCTGTAATTTACCTGTATGATTATGTTGAAATGATATCTGTTTGAATTTACTTGTTCAGTGAAAGTTGATCTCTGCAGTCATTTAGCCACTGAGCTCAGTCCTTAATAAACTGTAATAATGAGTTGTTGTACTAGCATGTGTGGCTTTCACAAAGATACCAGAGATTGTGCATCTGTTAATTTACCTTGATGAGGACAGAGCTGAGTTTTTACTTAAAAGTATCCTTCAGCTTATCCATCCACTTCACTCGACGGGATCACTCATTTCAACAACCAGCCAGCACTGACGATGGTACACGCAAAAACTGCATGAACATAGACACTTTGAACCTCAGGCTATAGTCACTCATGTCCCATCAGTGTCCTTCATGCATAGAATGCCTTGCCTTTTAAAAAAAAAAAAAAAAAAACGGCTCTGCAGCCACACAATTTTACATTCCTAACTCATACCTTTCTGTTGCCTGTGTGACACCAGAAACGTATCATAACAATATCACTGAAAAAAAATATCTTGGGAAAGATAAATGATTATCTTCAAGTAAGTGCATGACAAGCATTTAGATGGTTGATTGTCAGGAGAGAGGAGGTAAACCATTGTGCCTCTGTGAGTTCCTTATTTTTTATTGCAGTGGGCAGCGACTCACATATATAGCACCAGCACATCACCCTGACTGATTTCCTCAGCACTTCCTGGGGAATTGTCATCTTCCCAGGTCATTGTCTAAACATTCCCATGCATCAAAATATATTGTAATTGACTCCATTTGTAATTCCTCCAGAGATCTGGCACTGGGCTGCAGCTCTGATGGCTGCCGAAAGCAATAAAGTCTCACAGACATGACCCCCATTGTAAACAAGGCCTCCTTCCAGAGTGTGAGTTGCAGTAAAGTGCATTTCTTTCAGTCTCTGGCTGTACTTTTGCTCTTTGGCCCCAGCCCATACTTCCATTTAAATTTTGTAATTTCACAATTATGTAGTTCTCATGTCATGTTTTATTCTTCTTGGCTCGTGTGCTCCTGCTCCATTATTTATCTTGCAGTTTTAAGATATTGGATGATACTGAAGTGCAAAATAGAGTTGTCTTTTTCAACAGTTTTTTTTTAGATCCCAGTGTTGGCTGGGAAGGAAATACAGTAAATACTGCATTATACTGTTCACTATATTATAGATATGCTATATTGCAGTGTTCTGTAGCTGTAATAATTCATGTTACAGCAATTAATATAATAGCACTCCTATTGTGCTGTAATGAATGTATGTATTCTGTTGTGGTAAAACATAATCTAACATAAAGGGTTAGCATGAGTTGTTGCTCAGGTTTTCTATTAATACAACATTGAATTATATATATTTATATTATAACTAAATGTTATATCATATTAGGAAATCATTTTCTCCCTAATATTAATTGCATCTTGATTTATTGAAAAGACTGGGGTCTGTGATCATTGCTGCAGTAGGCATTTGCAGATTAACCATTACATATTTTAACCCTATGGTTTTGCTCTTGGGAGGCCATTACTTATAATCAGAAAACAAATCCTTCATTATGATAACAGTTCCGTAACATGGGGGGTTTAAGGAAAATGCAAATTAAAAGAGGAAATAGAGCAAAAGTAAAAAGGATTTACCCTTTAATGTGCGCACAATTAGTGCAACATTGATGGGAAATTGTGATTGTTTGTGCATAGTGTGGATTTGTGTCCTCTGAGTGAGATTAATTGCATTGTCTACCAACAACATTGTCTATTTTCTGGTATGATGTAACAATACAATTCTTCAATATGTGTGTAATTATTTATAAGGCAACTTAAGAAGTGCATTTAATTATTTACAAATAGATAAGTGACTTAGTCAATTTTTTCCTCAGCACTGAAATTATATTATTTAAACAAGCTAATGTAATTATTATAAATAATTTGCTTGTAGCGTGATTAGTGAAGACCATAGCATAATGTTTACAGTTAATACTGTGCCACAAGGTTTCTTCCACCTCCTTTGTTTATGCTGTCCATTAAATGTTCTCATTCGCCACTTTCTCCTGCCTGCTGTTTGTAACATCACATGATCCGAGGTAATCAGAAAGAACAATGTGACTGCTTTGTCACAGCAACAATATCACTTTCAGTCCTGCAACTTGAGCTGCTTTGATTCCTGCTGAAAGGGGAACACATAGAGTTGTGTTTATCCTTTTGTCTCTTTCCTCTGATGTACTCTAGTCTGCCTCCCACTTCATCTCCTATTCACTCTCAGGTGCTACCAGCAGCTAAATGAAAAAAGACAAAACGTGATTTTTATTGGGAAGAAATCTAATTTTATGTCATTTTAAAGAGGGCGGGGGAATTTGAAATGACTCTAATTTATTCAAAATATTTTTAAATTGACATACAATTTATCATTGTCCTGGTATCATGCTGCTGATCAATAGTCAGTTTTGTCCTGTTGTGATGAGTATGCTCTTTGGCAGACATTATGTGCATCTGGTCATGTGTAAAGTCCCCTCAAGGTTGTCCTCTCTTCACACCCTGTGTTGTATATGCAAAGAGGCTTTGAGAGGAGGTTTGATGAGAAGATAACGAGCCAGGGCAAGATTACTTCTTCACGACTCTGAAAGGTTTCCGCGTCTATAATCTCTAGTGCTTGAAATACCTTTAACTTGTGATCATGGCTACACCCTGTCAGCATTAATTTATCCGTAGATAAATAGTGTGCATGTATTGTAATAACGTTGGTGATCCCTTCACTTTTTATCTCATGTGACAATGAGGTCAAAAGGTACTTTTTTTTTTTCTCAATGCTTTGGTTTGTGACTGAATATCTGTGAAACCAGTTCCCATCATACGCAGACGTGTTTTCTGTGCTAATAGGCAAATGTTAGCTAACATGTTGATCTAATAGGGTTTACATGATTAACATTATACCTGCTAAACATCACCATGTGAGCATTGTCATTATGAGCATGTTAGCATGATGACGTTAGCATTTAGCTAAAGGTTCCGCTGTGCCAACCTCAGTACAATGTCAGAGCCGGTAGCATGGCTGAAGACTCTTTGTCTCGTTGTTCCGTACTTTTGCTTTCTCCTTTTAACTTATCAAACAGCCTTGTCTTTGAATCGTGTATACACGTCTTGACTATGCGAGCCATCATGGCATCAAGTTGAAGTCCCAATAATTCAACCAATAGAACTTCTCCTTACCTTCGCTCCTCCACCAATATTAACGTCACATTTTAACGTTCACGTGGAACACAAACGATGTTTAGTTACAGTATGTTAACTTCATTATTATCATCATCAAATTTTCACAGACCATCGTGAAACATAAATATTAAATATGGATGAACACACATACATGTTGAGCATATTCTTACTGTCTTTATGAAAGCATCTTATGTGTGTCTGTGTGTGTTTCTCTCACGCCCATCACCCTTTTCTACACACCCACAACCATACATACACTTACTTGGCTAAGGTGATGAATGCATTTATGAACGACCTTCTCTTTTGGTTTTATGTTGCATTTGTCTTTGTTTTCACAAGTGTGTAGATTATTTAAAACTTGATCTTTTATTCTACGTTGGCAGCAACGCTCAAAATAAATCTCAATTTCCTTTGTAACCTTTGGCGGCATTGCAAGAGCAGTGGATGAATGATTGGTATTGTTTGTCTATAAATCAAAATGAAAATTGCCCCTTTCTACAAATGACTGAATATAAAGTTGACATATTCACATTATAGCAGTTGATTTGGTATTGTGAGCTACACAGTGTTTTTCTCTGGCAGTTTATTTGAAGGAAACAGGGCAAAGCTTAATGAAATACTCATTGTCTGTCTTTTGTTCATGGGAATGAGTAATGCGTCAAGGGCCAATATTATAGAGCTCATATCAATAACTAAAGGATGTTGACCACAGAGGAGTTTTTTATGCTGTCTGTTATTCACACAAGTTAACTTCTTGTCTTCCAAATGGCTTTTGTCTTTCTTGTCCTCGTCCGTGTCCCCCATGCATCACTCAGCCTCTGCAGTTATTTATTTTGCTTGACAAGAACGGCAACTGCAGCACACAGCAGACAACTTAAAGAAACATGTTTTTTCTTGTGTAAGAACGAAGTTACCTTAGAATAAATTGGGTGCATATGCTGACTTAGAAACCTGGAGACAGAGATATTTATTTTTTTGTGTCATTGAAAGACACTGGCAGGCCTTGCTGACAGCAGTCATTAGAATAATTTTACATGTTTCAGAAATCCTCTCTGTCTGGCAAGACGAAATATACAACCCCCTCTATCCCCTCTGTTTCTCCTCTGATCCACTTGCAATGTGTATTCAGAAGATACCAGTGTTGCCATGTTTTGTACCCTGAAAATAGCAGTATTATTTTTTTGTGGTAATTTAACTAAAGATACCCCGAAAGAATGTGCGCTAGATTCTGTAGAGACTAGAGCTAAGAAGGATAGTGATGTCATATGTATTTCTAAAAAATCATAAACGTACCCAGAACATAACAAAAAAAGCATTGTTTTGTTTGAAGACCAAAACATTATATACACCTCAGCCGCCACATTTATGTGTGTCAGTATGTCTCAACCGTAAGTAATCCCGATGTAAACAATAGTGTGTCCTAGTCCCATGGCTTGGCTCTGATCCTGTAAACGGCTCCCCTGAAACACCGTCGCAGTAAACCTCAGCCACCGTTTCTTGGCTACCATAGTTACTATGATCAGTGTTACAGCCAAATTATTACTCAATAATATCACTCAGGCTACAAGCGACTATCAAATCCACGCCTCGATTTATTTATGGAAATGTATTGTTTTGAATCGTGAATCAATCTGTTCACCTACCATGCAGTTCGGTTTTTTTTTTATTTTTTATTTTTTTACCAATACTGAGGCTGAGAACATAGTGACAAAAGCATGTGGATCTCAGAGGCCCTATCAGTGGAGAAACAGGAATGTGATGGTGTGGTTTTCTCACTGTCAGCCCCTGGAGTCAGTTCTGTGAGAATTGAGGAGGAGGGATTGAGAAACTCCCAGTCACTGGATCTGTACAAACAGTCAGCGAGGTGCAAAGTCTAATAATAACACTGACCTCACCCCTTACTCTTATTATATTGCTTCTAGACTGATCGCAGCAGGTGGTTTGTGCGCATTTGTGTGTGCTTTCTAGCGGTAATGCACTTTAGGTACCTTTTGTATTTGTGTTGAAGGTTGTTTCAGTGTGCCAGGGGTGCGTGTGATTCACAATCTTGCCATCCAATCTTATTGTCATAAAATGAGAAAAGAGCAAATCCAAGCTATGGAATTGATGTAAAGCAAGACAAGTTTGACCCTTATGTCACAGAGGCCACATCTCTTGACAGCTTGTCCATTATGCCACTCCTCAATCCCTCAGCACTTCAATTACAGTGTAGCGGGAGAGCCAACCTTGCAGATGTGGGGGGTAGTATAGGTTAAATGATAAAATATTTTTTAGAAGGACTGTCCTTATTGGTCCTATTTAAGGTTAGCAATCAGTGTTTAAAGCAAATCTCAATGAAAAAATAGTATGAACCATTTGCTGTGCATGATACAAACTTCTGACTTGGCCAACGCTCAGACATCAATCGTTTTTTCATCCACTCATGTCACTTGCAGTTACGTAGACACAAATTATTTTAAGTACAAGTCAAAACAAGATCACTCATAACTATCACTGATCAATGGACTACATCATTTATCAAGCTGGGCATGTTTATGGTTTTGTTTGTTTTTTTTTTTTTACTTCTGCCAAGGAGGTATGATTGCCTCCATCCATCTGTTTGCTTGTCTGTTTGTCTTTAGCCAACATGTTGAAACTCAAGGCTGGACTGGGATGGAATTTGCTGTGCACATTAACACTCTCAAGAGGAAGAATCTTATTGGTTTTGCAACCCCGCAACCTTCTCTGTTGTACAGACCTAACCTTCAAGTCTCAACTCGCATACTCTCAAAGAGAAAAATAAAGATACTTATTGTGGTGACCCCATGACCTCCCACCCAGGCCTAACAAAAGGGCTTTAGATGTAAAAAATTATTTCCAAAGCTATTTAAATTGAAAATAATTTCAATGCAGTACTCTCTTCACTAAATGCAGTCAATATTTTAGTGAATTGCCGAAGTGCCTGGTACATTGAATAAAATGTAGCGCTGCAATCCAAAATGTATACTATGAAGAGATAAAGGAACATTTCTACATATTACTTTTAATTTAATGTTTTCGTTTTCTTAGGCCGTGTATGTGTTTGTGTGTGTGTGTGTGTGCGTGTGTGTGTGTGTGTGTGTGTGTGTGTGTGCGTGCCAATAACACTAGACCCTTAAAAGCAACCTAAACATGGTACTACATCCCCGCTCCTGTCCTCTCTCATCCCCTAAGACACTGCTTACTGTTTGAAGTCTCCACTTGAAAGGCCTGATCTGAATACTCTGGATTTCACAGCAACTCCGCAAGCAGTAATTACAGACTTATTAATGAGCCACACGGACACTGTACACACGCGTTTACACATGATTGCTTTCATACATGTAGTCTAACTCGGTCATAGGTTGTTTTTTTATTTAAACTTCAAGTAAACTTAAAGCAATCTGTGTAGTTTTTATCATGTCAACGAGCCCAGCATGAGTCATAATTGTGGTTGCTTATTAATGTATTGTGTATCTTCTTGTTTCATTTTTTCTAGTGTCTGCTGAGATCTTAAAAAGCAGTTTGACCACCATGGAACGTCAAATTCAGAGGCTTGAGAACGACATTGAGAACTTCCCCAAAACGGATGACGAACAAGATAAGTTTGTGGAAAAGATGTTGATATCCTTTTTATGGTGGTCATTTTCACACCTTGCTTGTACTTGAATTAAAAGAAAAAAGAAATAATGAATTCTAACATATTAGGACATTGTGTGTACCGATTTGTGGACATCAGTGGCAAAGGGAGTGTGCTGTTTGCGTTTTGCCTGGCAGTGGTAAGCAGTTTAAGTCACTTGGTGTGATAGGTGGCACCCAAGGGAACGCGGGGAATGGATCTGGCTGCCTTGCTATGAGATGTTGATCGGATCTCCCTCTTCACTCCTCCCTGGGTCCCAAGAGTGAAATCATGCCTGTGGCTATTTTTACTGCACTCTGCCACCGCTGCCTGTCCCCTGGGAGACTCTAATGGGGGCTCTAGCCCCTCACACCAACTTATCGCCTATCCCTGATTTCATCTCCTGACCGGCCACAAGCCTCTCCACACAACCATCCGTGCACTATCTTCTCTCATGGCACCTCTCCTGTTTCGATAACGGAGTGTTTCACTTAAAGCCAAGCATCTCTGCTCCCAAATTGAATTAGCCATGTCTCTGCACTTTCCTGAATGCCCTTTCTGAGAGGAAAGGTCCTCACTGTATAGGTTTGATCAATGGTGGAAATCAAGTCTGTCGTCAATACCTTGAGGCTAGGGTGCCGTTCATGGAAGAAAAAACAGTAAAGCCGTTTTCTTTCCTTATCTCTACCATTATTGAGGAAAGAAAGAATGACTCCAGTAATTTAACAAGTGAGTAGGTGTTTCCATATGCTCGGCACCCTCACATAAGACAGCATTTAACCTGATTTTTGCTTCCTTTTGTCTGAGATTTATTAAAGCTGAGTGTGCACATTGGGTGGTATAAGAGTAATAGCCTCCTAACGCATTAACAATCTGCTCCCAGTCAAAGAAGGGCACTTAAATTTGTGTAATTAAAAAGACTGAAGCAGAGACCTCCCTGGTGGCAGCTTGGAGGCAGAGCAGGCAGGCAAGAAAGCTACTCTGCCCCCCGATGTCAGTATTGATTCCCAGGCTTCTTCGAGAACTAGAGGCTTGAGTGAGAGGAAATGGAGAAGTGTAGATATACTGCAGCATGGCTCTCCCTCACTGTCTGGAGTTCCTCCCCAGAGGGAGGCAGAGGGAAGAAGCTGGCTGGCCATGACCTGAAACTCCCCGTTTCCTCCCCCTTTCTTCCCATCCCACCTTATCAAGTTTTGGTGCCAGGAAGGAGGCTTAGTAGGATTTAATAAGATCTATTTGGGTTCTTGTCTTATTTAAAGTAGCCTCCAGTAGGAAGCACTGACAGGCGTATATATTTTATTCCCCATCTGGGTTGTGTTACATTTTGTAGTGTTTTCGTAACAGTTAACGGTATAGTGATTTCCCTTCCCCCACTTTTTCATGTAGCAGAATTGCACAAGTTGTGCATATTTTGTTTTATCAAAACTCTCACTGTTCAAATTTTTTGGGACGCACAGTAAGGAGTCAAATGATGAAAAGTGCATGCTTGTTTGTTCTCTCAGTTGGCTCCCTTGAGGGATCTGCTTTTCATCTCCTCTTTATAATAAAGTGAAATCATTGATAATAATTTAATCATAACAACGTGTCAGGAAGCTTGTACTTGTACTCTGCGCACGTGAGTATTTGGTGTAGATTATGTTGTCCGTATAGTAAAAAAAACTCAGTTGTCGCCTCCTTCTGAGTTGTTTTTCGTCTTGATGTTCATACTACATAATAAGAGGACACGCTAAGTATGCAATCACATTTTTCTCAGTTCCTTTGGAGTAGCTGTGTGTCTGTTTTCTTACACTAGGACACTTGCGTTATTTGTGTGTGTATGCAAGTGTGTTTCCAAACTTAACCCACTTCTCTGAATGACAATATTTTCTACCACTTTAAACCTCTCAATATATTACATTTTGGGCTATTTTTTTGTGCAAGAGATAGAAAGTGCAGGCTGTGCTTGATTTGCTGAGGTTTTTAGTACTAGTGTTTGCAGTGAGCTTAGGTAGCACTCTAATCTGTGTTGCACAGCAAAGTGTTACCGTGCTGTATATTTCGAGTTGACATTTCCTTTGGTACACATAAGATAGTAGAGTCAAGGCAAACATACCTTTTTTAACTTTTCCCTGGATTAAAAAAAGGATGTTTGTTCCTTGAAGCATGACAGATGGAAGAACAACAACAGCTAAAAGTCATGCATTTGATGCTTGAGCAACCCTGAAAAAGTTAAGTAAAGCTCTGTTGTCTTGACTGTTGGGCACTGTGATGAATGAGTCAGTCTGTGTGTGTGTTACAGAGAAGAGAGAGAGAGAGAGAGAGGGTAATTTACAGTGCATGTGTAGGTGAGTACATGTGCCTCTGTTTCACTGTGACTCTTGTCAGCTTTTTTGCTGAGATTAATTTCAGGAGGCCATGGTCACTGGAAGGTATTTTAAAAGTAATATCTGCCCCAAAGCAGCATAGTTTTAATTAAACCTTCAACAATAAATTATGTTTTGTTCTTTTCACCGCGCATGATTAGTGTGACTAATTTGTTTAGGCTTCAGAAATTCCAGGTTTTGCCCATTAAAAAGTCCGATAAACTTTTGGCGCACACAAGTTGTGAGAACGAACCTGTCAAACAATCGAACAATCTGTCGTATTTATCAGTCATATGATGTGTTTACCTTTCAGAGGAAATTATTCCACGAAATAATGTGACTTTGCGACAACAGTTAGTGCCAGTTATGAAACATTGAAAGAAAGAAATATGGAATGAAAGGAAGGAAGGAAGGAAGAAAGAAGTATGAAATGAAAGAAAAGGAAAAAGCATGGAATGAAAGAAAGGAAGAGGAAGAAGAGCTTAGTGGAAGCACTTCATTTGGCTTTATTGATACATTTTTCTCTTTCCATTACTGTAATGTATGCAAATGACTGAATGGGGTGTTTGTTCAGCAGTTTAGTGATCTCTATCTGTCAGAAGTAATGGGAGCCCACAAAGGCTGTAGAGTTGAGGCACAAGTCCCCAGAGAGCCCTATTTCACCAGAGAGGCTATGGCTATCACACACAAAACCACACACACACACACCCATTTCCAGTTCTTGCTGGATATGATAGAGTAGAGCTGGGGGCGTAGAGCAGGACTCTGCATACTGAAATATTAATGGTAGTGAGGTGGCTCGATGGGGATGATGAGAGACCAGACTGAACCTTGATGGTTGCCTGGACATGTCCAATACATCTCCCCCCACTGTACTCAATGTCTTAACCCAACCCACTGATATTCAGCTTAACCTTTTATTTCCCAGAAGGCCAGAGTCAGAGCACATCATTCTCTCCCATATTCACACATTGAGTGACAAGGAGCTGTCTTCTGGGGCCAGTTTCATAAAGATATATTAGACTGGGCTCAAAGATTTAGCCAGACTTAATTTTGTGTCTCAGAACAGTCTAATGCAAGTAAGACAGTTTCACACAAATCAAAAGTTGCCTTAAGGTAAGCCTGTAGCCTAATCCCTCAAGCTAACACCATAACTAACAGTTGTTTTTCCATAGTAACAATCAGTGACACCTGCCAAAAAAAGAAGAAATCATTGTGATTTGTGGATGCTAGAAGTGTTGTTGTGTCTTTTAAAATGTCCTTGTTGAAAGTATTTCTTTCCCCATTTTACTATTTCTTCACACACCTTGCCTTTTTAATCTTTTCAAACATATTGGATGCTCATGCTTACTGCCATTTTTTTTCAAAATAATTAGTTGTTTGCCCCTGTGTTCATGCGTGCGTGCATGTGTGTGGTATTGTTACACAGTCATTGACTTTCCCTCGTAAAATAGCCTTTTGAAAGAATTAAACAGCTACAAGGCTGAATGGAGCCGAGTGGCATGAAGCCATTGGGCATGTTTTTAGTTTGAAAACAGGTAATTTGCCCAGAATTCTGTGCAAATTAGTCCTTAAAATAACCAAAGACTGGGCAGCATTGTCCTACTGATGAGCTTAGATACTATCTGAGTTGTATTTGTTAATTCTAAGCCATCTTCTAAGTCTGTCTTTGGGAAACCAGCTTCTTACGGAAGAGAAGGAAGGGTGGATTTATTTTATTCTAGCATTGTGCTAAATTACCCGGAGATAATTCCAATTTCTAGTATGTCTATCATATTGACGCCTCCCTTGACAATTTCCTGCCAACAAGAAGAAGCAGCTGTTCAAGCAGCAATAGAGATTTACAGTACTTACCTGTTGGTGAATAATAAGCTCAAGTCCTGTGATCCTACAAAGCCGACTAGAAGTGCTAGTTTCTCACACCATCTTTGTCCACCCACACAGGGTCAACCCAGACACACTTCTTCCCGCCCCTGGGGCTAGCCTGTAATACCACCTTTTTGGCTTAAAAATCGACAGATGCATTTATACAGGTACCACCTTTTTGTTGTTCTCAGATACTTCTGCCTGATTTAGTTCACACTTCAAAGGTAGAGGTTCACTACAATGTGTTTATGGATGGCCTTTGTCAAACTGCAATAGTTGGAGACTCTGTTTTCTTCAGGCAAGGTTTGTGTACAGGTGTACACAGCATTCTCCTGTTTCGGCTGCAGGCACTTAAGGTTAAATAAATGGTTGTTAGTGAAACAATTGTTCTATTTAACAGGCTGCTGAGTTTAAACTGCAGTAACATCCCCTGTTCCAGGTTGGTCTGGAGAAGCACAGCATTGTTTGGAGAAGTTATCCCACTTTATCACACCTTTATGTATTCGAATGAGAGGTAAAGTGGATTATTTACAGAATCTTTATGTCTGTTTCTGCATGTTTGTATATTAGAGAACTGGGTTATAACATGCTGGTGGCACTTTCAGAAGCACATTATAATTTTTAAGCAGAACTACAGAAACAACCACACTCCTTGCCACGCGCAAGCCCTCTCTTAATCACCGCCTTCCTTTGAGCCCCGCCACCCCCACCCTCTGCTAATGAAATTCACTGTAAACTGTGTTGCCAATTAACTGAAGCGCAGATAAGCCATGGAGCCTTTTAATTATCCAAAACTCAATGGAAACCAATGTAAATAAGTAGAGGTTCATAAGACAGACTCTCCCCCTGCCGGAGTTCTCTGTCTGAATCTCTCACCTCAATATGAATGTCCATGACTCAGATAAAGCAACAGAAAATGACAATCCCTAAAACAAATAGTCATCTTTCATGTTGCATTCCACATGTCAGAGGGAATGGGAAGATTTTAATTAACATATTTTAATAGGTCTGTGTCTGGAAACTTTTTTTTCCTTTTTGCTAAAATGAAAATGCTATTTCTAATTATGATTATTGCAAAAAAAAAAAAAAAAAAAAAATGTAAATGAAAAAAGGTGGTGGTGATTATGCTGCTGCCTTACCGAGAATTTTATTTGTGGTTATTTGTTCAATGCTGTCGTATTACCTTTGATGACAAATATAAAATGCACCACATTTCTATAGAGTTTTTAATCATCTTAAGTAAGGCATGAACTGGCATTGTTGCAAACTGAGTTCATTATATTGACTTTTCAAAAGTACAAACGCTGACTAACATTTGTATTTACAGCTTTAGAACCCTTTGCTTAACCTAATGTACCTACAGTATATCATCTCACACTATCATGCAGTACTACTCTCATTCTGCTCTGCCAAGATTCATACAGTACAACACCCTCCATATACAGCCAAAAGCCCTTCTTTTTTAAATGACATTTATAAAAATGTCAGTTAACTTATTTATAAGGGCTGCACTAAGGCTTATGTTGATTGCTGTTTTACAATGAATTCATAATTTATTAGTCTATGCAACGTTTTAAAATTTAAAATCCCTTAACTTCGATGCTAAACTGCTGGATGTAAATTATAATACAATTAAATTATTATAAAATTAGTGGCTAATCAATTAACTGAATAATAGTTTCAGCTCTACAATTTATTTTCTTACATATGACCGTACCAATACCAATCAAGTTTGAACTAAGTAAACAGAACAAACGTTGTGTATAGATTGTGTATGACTTTTGAACCTCATGACACTTGAAGGCAAATATATGAAAACAAATGATTTGCATTTACATTTCAGCACATAATGCCTCTACATATGACATATTCACATTACAATTTTGCTTCCAGATCTTTGAACTTCACTCAGACAGCTCTGCCTCTCGGAGCAACATTTTCACTACATGAGAAACACATATCAGCCACAGTGTATATTAAACTCTGATGAAGCAAAGAAAATCAAGTGATAGATTTGACAGAATACAAAAAGGGTTGAATCATGCAATTATATATTTGTTTAAGAAATGACAATGATTTAACAGGTTGAAATATTAAATGTATTGTATCCAGACCCTTACTCAATAAAAAAATCACATAATACACATGTACTGTACAAAACATATCATGTTGCCATTGCCTTGTCTGTCGCCCTTCGTGTTCACTGCCAGACAGAAGACCGTATTAGTGCCCTCTGGTCATATAAGTGAATTCCCCAGAAGTTGGCCAATCAGTATCTTGTTAGGCTGCGACACTAGACCTGATGTGGCAGCTCCATTAACCAGTAGAGTAAGCTTGCTGACAGGCTGCCTGGACTGTAGCTCCCAGGGGCAGGAGCGGGTGTGGTGTTGGTGTGCAGGAGCTACACCCATGATGTACACTGGGTCTACCCCTTTGCTCCTGAGTGAACAACTGTCATATTCCACTGATAAAGCCTCCATACCCTGCCAGTCTTGGAGGGTGCCCTTTGGGATCTCCTGTGTCCTGTTGGGATTCAGGGCTGCTCCCCTGCAATCGAAAATGCTTCCTTACACACCTTCTGTATACATTAGTATGCTTCTTGTGTAAGGTTGATACACATTGTACAGGGTTAAGTACTAATATACAGAAGGAGAAGAGCCAATGTATGTAACCGGCTATAGTGTTTTGAATAGCATTTTATTCCGTTTATCTGTTTTATCTCCATGTCTCCATGTGTTACTCTGCTGCTGTATTTCCTTGTCCTTATTGGCCCAGGTCTTCACTGATTATTTCTGCTCTACAGAAAGTTGGGCTAAGGACCCAGTGGCAGCAGCACCAATCTGCACCTCATTACTTCCCCAAAAGGCCTGAGCTTAGTGCAGGGTAATAGACAGAGGCCCAGCCGCCCTCATTTGTCATGGGCTCCTGGGTTTGATGCAAAGCTCCCCTTGAGCACTTGTTGCTGAGCTCTAATCCTGCAGTAGACACCAGCCCCGCTTCTCTGCTTAGCCATCCCCACTCTCCACCGTCATGGCTCATGATTTCACTTTCATTTGATGTTTTAATGAAATCCCTGAGACTCAGTTGAATGGCAGGCCCATTGTTGGCAAATTATTCTATCAAATGCAAGTGGAAGGGAAACGTGACTGGAGTTATTTGTCTAGTAAATATGAGCCACCAAGCATGTAGGGTGTTTTTCAGCATGTGAATCCACAATAGAAGGTGGTTGGAGTTGAATGACACAGGTTGACTCACAGGAAAATGCATGCAGACAAAGGGGCCCATAGAATGCTGTTGTCATGTGCTTGATAGCCAGCTGTATTATCAATTCATACGATTGCTATAATGACAAATATTTCTACAGCTGCTATAGCAGAAGTTAATTGTAAAATGAGTTGGCTGAAATGTACTTAATGCTCGTAGATAGTTTACAGAGCAGACGTTTATACAAGGGCTGACATTTATGCCTGTGAAGACCACTAGTAGCACCAGTTGTTGTGCCTTATTGCAAATAAGTGCTATGGGGCAGTGCCCAAAAGGCTGGGGAACGCTCCTTGATGAAAAGGCCTGTGTATCATTAGCTGAAGTTGCTGTGTGTGCCAATTGAAAGCCTCTCTAAAATGTAAATCAAACTAATGCCCAAACACTTCCTCTCCTTTCCCCACAGTAATGTTATTCATTTCTTGCTGATGCTGTCGAGGGAATACGGTGTTGTTCTGCTGTTTGCTTCTGGGCTCTCTGTTGATTTCTAACTTTGCTCAGTGGCGGCTATCCTTCGTCTCCCCTGACAGGACCTAGGGATCACTGTGTCTGCATGACTGCGGGCCATCTCTCCTGCAGCCTGTTCATATACCTGGCCACACAAGCGATTAGCCAAAGTTATTGACTGCATTTGCACAAGCTGGAGCAATTAGGCGCTTCATTATGCAAATAAAGTGCACTAATTACCTCACGTTTGCTAATTGATTATAAGATATGGTATATGGTCGACATTGGGGTTGACTCCTTCAAAAAGATTTGGCAGTTCGAGCCGTGCACTTTGGGCATAAACTAATGACAGCAAATAACACAGTGGGCCATTTCCCCAGCATGTCACTGTGCACTCAGCTCTGCACATTTGAGGCACAATAGAAAAGTCGGAGGAGAAAGACATCTCTAATTAAAATGAATCTGTGACAGTCAGAAACACTAACAGTTACAAACAGCAATCTGATGGTAGTCAACAGGGGATTCTCCATTAATTGGCAAAATGAGGCTCATCAATCACACAGAGGGGGAATTCTGCACAGACAGTATCCTGTCAGAGTCCCCCACTGTGGGGGGAGCAGCATGACGTGTGTCTCAGGGACAGAGTCATGTAGAGAAGGAACAGTTCCTTCTCTCGCTCTCTCTCTCTCTCTCTCTCTCTCTCTCTCTCTCTCTCTCTACCCCTCCCTCTCGCTCCCCCCGACACTGTTTCCCACCACATGTGGCTCTCAGTAGACGTCTCTCCAACTCATTCTGACAGGCTTTGTTTTTCCTTGTCGCATTTCAAACGGGGATTGGCTGGCATTCTCTGCCAGTCAAGGCCAAGACAGAGTAGTCAAAACACACTGTTGAATTTCAGCTTTTAGAGGATATTCTTTTCTTATGAGATGTGCTGTGAGGCTTGTAACTCCATACTCCCTCTATATTCAAGCAATCAAGAAAATACTGGTACTGCTGATTTTCTATTCAAGTAACCTTGATAATTTTGTTGAATTAAAAATAACTTTTTTTCCCCCCTAATACTGACAATTATCTCTGAAGTCTTCATTGGCTGGTACTAAGAACCTATAATTGGTGGCATGCAATGGGAGCAATGTATGAACTTTGTATGAACCTAACAAGGATAGTAATATCCTGGTGAGCAATGTGCTGCGATGATTGAGCAGGCTAAATAAATGCCGGGGCACGTAACATACCACCTTGGCCTACAGGTCAATAATTTACCCAGGCAATAATTAACTGTTTCATCAATTTGACCAATCAATGGACTGCCCCTAGTCTATGTGTGACCAGCTTGGTTTAGAGCAATTGCAGGCAAAGCAAGACTCCCAATAGTTATTGGTCTATATTGCTTCTCTGCGTCATCTGTATGTCTTATTTTATTACCTTCGTGTATATTTATGGTACGGACGACCATTACTGACTTGGCACAGAGTGTCTAATGATACCTGATATCTATACACACTCCCACATTAGAACATGTGGTGGATGTTGATTTCCTCATTACCTCGTTCCAATGCATCAAACCAGTAATATGTAAGGCATGTTACGGCAAATGGAGCATACACTATCTTTATGGCTTCCACCAACGGGGTTAATATAGTGCGAGTGAAAACAACAGTCATGCCTGTGTGGGTTTTTACTGAAAATGAACCTCCAATTAGCTACATTAATAGATAGGGTGACCTCCCGAAGTGCTGGTGGTTGTGTTGATGATGGCTCCTCTATGGACATTATTACATGAGATGAGATGCTTTCACTGTGAAGAGGTACCTCTGGCTGGTGTGGTGACAGAGAGAGAGAGAGAAGCATTTAACACGCTGATGTTAGCTTCAATAGCTGTAGCATGAACATATATGTTGCTAATCCATTTCCCCTCTCTCTATTTCCTCTGTCTGTTTCTTCCTGTCACACACATTTTCAAACTGTATACTGCAGGTGGGTATAAGCCTTGTCACTTAATAGCAACAGGGATGTGTGAAACACATCTGCTACCTGAACCAGCAGCTGACCTTGAATTGACTTTCTGTGATGAAGACTTATGGTTGATCCCTGGGCTTTTTGGCTTGATGCCTTGCAGCTTTCCATTCTAACTTAAGAACATAGTTTGAAACCGTAGAGACCATATATCTCTTTCTGTGTTGCTGTCTTTTTTTAGTTTTCTGTGCCACGACTTTCAAAGGTGCCAATGCAGGAAGTAAGAACATACAGCAGTTGCAAAAATGCAACTCCCCTTTTCGCACATATTCTTGTTCAAATTATTTAGCAATACACATAAGTAGAATTTTCTTTATATACCGAATTGCAGACTGGAGTACTCTTAAATAGTAAACAAGTGCATTTTAATGCTTTCATACAGGCTGTCTGTATCTGAAGGAAAAACTGGAATTTTGTAAAAATATTGACTCCCCCTACTCGCTTAGGTTGTCTTGTCATTGGCTTCTGATTCTATCTGGCAAGAAACAAGTATGATTCTCTCCTCTCTCTAAATAAACTCTTCTCTTAAAACTTGTTTTTCTTTTTCTTAAAGCCAAAGTAAAATTAGGGAAGAGAGTTTGCACCAACAGGGTACAAGCAGCATCGATAGGTAGAACACATTTGTGCTTAAATCTCACAATATATCGTGGAAATATTAAGAAAACATAATGGTTATAATTATTGTAGAACATTATCTTTTACTTTTCTTTTGAGAAATATACCTAAAGCGAATAAAGTGGAAGGAAGTGCATTTTAGTCTGTATTTTTCTCTTTTCTTAGACCATCACAAAACTTAAATTCCATAACATACTTGTACACATATACCCCACCATTTACACTGGAATACTTGTGTTTCTCATGTATCATGAATGTCATGGAAACTTTTCATTTTGTAGAGATAACTTAATTTAGTGAAAGTCAAACTCCCGTACATTTGGCCATAGAAAATGTTGGAGAATATCTAAGGCTTGGATGGGCAGGTTGATTCATTACTAATACAGATCAGCAATACCATTAGATGATATATGTTTTGGTTTTTTTTAATTTATTTTTGACAGACAAAATACAAACAGAAAAACAAAAGATACACTATTCTAACAATTAATCCACATAAAAATGCATCTTGCCATTTCAAATCTTTCAATGTTCACTGTAGTATGTTCATCTTACAGCACATGGAATGCAATGCTAATACTGTAGAACAGCAGAAAGAAAAGAATAAACACGTATTAGTTTAAATCAGTTTTCTTTCCTTCCCTCTCCTTCTTTTTTATCTTCTCCTTTCCTCTTTTTTACATTTTTTTTAATAGTACTTTTCTGCTGCTGCCCATGTTTCAGCGTATTCTGTCTCATTATTTTGCAGCCTGAAAGCTACCTTTAGAACTTAATCATTTCTATTGCTTTAGTGATCCTTTCTTACTGAGTTGCTGTATTAAAAGCCATCCAGTTTGTTCAAGATTACTGTCTATGTGACCATACATAACAAGAGAAAGATCTTTTAATTATTTGAAGAGACTCTGCTGAACTTATGCAAACCTCTCAGCATACATGGTTGTGGTGTAATTGGATTGGCTGTATTAGTGTGGATCATCACTTTTTTTGTTATGCCAAACCAAAGATCTTTACTTTCAAGTATTTTAAATTGTCTTAGTTTTTTTTTTTTTTTTTTGGTAGAAGGGAAGGGATATTATAGGTTCTTTAATAATAAGTCAAATGCACAGGCTGTTTACATAAGTAGAGAAGTCTACTACATTTCCCAAGAAGCATTCTGATAAGAAACATCAAGCCACGGACCTTAAAATGATGTTGTACTGCTACTAACAGTGTGCTGAAGCTAATGATTATGCTTTACAGAAACCTGATCATACATTTGAAATCAATTAATTTTCAGTTTGAATCACTTCACTTGCATCAATATTAGATGAATTCAGCAACGATGGTGTATTGTTTTGTAATAGCAACAACGAGAAAATCATCTGAATAAGATGTGATTTGCACCTCTGGCTAGAATATTCTCCATGGCAACAGCCGCTGAGGCTGATGGGTACTACAGCATTTAGAGCCAAAACAAAACAAACATGAACAAAAACATGCCTTCTCAGAAATAAAGTTGGAAAAACTGATGGCCATAACTTAAAATCTTAGCTCTGTCTAAGAGTCTTCCATTCTGTTACTGGACTCTAAATTGAGGAGCATTGAGGTTTTTGGGAGAGAAATCTTTGAAATGCTAATAATACAGTTGGGCAAACATCCTTTTGGCACCAGCCGCTCCTCCCACTTCACACAACTGCTGCATGATAATGAGATTGTTTGTCAAAATATGTTTTTTCCTATTTTTGTTTTTCAAAACATGTACACACCTCCTTCCCTACTAGCCCACAGTGCAGATATGTTTTAACACACTAACAACTGTGCCAACTGTATTGCATTCAAGCACAGTTCTCTGTCCAACCGTGTCCTGATGGTGCGCGTCACAGAACACTCGCAGGTGTGAACACACACTTCCAGAGGTGTAGGTAGCAACAGGCGTTAACTGGAGGGACCCGCCGGTTTGGTGCTTCCACAACTCAGTGGTGACAAGGTGGTGTTGTACAGCAACACTGTACGGTTGCCATCATGAAAGCACCAATCTACTGCCGATTTGCATGTTTTTTTGAAAATGCAGTTTAATAAGACCTCCAGCACAGTGGAGCGGCACCGATCATTGTAATTGAAAACAGGTTTGAAAGTTTCCACATTGTTTCTACAGACAAGATGAAACATTATGTAGCAAAATTGAGAAGAATAACTTTAAATGATGAACTATTTAAATGATTGCAGTTTCTATGCGCTCTGTGGGCTCAATGTGCTCTTGGGGCACATTTGTGATGAGTAGTACAGCAGAGGTCACGATGCCTCAGGCTTGTTTGATCCAGTGGTCATATTCTTAAACCTCTACGAGCAAGGTCACAATGCTGCATCTGAAATATAATTCTATTTTGCATGTTCTCCATTACCCTACTCCTACAATTTGCGTGCACAAATCAGAATTTGAAAGACTTGCAAAAAGATTGCAAAAATAAAAAATAATAATGATCCTGCTGTCTGCTTGAAAACAGCCTGTACTCAACCAATTTAACCTTTGATAAATCCTTCACATTGTAGCCTCTAGTATATTTATGTTTTTTCCTTTCTTTTCACAGTATTATATGCATTGACTGAATACTCACCATACATTTGATTTTGGTTGGCAAGCATCAGGGCTCTTTTAAATTTGCATTTGCATAAAACATGCATTAAATTATGTTGTTCATCAACTGGCCCAATGTATCGTGAATAGGTCTCATTAGGTGCCGAATGCATTGGGAAATAAATTCCATGCAGCTTTTAGCTCGTTTAAACTCATTCTCTTAATTTCTGAGTTTCAATGCTCATTGCCATCAACAAATATTTTAGCCTTTAAACCTTTAATTGAAAATAAGTTGCTTAAATAACTCTGTAATCGCCATTAAGTTTAAGGTTAAATAATACATATTTGAGTGTCAGTGTATGTGGAAACGCACACCTGCAACTTGGCTGGAAATCTTTTCTTAGGGCTTCTTTCAACAATGTCCTTTAATGTAGTTTATTTTCCAAATAACTATAGTTAGGGCAATCTCTGAAAATCTTCTATGTGTAATTGTTCATGTTTACATGCCTCATCGCTTGGTTCACTTTTGCATTTTAGGAACCAAAATCGATGTTTATCTTGTGAAAATGATATTTATCTCATCTGTGACAGCTATGCAAGTAACAAAATAAAACGTGAAGTAGAGTTATTACCATTGGGGCTGCCTCCTGTAGGAGCGTACAAACTCACATGTTGAAACCTGGAGCAGCATCCTACTCAAAGGGCAGTGCTCTTAAAGTAACAAATCTCAGTTTATGTGCTTATGTCCAATAACAATAATGGATTGTACCATCCTCCCCTTTTCTGTGCATGCCATGAAGACTAGAGAGTACCTTAAAAAAAACATAACCGATCATTTGATTTATAATTCTAATTTTAGCATTGCCATGGCTACAAATGAAGCTTCTGTGCTTTGAAACATTCAGGTCAACCCCTAGTTTAAGCCTCACAGCCATATTCACATCATTGATACAAATTACATGACTGAGTGTTGCTTTTTGTTAGTCAGCACCTCCATATTTCGGATTGTTTACTGTCCAGTGAAATAATGCAGATTAAAATTCAGCCATTAACCGCTTTTAGAGCTGTTTGCTCTGTAAATATGCTGTAATGAAACCTCAACATTGTACTTGGTCATGTTTTGTTTTTTCAGAAAAAAAAAAAAAAAAGAATGTGTGCACAGTTAACTTGCTGGTGGACTGCAGATCTTCAACTAGCCTCAGTTGCTTTGCAGGTGTGTGTATGTGCATACTTATTTATACGTTTAGTATTATCGTAAATTAATAATAGCTAATTATTAATTCTAGATATTCGCTTGGAAAGATAGAAGAGGGGGTTACGCAGGGTTCTAGTATCACAGGAGTTTGTTCTCTCAGAGTGACATCATTGTGTTTGTGAGGGGGCTGTTTTAGGGAGTGTATGAATGTGTATACACGAGATAGCTGCAAGGCAGTACAGAACGATAGCCGTGAATGAGGCATTTTCCATTGAAGTGATTAAAATGATTGAGGACAGTGGCAAACTCATTCATCTCTGAGCAAGGTGATGAGGGACATTTGGTATGTGGAAAAAATAAGTCCTTTGCTGCCTTCATGTATATGTGAGAGTGTGTACGTGTGTGTGTCTGTGTGTATGTGTCACAGATGTAGAACAAGTTGTGAAATGGGAATGGCGTGGAGGCGGCCAGAGAGATGTGGAGCGATGCCCACAGGAGGGCCATGTCTTTTCACTGTACATCTGAACAGACAGCCCAATATTTATCATCTCCCCGCCACAGTCTACATTCTACATTTTAATTTGACCTTCATCAGAGCAAAGTAAACAATTCCTCATTGCCAACCTCAGCGCCTGTTATTTTATTTGGATGTCTGTTTTTTTGAGGGTTATTCTAAAATGTGTAACCTAAAAACCAGGAGTAGCCATAGTTGAATGGAAGTTCCTTGAGGTTTCCGTGGATGTGATTAAGCGTGACTGTAATCTGTTTGTCTCCTCTGTTCAGCAGATTCTCTTTAATTACCTCAGTGAGGGGAGACAGTAGGTGGTACAGGTAGTCTTGTGTGAGTGTGTTTTTTCTTGCAGTAGGACATAGGTCGTAGTTAGAGACGTGATTTTGATACTGTTAACATTTCTGTTCTACTCTACTTGACACAAAGGTTAAACCACGCCCTGTACTTTAAATGTAAGTACAGCTCGCCTCAATGGCCTTGTTGGCTACACATAACCATTCTCAAGCACATTAAGTGTATGTCTAAACCCACTTAGCATTGGCAGCCTTGTGAAAGTGTTGATTTGAGGTCTGTGGGTTCATGTTTCTCTCCTCTTTCTCTCGCTCTTTCTCTGTCACTCTCTCTACCTCTGCTTCTCCCATCAACTGCTCTAATCTCCTGAATGCCATCCACACTCACCGTTCATCCCCTGCCTTCTGGATTGGTTTCACACAGTGATCCCCTCACTGACCAGACAGACGACTCAACAATTAACCTCTCAGGCTGACCTGAAATATCTCTAACCTTCTCCCTCAGCATCCTTATTGGCCTCTAATAGATTTCTAACAGGTAGAAAAAAGTGGATTGAATTCCACCCGTCCAACCCTTAGGCTCTGTGTTGGAACACTGTTCAGTTTGTTGTCTTTTTTTTCCACCTTGCTAAATATCACGGCCGTGACTGTACTGCAGGATGCTGTCTGAGCTGCATGCGCAATGATACATAGGTTATACATAGTGCCAATGTTTTAACAAGGGAATTTGGCATTATTCACAGAATTATTCTACCGATTGCGTCTCCATTTCCTTCCTGTTAAAGCCCTCCATTTTGGTTATTGTGCTAATGGCCAAAAAGCACTCTGCTGGAGCCAGTTTGACTGAAACTGTATTCTATACATAGAAGATTAGTCCTGGTGTTATTTAATGTCACGTTTGCTATTATTCCAGGATTTACAGCTGATGCATCACCTGTTACCTACCTTTCTAGGTTATCCCACACAGAGCTATGTATATGCCCTTCTGTGCTCTGGACACATGTTAGCAATCCACTGGTTGTCATCTCTCTTTTATTTTCACTGAAGCTGAATGACACCCTAAATTACCTTTCAGCGCACCATTTTGACAATTTATGTTGGGTTTCCATCGTCAAAAATCCCCTCCACTCAAAAAAATTTTTTTCCGCCATCTTGTCAACACTGGTCAACCCGGTGTTATCAGCAGTGGCCGGGGCAAGACCAGATCCAGCATTCATCAATGAGGGAGAAAGAGTAGATGCAGAAAATGCATCGGTTTGCTTTAGACATAAAGGTTTAAATCAAAGTGTGTGTACGTGTGCTTTGCTTGCGTGTGCATGTGTGTGTGGTCATTGTGTTGGTAGTTAAGGGAGAGCATGTGCAGATCAGATTGTAACCAGTAAGGTAATGATTCATAAGACAGCCTGTAGGATTTATCCACTAATAGATCTCCTGGGAGATAACCTAATCCCCCAACAATATCTCCTTATCATATTACAAGTGAACTATGTACAGAATGGGCTTCTCTATCCACAAATGAATACTAAGCCCTATACTTGCCTTTAAGCTTATTAGATTTGATCTAAAACAGAGCAGTATCAAGTATTCTCCCTGATGTAAGGCTGATCAGAGATAATAATCCTTTCTGAGATTAGTTTTAATTTCACAGTCTACCGATTACCAGGACTTTATATAAAATAATGTATGTTTTTTTTCTAAAACTGTAGTATTTAAAAAAATTAATAAAAAAAAACATTCATGAAATAACTTAAATTGAGCTAATTAAAATCAATGTAGTACATTCAGTACTGGAGATTTACTGCATATTGTAGTACAGTAAATACAATATGTAATCTGTTCATTGAGTGCTTTTGTCATCCACAGAGATCACAAGAGGGAGCTTGTCAGTGGCAAATGAAAGTTAGACTTCTTTTCAAGGTGCGGATTGGAGATTAGTAGTAATGCTCATATCTATCTTTCTGTCCGCTTTCACAGAGATGATACGATTTGCAAAAGATGAGACCCCATTTCTCTCTCTCTCACTCACTCTCTCTGTCTCCCTCACCCATCTATTACTGCCTTTTTCTCACTCTCTCATGTTACCCATCTCTTTTCTTCTCTTTATCCCTTTCTCTCAGATTTGCTAAACTCAAAAGTGGGTTGCTAACTCTCTTCAGGATTCCAAGAGGAAGAGATTGTATGAGAGTAGATATTCAGAACAGAGCCCCTAATGGCTTTGTGTTGCCACACAGACTCCCAGGGCATCCACTAGATTTGTTGGAGCCCTTTCCCACAAGTGTGAGAGCTTCCTAGTGTAAATTCTTTGTGATTAGCGGTGCTATTTGCTGTACCACTTGTTGACAATACAGGGGGAAAAAAAGGAATTTTAGGCCAACATTTTCTTTCAGCAAGTCTATGGAAAAGTCCTTATATGACTCTGTGCCTCTGGACGAAAAAGTAATTAATTTCTTAGCTAAATGCCTGAAAAAGTAGTTGCATGGGGCAGGTATGAATATATGGTATGGCTTTAATTCCTTTTGTTCTTTTTGATGTGGCTGCCGTCTCATCTTAACACTACTTTCTCCAATTGGCCCTGGGTAGAAGGAGGGACCAAACCTTCCTTTTCTGTTCTGTGCTCATCTGGAGTTTATTTGTTTTGGTCTGGGTGTGTCGCTCGATAGCAATCCACATGTTCACAGATCACTGGCCAATGGTGGAAGGGAGTCGTCACGGTCAATTAGGTGCTCAATAAGAAATCACAGATGAATTCAGGTATTTTCCCTAAAAGTGACTTTTTTTCTGTCCATCATAATGGCATTTTATAGAAGAGACACTTAATGAGAAGAGATTTTTATTTACAATTTAGGAAAAAAATAAAGTCATTTTTCATTAGTCGGGCAACTTTTCATTCTCAACAGCTAAGGTATGTTAGAGCAATGTCAAAAATGACCAAATCAAACATTCTTAGAAGCAATAATTACTCTTTAGATGATCTGGTGTGAGCTCATATGCATGTAAAGAGGGGTCCATTTCATTTGTACGGGTCACATGCCAAAAACGGTTGGGAACCAATGGATTAGAAGGGTAGCCTTGAATTACATAAGTATTCATTTAAGAAACCTGGTGTGTTATTATCTCTATACCTTACTTGACACAGTCAGCAGGGGTCCCTACATGAGGCTACCCCCAAAGTCTATCCAGCTGCATTGGATTTCAATGCATAAACAGGTGCCATGCTTTCAGCCATGTTTACTTACAGAGCACACTAGCATTTTTGTCTGTCTCACTTGCAATAAATAGTCTTTAATTTAGGGCATTGAATCTAGGTTTCCTTTGAAATTCAGCTTTGGAATTGTGCCAGCGTCATCTCGTGCTGCTTAAGTCTCTGTTCCTCGTTCTCAGATAATGACAGGATTTTGTATTGACTGTCGAAACTGCTTTTATTTCAGCTCTTGTTTCATTACATGGCGTCGGCGTGCGTTCAATAGGTTGCTACACAAGTTTGATACATGATTGTTCCCCACTGCTTGTTATTAGTGCAGCATCAAAGCTAGACTTGGTAAACACATTTGCATTTTAATGACTGATATAGATTGTTCTCTTGCTCAATACCACCATCAACCCACAAGCCACCCCTGCCCGCATAGATAAAAAGTGGGCTGCACCAAGTCTAGTTAAAAAAAACACCCACCAAACACACAGTACTGTAAGTGACAATTAAAACACAGATGTTCAATCCACGAGCATAAAAGGCTGCTTTATTTTGAAGAAGTAGCATAGTGGCCTATCAAATCTCCAAGGTTTCAGGTGACAGCAGGCCAAGAATAAAAAAAAAAGTCCGGATATGGTAATTTAGAAAATAACTGGGTTAATGTGTCCACATTGTGGAATGGTGCAGTTAATGTTAATGAAGAGAGATTGAGCGGTTGAAAATTATATCTCAGAGCACAAATGGATGTCATCAGAGCAGCAATCAGCCAATGACAAGTGAGTATTTGAGGAACCAGATCATTATTATGTTCCCAACTCACGTTTTCTTCCCCTGCCACCTGCAAAGGATGATGCTACCCATTAAGGAGAGTTTGCCTCTGTGGGTATGTAAACTGATGCAAATTACAGCAACAGACTGCCAAATGGAGCAGTTGTAGCAGGTAACACAGCTGAGCTACATACCTGTAGTGCTGTGGTGTGTTTGTTTAGTACTCAGATACCCGTCTTTATAAAAATTCTGTGAAATTGATGAGTCCCCAAATTGATCACAGTGTCTTAGCATGCCACTTGCCAAGAAATACTGTACACTGCAGCAATGAATGGATGTTACGTTTGCAAAGGAGGTATTCTAGTCTTGATGTCTGGCTTTTTCACCAACACAACTATCACGGTCAATTGTTTGAAAGTGCCCAACGCAAGTCCCTCTGTAAATATGTCTTCAGAGAACAGTCAATGAAAGCTCCTTCCTTGAGGTGCAAGACAAAAAGACATGACAATAAGTCTATTGTCTATTTACTCCTCTAACACAACATGCTTTTCGATCCTTTCCACACTGCTTCCTCATACTCCTTTTTGTTCATGTTGTGATAATACATATTTTTTGCTGTATTTTCCAGGGAGAACAATTTATGTATCGCAACAGAGATAATTTGAGCAAATGTTTTCTTCAGCGGTCCACTCGCTGTTAAGATCCTGTTCTTGGAAGTGTACAAAGCCTCCAAAACCTTTTTGCTATGTGACCCATCGACAACCAATTAAGCCAATAACAATGATTTTCACAGATAGCTCTATGTTTTCGTAGAGAAAAGAAAATATAATTGGCTGAAGAAAGAAGTTTAAATGCAAGTGTTCAAGAAAGGAATTGTCTTTTGTGTCAATACTACTGACAGTAGTGTTGTCACTTCCCAATGGTAGACAGGCTGGAGGATGAGAGGAGGGCAGCTGGGGATGCTCTAATTTATCTGTTTGTCTATGTTTTCCTTCCCACACGAGAAGGGGGAAAGAGGCTGTAACAGGACCCGGCTCCACAGGGGAGAGTTGTGTTTAGTGGTGGCATTGATTTTATAAAAGGTTGCACAGTGGGGAGGATAGGTAGGCCTGTCAACCTTAGCTCTCACCAAAGCACATCAAACTGTCAAGCTAATTGTGCCCTCTCTGCAATCCCAAAACCCTAAAAAGGACACAGTATGCAAACATATGTTGGGGTGTAAGAAATTAATTACATTTACTCTCGTTGTTTTTTTGTGTACTTGAACTTTTTCTAGTATTTTTTTTAATTGAGTATTTTTTTAAATTGGTTATTTAAATGTTTCTTCAGTACCTTTTATCACATGTATAGCATTTTGCTACTTTTCAAGATAAATACGTTACAGAGTAAGAACACCTCTGTGTTGGCTGCATACTGTTGATTCTACAAGAAGTGTCAAACTATTTAATGTTGGCGGCTTGATAATGCTTGTTGCACCCACTGTGGTGTCCATAGACCTTTATGTAAAAAACAATTTAGGTTGACCACTTTTGTTTAATTGCCTGGTTGTATATGTCGAGTTGATAATCAGTTATATGCACAGGCTGAAAGGTGACGTCTATAGAAATGGAATTTATTGTTGTTTTGGACCAAGCGGCAACATCCGGGTTTGAAAATTGAAGCCAATTGTGCCGTAAACTTGCATTGTCTCTAATATCCAGCTGGTTGCAAATAGAAGTCTGGTTGTATACAAGTGATGTTCGCTTTGTAAATTATGGTCCCATTTAGAGGAAAACTTGTCTTGCTTTGACACTACCCACTGAACTTACGACCAAAACTACTGAACTTTTTGTCACTACTCTCCACACTTTCATAGTCACACTGTCGGAGAAAATCTTCGTAACTTGATACACATTTAGAAATATAGAGATTGATACCGTATGTGGAATCATTTCAGTTTATGATGATTTTTTTGCAAGGCAGTGTCTCAAGAATGTTGTGGCTGTTTATGTTTACATGTGTATGCATGTACAAAAACACGTGTGACAAACACATGGAAGACAGCTGCTACACACATCTAATATTCCACTGACAAATAGATTGTAAGTGCCAGTTATCTGTCACTCCTTAGGCGCTATTCATTGGCAAATCCACTTGCCTTCTAGCGAGTACATCTTACTGTATTCCCCCTGTCATTCTTTTTAATTTTCCTCTTTCTGCACCATGTCACCCAGCAGTTTCCTGACTAGCAAGTCACACAAAGCTCCTCCGTCCGCCTGCTGAGCCACATGACAAAAAAACTCTTGGCGAGATAATTTTGTCTTACTCTTGATTGCCAGATAATTATCAGTTAATTATTTAGAGCCTTAAATTAATTTGCTAAAAATAGCCTCTGTGCCTCTGCGTTGCCTATGGAGACGGCTCCATTATTCCTTTCTCCCTGATCTGCCTCTTTCCTTCTCTTTATCATTAACAGCTACTTCTGCCACTCATGTCTGAATCTAATGAAATAAAGGAGGAGGTTGCCTTTTTGTATTTAAAGCAACCCTATTTGAGCTTAATGCTTCAACACTGATTGTTTTAATTTCTCCAAGTTGTGTTTGTCATGTTTCCCTCTGCCAGTTGTGAAAACTGTTGTTAATTTACAACATGTCAGTCACAGAGCACTATGGCACTTCTATAGGAACCTGCATTTATGATTACGGCAGAATATGAAAAATCCTTTCAAGGCCCCAAGTTTATATTTACAAGGCAAACTTTGTTTCGGAACATCCACTCTTTTCTGACTTTGCAGGTGGTTTTGTCCACCAATAACTTTACCTGTGCTTTCTCCAAGCTCTTTAGTGGATAGCATCTTCTTCTTACATCTAACTCTACTCTTCGGACACTTCATTAGACTGAAAGTGTTCTGAACAAAGAAATGTGCTGTAAGTGGTCTTATAATGGGATTCATTGGCTTAAAGAATCGAAATTTACCCCTTCTTTTTTTCCCTCTGCATGCACTCACGCACACATACACACAGGCACAGACACACACGCAAACACAAACACACTGAAGGGGCCAAATAGGCTGACCTGCTGAATGGGTTTGTGCTGTGGTAATGATAAGGCTATTGAATGGAGCTGTACTCTGTCACGCTAGCTGCTTGGCCAGTGGTTGTACTGAAGGAATCTGATCAATATAGACTCTCTCTCTCTCTCTCTCTCTCTCTCTCTCTCTCTCTCTCTCTCTC
>CALSCE010009297.1:1629020-1671730 GCA_943593645.1 Bovichtus variegatus
CTCTCTCTCTCTCTCTCTCTCTCTCTCTCTCTCTCTCTCTCTCTCTCTTCCCCCTTATCTATCTCTTTCCTTCTCTCCTCTCTCTCTATCACACCACCATCTTTTTTTTTAGCTACACACAAACTAAAAGTTAGAATAGTTGAAATACATCATTTCACTCTCAGCCTATAAGTATCATCAAATATATGCGGTTCCTCCAAACAACCTTACCTTTGAAGAAAATATTGATTATCATATTTCCAATAAACAAGTGAAACAATTCCTTGATATTGATTTTCATTTTATTTAAACAAATGTTATGATTTGCGCACCAACCACACTAGTTGACCTTGCTTAGGTGTCAGATTTCTCCCCTTCTCACAAACACACACACATACTCACATATCTAATTGATTTGAATAAATCCGTCTTTGTTGTGGATTGTGGAAATAACATTTTCCGTATCCAGTAGCTAACCCTTGCTCTCATTTCCATGTTACAACAGGCCAACTCTTGATGTTATCATTGAGTTATTTACAATGTAATTTACATAATATTAAGAAATTCAACCATAGTCCATATTCTGTTCATTGTGCATTACAGAAGGTTAAAACTGTGCAGCATGAAGGCAGGAGATTCCATTGACATTTAAAACACTCCCCAGCAGTCTCGAGGCACTCATCAAAGGCAGCCCAACATGATGTCAATTTGCAAACTGCACTGTCTGGCTTGATTACTGGTCTATTCAGGAGGCTTGCCTTAAGTGGCCACCTAAGATGTCCCGATTCCACCTTTATGCACCGTGATCACACAAAAAAGATGTAATCTGGACATGCTTTGAGCACACCTTGGTCAAATAGCACTTTTCAAATACTTCCCTACATTTTGTTAAACTGCAGGGAGAAGCAGATTGTATATAACGAGTTAACCCCATCACCATAGTTCAGGCAATGTTTCAGTCACAGAGAAGCATTTTGATTTAACTTTTCTTTAGCTTTTATTTGCATCATTTAGCTTTTTCTTGTTGCAGTGTTTCTGCTTTACTTTATTTTATTGGCTAGTGAATATAAGAGTACCTGCATATTAGTGAGTGACTGGAGACACAGCAGCTTCAGAGATATCTACCTTTAAAAAATACACCGGCAGGTTGGTGCCATTCTTTTTCGTGTGTTTTATTTTGTGAAGGGCCTCCCATGCTCGTCATGCCGTGCACACCAAAAGACTTGGCTTGAACTCACAGTATAAAGTCTAATCTGACAAGTGATAAAAACTCAAATAGATATCGTAACACTAGATACGTTGTTTTTTTTAAATTTATGATGAACATAAGATCGTTTGTGATGTTCAACAGTATCCACATTAACGTGTCAACAGGAAAAAGACATTAAAATTGCAATCCATAAAATGAATTCTGAATGTGCCATGTACATATCACAGATCAGTAAGACTACAACACATGTGCCGTAGTTATTATCCAGTGAAAACAGGCTGGACGATGTCTGTGTCAGAGTAAGGTGGCCAAACGCTCGTTAGAGGCAGATAAAGACTCATAAAACAAAGAGGCACAGACTGAGCACAAAATAAAAAGTACAGACGAGCAACTGTGATTTATCACTGTCCTCGTCGCATAGAACAACATAGACATGGCATGCGAAAAGAAAAACAAGTCTTTCCTGTGCATCCCACACAATCTTCGGAATCCCTCAGTCGAAAAAAACAGACAAGACTTTTACATGGATCCTACTGCAAAGAAAAAGCTACACTACCTCCCCAGTAGGAGACTAGGAGCATGGCGTGTTAGTATCCTGATATATTATCTAAAAATAAGGAGAGCCAGGTCAGAAAGTGGGGCAATGTAAATGAGACACAATGCAGCATTAATGGCAGTAATTGTGTTTGGCACTATAACTAGCTGTGTGGATAAAGTGTAATTGTGTATGTTATTTCAGCATTCAAAAGTTGTCAGTAGATGCATCACTATTAAATAATTCAACTGAAACCGTATGTAATTATGAGGAACATATTATATTAATTTTCCTACCAGATGCAACCAGGTTTGTGCTGAGGGAAAGAAGTCGGTGGAGATATTGAAGACCGGAACAATGAATGTGCAACACCGGGTATCACTGGCATCTCAAAGATTACTCATGGGTGTTTTTCTGAATAATAAACATGCGCTCCAAATGGGTTCTCTAAGGATGTGTGCAATATTGTTTACAAGCTTACCTGTGTCTATTGAATGGCATGTGTGATGTCTGTGTTCTTGCACATACTTGTCTCTTCAAGGAGCATCTCGCGAGCCATTGTAATGTAGAGGTAGGGATTGATGTTTGCCGATTAGAGCAGCATCAGGGGAAGCGAGAGACTTGACCTTTCACAGTTTGACAAGTATGAACATTGTAAACACAGTGGATTTGCATTGTCACGTTTCCACCCTGCGAAAATTACTCTGAGAGGCACAGGCCCTGGGCATTGATGTGACATGAGATTGCTTTGGATGAGGATGAAAGGATGACAACGCCATGAAAGGTCATCACAGATAGCGTTGTCTGTGTGCGCGTGTGCGTTTTTCAATAATCATAATGGGACTGTGTTTTGTGCACATACAATCACGCACCATTATAGTGGACACCAAATCATTTTTCTAATTTTCACATGCTATCTCCCCCCTTTTTAATGGCCTATCCATGATTCAACAGGTCATTCCCATGGACCTAATCCTCTCATATCTAATTTATATAGTCTCTTTTCCTTTTTCAGATGTAGTCATTACACCCAACAGCCTGCCCCTCATTGAGTTGTTCCAACACCAGCTGGGTGCTGTAGTGAAGAGCTTTGAATGCTTAAGCAGAAACAACCTTCCTCTCTACAGGTATAAATATTTCAGGGCCAGACGGGCAGAATAAATTGACAGTAAAATTGACTCGAAATCTGGCTTTTAATTTCAAGAGAAAAAAATGAGGTATGAGCTGTAGGGGGAGATGATGGAGAGGAGTATACGGAAAGGTCATGGCCTCTGTGTCAAAGTGGTAATATAATTTACTGAGCCTGTGATGTGTGAAAAATACATCCCTCACAGTTTTATATATATATATATATATATATATATATATTTATATTTATATTCATATTTATTTATTTATATATATATATATATATATATATATATAAATAAATAAATATGCTATCTATGTATTTCGTATACACTACTGTACACTGTGTGTGTGTGTGTGTGTGTGTGTGTGTGTGTGTGTGTGTGTGTGTGTGTGTGTGTGTGTTACAGAGTGGGATTTTAAATATGTTGACCGCAAAGTGACTTATGGAAGCATTTGAGACAGTGAGAACATGAAGGTTAAGGAAGAGCCTGATCACTGCAGCGGCACACTAAGTATTACAATAATTACATTTTGTGAAGGGGAGGGAGATGGCGTCGAGTAATCACCACCCTGTTGGCACCTTCTGTTATCCGACAGAGGGAGAGAGGGAAAAAACAGATATAGTTTGGTGCGTGTATCTGTATGCGGGCAGTGACAAAGATAGATCAACAGGGTAACGTTTCTCGATGGCACACTGTCGATTTTCATCCAAGGTGTTGTTTTCATTACTTTGGACAAACTCTAGGAACTTTCAGAGAGACTATTGTTCTAAGGCCTTCAGTTTGTACAGATTTAATTATTTTCACGATGTGAAATGAACCTGACTTGAATTCTTCATTGTTGGCCTCTTAAGCTCCCATTTCACATGAGCTGAGATTGTTTTTATGGAGAGTTGTGTACAGTCAGTTAGCAAATGCAGCTTGACTGTCTTGTTCAAAGACACATGACAACTATTGCTGCTGTAGCGGATGATCCTGCAGTTCTTTCTTGGTCACGGTTGCAGCAGGACTCTGGCATTGAAAGCGTTGGATGGTCGGTCGTTTGGTCTGTCAGTCAGCCTGTCCACCACTTTGATCCAGAGTGAAATATCTTAACCACAATAGTATTCATGGCAGTGGAGTTTGGTGCAGACGTCCATGTTTCACAGACTTCATTATAATAATTAAACTTTGTGAGCCCCTTACTCTTCGTCCTCCAGCAGTAAATACGCTTTCTCTTGTCCATCGAATTATGTCAATATCTAATGAATAGATTTCCACAAAATATGGTTCAAACATTCATGACTGGGTGATTGCCTGACTATTCCTTTACTGCCACAGTAAGGTCGACAATTTCAGCTTGTTAACGTTTTTGCATTTACAAAAGACGCAAAGCACCACCACTCTGGCTAACTACAACTGAGGGGACGTGCTGTCGATGTGTTAGAACTGCTAGCATGGTTTTAGACTTTTGTTTCACTCAGAACTTGTTATTTCCTTAGACTGCGTTGGTGTAGCGTAGGGCTGCCCCCTCTTATACGACTAGTTGTTTTGGTCTTAATCAACTAAATTTTCTTTAGTCAATTTAGTCTTATTTTTTGTGTTGTTTTTATTTAAGCTGAATAACTTATTTCCAAGAAACTTTTAAGCGCATCTCTGGTAAACACAGAGATGTTGGTGTGGTGCTTTTGCCTGATTCTTGCCTGATCAACTAATTGATTAGTCGACAATAAGAATTCCTTTAATAGAGGACAGCCCTTGTATAGTGTATTAAATAAAGGTTCAGCACATCTGGACATATGTGGTGCATTCAGACATGACTGTGATCTGCAACTTTAAACATTCAATATCTTCTTTAAAATGTGGCAACTCCTCCCTTCTCTCTGCCCCCCCTTTCTTCACTAAACCCTCCCTCCCTCCGTCCACCTCAGCATCAGGTCACATCCCAATTTTCCAGAACTGGCTGCTCTGCTAATTCCCACTGAGAGCCCCAGTGTATGTGCAACGGCCAAACTCAGGACGCTGTCAGCCTCTTTTCTGCTCGCCCTACGGACCTCCCTCTGACTGTATCACCACACTCAACAGAATGGTCACGTCCTCCTCACTTAGGAACCTGACTTACAGTGTAGAGAGGAATACTATAATGTCAGTGCTTGGCTAATGGGGGGCCTATAAACCTAACAGCACAGTATTTATGAAGCTTTGCCTTTCTCTCACTTATTCTGCTTTTTTCTGTATAATGTAGGAAAAGTGATGCTAGTAAAAATTTGATTTATTTTTTTTAATAAAAGAAGCAAGAAGCAAAGACAAATAATTGTATATGTATTACAGTATAAAAAAGTAAGATCAGAGCTTTTGGATTCATACAGATTTGAGTAGTCTGTACTCTCTCTCTCTCCCCCTCTCTCTCTCTCTCTCTCTCTCTCTCTCTCTCTCTCGGTCTCTCTCCCTATCCCTACCTTTGCACTCAATTCCTTCATCCCTCTCTCATCCCGCTCTCACTCTCAACATGGTGGGTTGTGTCCAGTCAGTGGGCAGCTTTGGTGTAATTTGGCCCACAGGGGCAGTTGGCAGTAGGTGTGGGGATAAAGGGAGCAGGGATGGTGGGGTTTGGAGAAAAGCAGGCTTAGTGTGAGGCCTTGGATGGAGGGGCCAGAAAGCACATAGGAAAAGCATTAAATAAACATTAATGCAACTAGGTTACACGAGATTTATTGAGGAGGCTTTTTGGGCCCCCACTGTAGGGTTTTATGCAGCACTTTAATAACTCTCTCATGCACACAGGTAAACAAACCAGGTAATTTATTGCCATCCACATAGGTGGCCATTGTGAAAACTGTTTTAACTTTGTTTTGGCTCATACATGGGGTTTTTTCCTCCTTTTTCTTTGGGTTTTATCTCTAAATTGAATGGAGTCTGGCTCTAAAAAGCTTTTTTTTTCTTTTTTACATCTAGGGTAAGTCTGACTTGGATATGATTTTGATGTCACTTTGTGGTGTTAAAAATGAGTGCCCTTAATCGCAGCTTACTGATGTTAAATGTACCCTTTCTGGCTTGTCAAACTCACAGATAAAAAAGTGACTGATTAAACACAGTAATGAGGACACTGTGGCAGGACAAAGAACTAATTCTAGATTTTTACAAGGACAGGGTTGGTTTTTGCCACAACAGGAGATTTCAGAGAAAGAGAGAATTATAAAAACATGAAGTAGCTGAGGACTGGCATCGGCATCACATTTTACATCTGACATTGTCTTTGTAAATCAACACTGTCAGATAAGACACTGTCAGAAACTGGAGTTGTGTAAGCCTACCCTGAGTGTGTTATGTTTAGTGACTTGCTGCTATTCCACAAGCCCTTTTTGAACTATAATTGTTTATCCTCCAGCTGTGCCAGCTTCAGTTATTAAACTTTCAAACAGTCATTCCTAGGCTATGCAGAATTGTAAGAAAGACGAGGCATAGAGCTATTAAAGGCCTTTGTTTGCAAATGTAAGTGTTCTAATCTGACCATTAGCATAAAATCCACTAAACAGTCCACAGATATATTCAGTAGCATCAACATTTGCCACATTGAGCCTTCCAGCCCTCCAGCAATTGTCTTGCTTTAGGTTGTTGAGGTGCAGTGCACAGGAAGTGCAGGCAGTAGCACTTCTCTGAGGACATCTAGAAGGGGAGCAGAGACTGACAAACAGGGTCGGGGCAACCAAAGGCTGCATGATGCTTTGCCTAGAGACCCATCGCCTCTGATCCCTGCTCTGCTTCAAGCCCAAGTGACGTGAATACCAGACACAGCTCAGGCGGTATGCTTCTGAAAGTTCACTCTGACTAGGAGAGAAAGGAATAAGTTTTTTGTTTGAACGAGAGAATTGTATGGAGAGAATATCAAGGGGAGATGTAGAAAGAATCATAAAGGGAATGTGTTTGAAAGAGACAGTGGTGGACAGGAAGAAAGGAGAAAGATATAGAAAAAATATTTATCTTTGGAGAAGGAGAGACAATAAAGGCTACAATGACTGAAAGACACTAAGGGAAAGAAAAGAGTAAGAGACAACCTGACAGGGAGACATTTGAAGAATGGGGGTGTGACTGTGTGCACGTGTCCAATATATATATGTGTGTGTGTGTGTGTGTGTGTGTGTGTGTTTGTCTGTTCATTCTGTGTCTGTATGTGTGTTTGATGAAGGCTCTAGCATACCGGTTGTGTTGCTGCAGGATAGTGCGCGTCAGGCTCCATCAATATGACATGCCTTTGATGTGGAAATACAAGGAGCAAAACCCAGTCAGCCTCAGTCCAGTCCCCAGCGGGACGGGACACATCTACCACTGTGCATGTGCATATGTGTGTGTGTGTGTGTGTGTGAAAGAGAACCAGGAGCCACAAGCCACAACAAGCACAAACAAATAACCACTGCCTCAATGTTTTTTTTAACTACCATTCTACAAGGGAGGCAGCAGTTGTGACCTGAACATTTCCTAACTAAAGGCACTGTGGACTCTGCTGTAGAGAGGAATCAATATTGTATCTAAATGTCGTTAATAAGCCTTTCCATGCCAGAAAATTGACACATTAATGGTTGGCTTGCTTTTTGGCATGAACCTGATGCTGATTCTTGTTTTCATGAACGTTATAAATATTTATGTTTTTCCCTTTTTTTTTTTACTTTGGAGGCAATTTTCCATTCTGACCAATTAGGCATTGTCAAGAAGGGGCATTTTAAGTCTAGCACTTGAAACTGACTGCAGTAGTATTTTTGGATGAAGCACTGAGGTTCAGTTTCACAAATAATTGATACTGAACCATATCTTTCTTCTTTTATCTAACCAGGAATATTGATATTAAAAAGTTCCTTTACAAGAGTTTCCTCGCCAAGACAGCAGCAGCGTATTAAACAAAGTTTCCGATTTAGAACATATAACAGTAACAGAAAATAACGTTTCGGGTCACAGCATGGGTTTACCAAAAAGTAAGACTCAGGTCATCATCATCATATGGTTTAGTTTCTGGTAGATTGGTCCCTATAAAGGGATTTGCTTCTTTCCAATGGTGCCTTTAAGACTTTACTAAACAAAAGAACTGCAATACAGTAAAACTGTGTCAGGAGTTTGGATGTTGAAAAGATATCTTTCTTTGGCAAAGTTTACTTTTACATCCATCCGTAGGGCCCCTGAGTTTCACACATAAGTGCAGTGAGGGGGAGGTGGACAAAGGAAGAGATAAAGGCGGTCTGACAGAAGCAAGCGGGATAAATCAGGTCCAGGCAGACAAGGAGATAGAGACACAGAAGAGAAAAGACAGAAGGATGAGTCCATCCATCGGGCCCGCGTGTGGGCTCGGTGCTAATCCGGACTGTGCCGTCGCTGCTTGCATACACGCTTACATGTGAGCATATGTACACGAAGAGCACAAATACATCACACTCATACAGGCACATGTGAATACATCCACATGGGGGGGGGGGGGGAATGTGAGTTTATAAATTGCCTAGGGACACAGAAGAATCCCTCAACATGGAAGTCTACCAAGATGACATAACAACCAACCATGGATAAATGGCATTGTAGAAAAACAGTGGCCTTCACATAATAATGGCAGATTGCTCACAAAGAACAATATCTTGGTAACTGGTTTGCCCTGACACACATGCACAGGCCACATGCTGTACCACCAGCCTGTGTGTGTTTCCAAGGCGACTGCATATGAGCACTAGTTGTGTAAAAATGTACCTGTGACGCTGTGAACAAGAGGCGGCTTTAGTATATATGCATTACATGTAGAAGCACAATCTGAATCATGCTTCTCTTTATCGACTCACAATAACCGCGTCTGTATGTATCTATTATCAGTTAAAGTGGAATATACATCAAAATCAGTTGCACAGATCACCCCCCGACACTTCAAACATTCATGTTCATGTCTGGCCATTCAAAGCCGTTTCCTCACAATGTACTCAGAAGTCAAGTATTACAGATTAAACAGGATCTATAGACATTAACTGTAAAGTGAAGAGGTCACCATTGGTGTTCGAAACACAAAGAGATCGACTCAAAAACCCTCTTATTACGTTTGCTTTTTATCGAGAGATAGATAGAAACCCATCGGTTAATCAAATTTCATTGAAAAAAGAAAACAAAGGCGAGTGGCAACTGTGACATAACTTACGCAGTGAAGCTGTGCACGCTCACCGTTTTCTCGTACAACCAGGAATTATTAGTGACATTACAGCAGTGCTTCTCTTTTGTGTTGGTAGTAGCTAATCTGCAAAACATCTGGCTGGTTTTTGACCTTTCTCATCATATGACTGCTCGTGCATGTTTATGTTTTGGACCTATTTCTAGTATTAGTAGTACCCATTTGTATTTCCAAAGCTATAAAAATGAAACCAAATTTCTAACACTTTAGTTTCACATCATAATGATAAGCTTTGAGCTATCACAGATATTATAGCTATAATAACTATAGCCTCTTAAGAAGGAAGATGAAAATGATTGATGACACAGCCGGTATTGGACACCATTGCTGATACATTGAAAGTAGTGGAGTTTATATTATAATGGAATTTTTTTGTTTGTGTTCGCAAACATGTACATGCATGTGTATATAAGTTGGTGTGTGTGTGTGTGTGCGCGTGTGTGGAGTTGTGTCGTACTCATCCAACACAGGACGTGTGAGTCTTGGAGTGTCCAAGTGCAGTCTCCATGAGGTCAGTGGCTGCTGTGATAATGCTTAAGTGATGCCGGCTGTCAATAGCCATTCACCAGGAGAAAAGTGCTCGCCTGTTCAGTAAATTACACAGTGCGACGTGAGCTGTGAGGTTCAAAACAACCTGACCCCACTGTTGTTGGGAGAAACAATAGAACAATGACTGCAATCAGCTTTTCCAGCAACCATCTGTGTCATGCTGCTGACTACAAAACACCTTTCCATTACTCCAGGGCTGCAGCTATTAGCTCACCATGCCATTGACTCCAAAGTGAGTTGGAGAGGTTATTGTAATGGCACATTAGATTGTCTCTGACCCTTCTTTATCCAGTGTTTTGTTTTGTTGACCTTGACATAGGTGGGCTTTTTGAACGCTATAAAGCCTCCGAAGTGCTCATTTCGCACAATGGCTTGTTTTGTCACATATGAACATGTTTGTGAGGTGTCATTATATTGATGGTCACAGTACCTTTAAATATGTTTGCGTCTGTGTTTCACAAATGTCTTGATCCATGTTTCCTTGACCCTGTCTGTCTCACGGCTTCTCCAAGCATTCACGGGAGCAGTATGAAAAACTGTCAACAATGCACAAGAACATGCAAAAGCTCTACGAGAACATAGGCAGCTATTTTGCCTTTGACCCCCACTCAGTCAGTGTGGAGGATTTCTTCGGAGAACTGGCCAACTTCCGTATGCTCTTCATGGTGAGTAGATAGTTTATAGTTTGTGCACATACACATGAAAAGTCTCATTCTCTCAAAGTAGACACACATGCAGACCAACAGAAGCCACCACCCACACATACACATTCTTTTGCACACACTTTCACTTGCTCACACACATCGGGTGTCATTGAAATGTGAACAGAATTGGTGTGTTTAACATGCACACATTTTCATCAGACTTTCAGTAGGTCCTGATGGAGAAACATGTGCAAACATTACAGTGTAATACTTGTATGGATGAATCTCATGTGCCAGGGAACGTATTTTCAGCAGGAATCCGTGAATACACAACTTCCTCACGAGAATAAATAACTGACAGATGCAGTACATTCTCGTAGTGTTATTACAGCCTTATAAACAGTATGATTCAAATCATCGAGAATATTTCAATTTAAACATATGGACTTGCACAGGCTGTTTACCTTTTACTTTGTACCACTTGTAGCTATAAAATTGAACCTGAACAGTCTCTATCACATCCTGTTGCCCAATACAACAACACCTATACCTGTATCAACCAGTATACATTTTAAAATAAATGTGCCTGGGGAGGCACGGATAATAAGCCGCCTCACATTCTCTAATGGCCGGCTGTTTGGAATAACTTTAGTGAAAAAATATGCTATTTTCTCTTATTTTTTGCGCCGTTGCTTTGCTATGGCTAGATACGTTAAGCAGCTCCTCTAAACTTTTAGCTGAGGTGAAGGCACATAGTCATGTCAGAAAAGTTGGTATGTTTATGCTTCGATTTTCCCATGTTTTTCATACTCGAACCACGACAGAAACAGAGAAGATTTATTCTTAAAGAGATTCTTTAAAAAGAAGAAGTGGTGTTTTAACTGTGTTTTCACTCTGGCCGGCGCTTACAGGCCTGTGTTATGACAGATCTGCTCCGGAGCCACAGAAGGCATTATACAACTGTTATCTGGGAGTGAGCAACAAGGATAGAAACATTTCTCTCACAGTCATCTGATAGTCCATCAAGATTTGTGCTTTTGGGCCAACCAGCTGCTACTTTCAGTTCTGGGGGTGATTTCACTTTCCTCATCTAAAACAGCCAGAAGGTTTTTTGTTTGGAAGAGTGCACCATATTTTCTGGCCACCTATTTTGGTTTGTATATTCCCTTGGTTGGCCCTGACATCCTTTTCAGTTTTTTTCTTTTAAGTCCTTGCACTTTTCTCTGCAAGAATGTACATGCGCGCTCCTGCTGTGTGATTTCCTTCCATCTTTTAGTAGGTCATAATGCCACTGTGTCTGCACAATATTTCTTTTCAGGTAACACAGACGTAACCTCTTTTTTTTTGTCACTTAAGTTTTTCCTTTTTCTTTTTTCTTTTCTTCAATGCTATTGTAGTCTGGAAGATTATGAATATAGGTCTCTTCTTGGTAACACTTTACTTTAAATACCGTAAATTTCAGTATTTGAATAAATGTTTTATAACAGAAGAAAATGTAGTTATTAGCACATATACTGTAAGTGCTTAATAATGTGTTCTATTAACAACTAAAATTCCCACTGTTGACACCCATAAGTGGATGCTGCTGTATAAACAGATAATGAATGACACTATAAAAATATTAAATATGTCATCACAGGAGAAGCTGCTGACAAATACTGTACATTAATAAACACATAACATGTCCTTATATCGGCTCACATGCATTGTGTTACAAGCCATGTGTTACATGCTTATGTGTGGTATCTAAACTTAGGGGGGCCTTAAAGTAAAGTGTTACCCTCTTTTTCTAAAAATCTTCTAAAAATGGGATTTGTACATGTATTAATTCTGACACATAGATGGATAGAAGCTCACAGTACTACTGTACTGTACACCCTAATGACATTTTGTGAGCTAGTGTCAGATGCTTAAACCTGCAGAACATAACTTTGCTTTAGATTAGATTCTTGTGAACTTTTTTTCTTCCCTACCAGTACTGATTAAGAAACATCTAGTACTGACTTGGGAGCTGTAAGAAAAAGACAAAGTTATAAAACATATTAAAATCTATTATTTGGAAGTAGCTCAGAATAGGAGAACTTATAATGTCAGTGTCTGGCTGATAAAAGAGCTATTTAAAGTCTTGGGCAAGCCTCATAACTCGTTAAGCATAGTTTCATTAGCTTGCAGCCGCTTGTGTGTGTATGGGTGCACGTGTCGACTGCAAGGCATTGCAGCTCTTGCTGGATTTTATTAGGAGGTAATGAGTCTAGAGAGGAGGTAAAGATTTTCAAGTCCTAAAGTCGATGAAATTGCATTTTCTTTCCACCTGTGAGTTTTAAAATTATTTTGTGTATGGATGGGAAAAAGGTTTAATAAAATGTGTAATATTTCCTTCTAGAATTATGGGACACAATCAATCGCTCCACAAAAAAGAAAAGAAATCTTCGAATGTATTCCATAAACACTACACCTTGAACACTATAACTACATCGACTGTGTTTATTTCTTTCCCTGTAAGTCCCTACAATATACTGAGAACAAGAATACAACAAGTGAGAAAAGCTTACTACTGAAGTAAATGTTGAATCTAAAATTTACATTGGATAAATGTAATAAAACTAAAAAAGTCCTTCTGCTTTGTGCCAGTGTTATAGAATATGTGGTTACTGAGAGCAGTGAATAAGGCACATGGGGCAAAGCAGATTAGTAGTAGTGAGGTAATAATAATGACAAGGGAAACACCACATCATCTCAGAGCAAACAAAGAGTTCCTCTTTTCCCGAGTAGAAGTCATTTAAACATTTATTTAAGTGTCTTTGCTTTTCCACCTTCTACCGTCTATCTATCTCCTGGCACTACCCCAAACATCCTGGTGTCAGGATGATGACATGGTGTCCAAAAGGCATGCTCTCAGTCTTCACAATCCATTAACGTGAATGACAAGGTCCCCATGTCTGAATCCTTCTCCTCTCTTTACTCTGATCCCCTTCTGAAACCAACTTCTCATTCCCACTGATCAAAGTGCACCAACACTCAACACAACGCTCCCTCAAGGATTCCAGAGTTGCATATCTCTAAAAGAGGCATTCGCCCAAGAAAATAAATTATTCTCTCAAGCAAATAGCTGCATATGAATATTTTATTACTGATTTAAACTTTCCTGCTATGGATAAGGGTAGGGAACTGAGTGGGATAAAGTGTTGTGGGGGGGGGGGGGGGGGGGTTATAAGTTAATGTATTCATATAAAAACAATCCTTTAATCACCATATTCTTCAGATATTATTTATAGTTGTTGGCTCCTCAGCTCTGCTGACAGAAAGGCTAATCACATCTGCTTGCAGAGCACAAGGAATCAATGATTGTTTCTTCTGGAATGTTGTTTTTTATTTTCTTACCCTGTGAAAATAACTTAGCCCGCTCCTTTGCTGCATCCTCCCCTGCTTTTCTTGTCAGTGAAGGAATTTTGGGGAGATGTCTGTCTGCTGGTTATTTATCTTTGACAAAGTCCACCCACATCAACCATTACTGATTTGTTCCAAATTGCAAATCTAATGAACACTATTACTTCTTGGCAGCTAATAATTTAGAGAAGAGCCCTGAATTTAACTTCTTGATATGCCTGGTGTGCCTCAGACTTTTATTTCAATATTGAGACATTGAGTTGTTTGACTCAGACAGAACATATTCGCTAACTTCTGTCTTTGTTGCATTGCCCTGTGTAATGCATTCACAGCACAAAGCATCTGCAGTATTAAAGAATTCCATTGCAATACAGTCACCCTAAATTGCTTTTACTAAAAAGCTAGGGCTTAATGCACCCGACCGACATGAGGCATTTGAGTAAACGCATTGACAGACAGTCCTCACAGAACTGAATGTAACTGATAAGAGAATCCATTAACTCTATTTTCCTTCTGTTTCATTCTCTTTCTCTCCCTCAATCCCGTTCCATTCTTTCTCTTTTTCTGCGGCCAATGAAATATTATTTGATTTCAGCACATGGAGTCAGTATTCGAAGAGTCCAACAATTTGTTAATTTAATGCTGCTGCCATATTCTGAAATAGAGTATGACTGAAATGCAATCGCAGGGTCTGTATGTGTAATCCAGACCAGGAGCATGGGGGATGAGGATTTTTCCATTAATGAGTTATCAAAGCGCAGCAGATGGGCTGGGATGAGCTAACAGTCTTGCTTGTTAATTAAGTGACTTTCTAATAAGACCAAAAGACCCAGACCGGGTTCGCAAAGTAGCAAGATAGAGCATCTATGAGATTAGAATGATGATTTGTGTGTGTCTGTGGGTACGGGTGTATCTTTCCACTTTGGAGCCCATTTGATATTTTTAAAGCTTGCTAATTCCTTCACAATATGAAAAATTATCATAATCATGTCGATAATGCTGAAGATGATACTCTGGCAGTGCCACTATCCCCACCTTCTTGCTGAATCACTGTCATCTTTCATCAGTTTTCTTTTTTTTTTTGTTTTACCTATACAAGCATGGCACAGTTCTAAAAATCATTGCACCAGATTTTGGAGGTCACCTATCAATATGGGAATACATCTATACCGCAGAGCAGAAGTCTCACAATCTGTAACCTATAACTTCTTGAAGCCATCCCCCACCCCCCCACCCCCACACGCACACAGTGTAACAGATGGCTAATAAACACATTTGCTGCTTAAAGCCCAGGCGCTGTAGTGTTTGTAAAATTCAAATGCGATATAGCAGTGACACTCTCTGTGTGAGATCACTGGTGCAACTGAGCAGTTGGAAATACTCATTTCTCCATCATTGGACTGGCAAACTTGTATGCATGGGAGGGGAGCCATGCTGTGGGAGATGTATTGTGTTGTGCAGGGTCAAGGAAGAACAGCAAACACATTTCATGAATTATTGAAAGAACAGACCTGGGAGGGGAAAATGCTTCCTGGCCCTTGTTGGTGGATTGGACCTGTGGGTTGCACAGCATTCAGTTTTCAGGGCAGTTATAGAAGGAGCACTATTTATAATCTCCATTTTAAACACACCGGTGGCCATGAGAAGAAGTGGTTTCTGGGGTGTCTAAGATGGACAGGCTTTCGGGCTCATAAAGCCTGAATGTGTCGCCTCAATAATGTTGTTGACAATCCCACCTGGTGTTAAAGGAGCTATAGATTAAATTCTGGGTCGGGATTGCAGCCACACGGCTCTCACCTCTAATGTCACAAGCAAACATGGAGGTGACTGATCCAAAATGGCGTCGGCTAACAGAGCAGCGTTATCAGGGCTAACAACAGCAACAGCGCTGACAGAGCTCACAGTGTTAATGGGGGTTTTAGCTCACACTCACCGGGCCGACCTGTTTCTTTAAATTCCTTATACTGAACTTTACTTTTATCCTTTTTCTTTGCATATGTAACTGCGTTTGCCTATGTACGATTAGCTTTTATTTGTTTTGTTAAAGTAATTTTTTTTGTTTGTTAATTGGATTATTCAGTTTGCAAACAAATTCCTCCCTTTTGTGCCTAATTGGTAGGCATTAATAAAAAATAAAGTGAGTGTCAGTCTTTTTCTTTCTTCTTTCAAACATTTCTTAAATTCAAAGAAAAAATATCAGCCTCAGTTTCTAAGAAACATCAATAATGACTGTTATCACCAGACTTAAGACACAACACAGTTTCTATTTGCTGAAGAAAGCTCGTCAGTGATCCTTGTGTTTAACAAATGAACCGCCATACTAATAATAATAATAAAACTGTATATTTCAAATCAAAATATTTGCCACAAAATTATAATACATACAACTTATTACGTAATTGTCTTGAGGTGCTAAATGATGTCATGTTTTAAGACCACAGAAGTTAATAAACCCTACTCCTGCTGGACCCCGGTGTCCCTGTCAGTGGGATTTAATGTGTATTATACATGTATACATTGTGTACCTCAAATAGGAGATGTCATTTTTTTGTAGATTGTTTGAATAAATAAGTAAGCTCTTATTGGCTAGAACAGTAGTCTTCAGCAAGGGACATATGACTCATTTTGAAGGCCAAAAATAACTTGTTTCCATGGTCACCTGGAACCATATTGTAAATAGTGTACTTTGATCTTGAGTAGATAAGAGTACCCAAGACACAAACGAAATGCACGGATTACTTTCTGAACATATTTTTCAACATTCATACAGAATATATGAGCAGATTTGAGAGGCACCATATATTTTTCATTTAATCTTCCAAAGAGGTTTAAATCTGATTCTTTGCACTGAAGATTCTTTTTTCAAAACACATCTCATGAGGATTGTTTATTTCTATGTATGTATGTCCTCCTACAATATACAGAGTTGGCAAGAAAATTTGACCTGATATAATCAGTTGTTGCCAACGGCAAAATAGGGGCCCGTCAAAGAGAATGGTAAAAGAAAAGAAAGAGATCAGTGAAAACATATTTGTTACTATGGCAATTAGTGGTTCTGTGTGATTAGAGGAACATCATTATGTTGCATAATCATGTTTACAGTCAGAATTAGTTGTTTGTTTAAAATAAGTTTTGCCGGCAGGACTTTACTTGTAATCTGCATAATTTATCTGCCAGTTTATGCTGTAGATGTTGAGTAATGCAGTGATATTTCTTCCCAAAATGAATTGTCCTGTTGGTAAATGAAGACGGGAATCAATTTGATGTGTGCTGCCAGTGCTGCCCATCACTGAAACAAAATGCACAAGTTAACTGTTTCACTACTGAATATACAGCACAGCTCTCCATCGTCCACTCCAATGCAAATCAGCAGCAAAGTGCAACCAGTCAATAGCCCTTCTAGAGCGTAGCTGTATCTTTTACACAGCCTCGATGTGGTGATAAAATGTAGGTTGATTTTTCAGTGCACACCAACTTGAAGCAGCTGACGAAGCAAAACATAGCTTACGTTTTCATAATGCACATAATACAAAAGCACACACACTCCCCCTTATTATTCTGCTTTCTCTCACTTTCTCTCTCCCTCTCTCTATCATTGCCCTTGTCATCCAACAAGGAGACAGTGACAATGAGGGCTCGTGTCCTTGGACATGGAGCAAAGCTCTACTATTGACTGGCATCATGAGCTGCTCTTTCCTTGTTCCTTCCACACAATCCCTGTAATCCCTCTGTTTTAGCTGCCAACACGACACACACATCAGGACCACAGGGGCATTAGATGGGGGGAGGGGGGGTATACTGTCGCCACTTATTATATCAGTGCAAGACTGGACCATGCCTTCACTTACTGACACACACACACACATATGCATACATAGGTGGAACACCACAGATGAGCAGAATCGCAAAGATACCCATGGACGGCATAGGCACACGATGTATATGCATGCATACGCATACAGTATGACCTCTTACACACATACACTCACACCTATGATGGGTCCTGTCAAGGGCTCTGCCACAGGCCTGGGATGAGAGAACATTTTGTTGTCCGCAAAGGTCACACGGTTGCATCTTACTCTCTGTTGGCACAAGAACAAACTGACACATTTGTAAAGGCTGAATCCGTACCGTTGATTATCTCTCTTTCTCTGACTCCTTCCTGACATTTCGGCCGGTCACGAAGGAGGAGGAGGATGATATCTCTGTCTCCGTCCTCAGAGACTGGCACACTGCTGCTACACTTTTCTTTTCTCATGCAATGGCTCCCCCAGATTGTCAAAGGAAATAGCCGAGCGTGGTACATGTGTGTGTTGGTCATTTAGCCTTTTTTTTTTATAGCGCATATTGATGTATTATAGACAACGGATCAGATCTGTGTTATTGAAAATATGTAAAGCAGTGCAGAAGCCTTCCAGACAAATATGCTTATATTAAAAAGCCCATACACAAGGCATGATATATTGTTTACTCCAGCAGCTTATCTCTAACTATAAAACCCTTCTCTAAATAAAAATGTGCTGATGGGATACTGCCACTGTTGAACAGTATACAGTAGCAAAGACACTAAAAAAGTGATGGTAGCAGGAGCAAGGCTCTGATTATATATGTCTCTGACTATGTCTGTGTGTGTGCGTGTGTTACTGTGTGTGTGTTTGTGTGTGTGCGTGTGCCTTATCAGGAAGCAATGAAGGAGAACCACAAGAAGAGGGAGATGGAGGAGAAGATCAAGAGAGCCAAGCTGGCGAAGGAGAAAGCAGAGCGGGAGAAGCAGGAGCGCCAGCAGAAGAAGAAGCAGCTGATTGACATGAACAAAGGTATGCCACTTCTCCCCGCGCCACCACAGAGACGGGAGGCAGGTGGGGAGTTAGGACGAGGAGAACAGGAGGATAGAGAGGGGGGTTTCATGGAATTGTGCTTCACACAGATTTGAACTCTGAAGGAAGAGGATAATGTGTAGGAGTGGGGGGAATCATCTTTTTCAGCTGTGAAGAATCCTTATACTTATTCCCATAACCGATACAATGCTTCCAAACAATAGACAGATTATGCTACTTTTAGCTTGTTTTTGTCCCACGGTACATTTGCTCACATAGAAAGAAACATTCTTTTCTGCAGTAATATGCACATGTATTTCTAAACATTTACCACATCTAAAGAAAGAGTGTTAGAATTCAGTTATAGCTCAAGTTATTGGAGTGTGGTCATTTATAATTGCAAAGACTTTGAGCCCTCATGGAGTTTGCAATTGCGGCAACCAATATGTAGGTTTCAAGACAGGAAGCTGTAACTGGCTCTAGATCGCACTTCCAACACGATCATGCTGTTGTTATTCGTTTATCACTGGTCATGTGCAAGCAGCACAACAGAAAAATTATCATTCCTCCAGTCTGACACTATTTGCGGGCAGTGTGCTATATTTATTGTTGTGAATCTATTGTCCTCCAGCATTGCCAGCAAACTGTGTATTGATCAGTGTAAGTTGCAGTTGTTCAGACGTGAAAAATTAGAGCGACAGAGCTGGATGCCTGTGTCTGGTTATGTCAATGACATTGAGAAGGAATTTCATGCCTGAAGGGGCTTTGCAAGTAGTCAGTGTGGTCTTTTGTCCGTTTTTTTGACAAACAGACTGTGATTTCCACAATTCACCAGCTTCTAAATGTCAGCGCCAGCCAAGAACCTCCCTGTAGCTCAGCCACATTGGGAAATGTGACAAGACAGTCTTCAGTATGCCACAAACTCTCCAAGATAATTGATGCATGCTACAGCATTTTTTTCCCTGAGCAGTGACCTCTTTGAAAGCTTCACTTTTAATAATCCAACATGGCTGAGCTGAAGGAGTCTGTCTACCCCTCTCTCTCATGCTGGCTAACCAGATGGAGAAGGGTAGAGAAGTAGGTATGATATTAAATATTTCTGCCAGAGTAGATCTTGATCTCAGTTTCTGAATGCCATAATATGAGTCGCATGAATAAAACATGAGGATGACATGGGCAACAATGCCTGCAGCCTTGGAGATAGTGGGGATTTTCCTCCACTCTAACACCTATAACTCGTTGGACAGTCGCAAACACAATGACCTTGGCAGTTATGAAATACACTTTTTAAAATTCATATTCAAGATATGCTAAACCCAGGCTGCTTTTTTCACTGTCAAAGTTCTTACCTGCACTGACTACACATTTTCATTGAACCTTGAATAGTTCCATTCTGTGTACTAACTTGTTTCTATGTGAAATGCAATCAGAGAAAGGACAATCAAGCTACTTAAACAGATTCTGTGAATAGAAATCTGAACTGGAGCCAGAAGCAGGTTGGAGGTTACTGCAGCTCTTGTGTTCTCTCTCAGTTTCTCGTTAAGCTGTTTGGTAGCACACGTAGCACGATATGCAGTGTTTCTTGTTGCATATCTTTCTTTTCTCTGCCTCTACTCCTCTCCAGTTGACAGCCTTGGCTTGTCTTGGCTTTTCTCTCCCATTCTGTTCGAAAATTCGATGTGTGCTTCAGATATTTTGAGTTAGTTATTTGAGGAGCCCTTTCACATCAATATTTCATGCCGAGCATCAGCCGTGTTTTCTGTGAAGGTTGATGAAAATAAGGTAGTGTTCGGCACAAAGAGGCTTTTTTTAATTCCTCTTACCATTAATTAATCATGGCCAAACATTCGCTGAATTAATTTAGCATTTTTAAGGTTGAAAGGCTAATTGATGCGCTGAAATAGATCTCCAGTCTGATATACTGTATGTCTTCTTGTCTTCATTACTTTAATGACAGACAGACAGACAGACAGACAGACAGGTTTACTGACCTTAATATAGCACATTTTTTATGTTTACAAATCCATTAGCATTAACAGATGGAGTAAGCATATGGCCAGTGTATTAAGAAAATGATGTACAGGTCAATATCTCTTTTATGGATTTACTGATTTACTCATTGTATTGCTTAAAATATTGTTTGATGGATAATACTATTGAGTTTAATGCAATTTCAAGAGGCTATTTTTGAGAAGGGATAGATTTTATGTCATTTCACAAATTGCGACCTAATCCTCTTCGCTTGAAAATGATTAACAATGAAATGCATATTTAATGAGAGTTTAATTCATTTAGTTTTTGCCAGCGTGGCACCAGGGTGGGGGAGGGGAAACAGACAAATGCTTTTAGGAAACTGATTAAAAAAATAAAATCATTTTTCTCCCATTTCTCAGTTGATACAACTTGAGATTATTCCCTCTGCAAGTGCATTGATACGCACGTCTTCAACGAGCATGATTGATAGATGAGACAAGTGCAGAGCTAAACGTGTTTTCCTTGTGAAGTATTAGACATTCTAATGTAGGAAATTGCTTATGAAATCATTACCCGGTCACCCCATTTGTTTTAATTTGCTCTAAGTGGATTTCCATATTCTCTTGAACTGACCAGATGTTCAACATTTACCAAATCACTTTACTTCACTGGAAATAATTGTTAAACATTGTAGAATAAACCCAAACTAATGCTTCTGTCTAAAACAGAGAAGGATGGTTCATCACAGCAGGGTATTTTTTTTTACTGCGGCATATGAAACAATGTCACAAGCAGCATGCCGAGTGTGTCAAGAGCCGGAGCAGGGAAGAGCATCTGGACTTGATTTCTCTAAGGCATCCATGAGGAGTAGCAGGCCCCTCTGGCCGCCTGCTCGGCTGGCATCACCGGGGTCAGTGCCCCCGTCTGGGGCAAGTGTCTGCACCCACATGTCAACTGTGTACCCCAGTCAAATCCACTAAGCTTTGAACAGAGCCGGAAAGCGCACTTGCCGCTTTGAGCACAATGCAGCTTGGCACAAGGCACACAGAAATAAACAAACAACCAGGACAAAAAAAGTTATCTGAACATTTTATTTCAGTCCAGGCATTTCACCCAGGTACCTAAGAGAAATAGTGAAGAACTTCGTGTTTAACATCTTTTCTGTCAACTTTACTTAGACCTACTTTAAAGTATGTTTTTCGGCATGTGAACAGTTTTAGTAGCACGTGTAACAGCCCCTTAAACCATATGAACCTCTGAAAAACATTGTTATTGCCAACCTGAGAAATATCAAGTTTAGGAGCATATTGGTTGTAGCCTGCAGGTTTTACAACACATTTTATGGTTGCACCAACTGTCTGCTATCTTACTTGACTACACACATTAAATGTAATCCAACTGGATGTATGTTGTATTAGATTAAATAATTGTATTAACTTATCTTAAGATATAATTATTTGAATTAGAAAACATACTTTTGTTACAAACTATGTAAATACAATAATTAAAATGGTCCTAGACAGTATTATTGAAACCCTAAAAACACATTAAGTGGCTCTACAGATGCTGTTTTTTTTTTTTTTATTAAGTTTTACCTGCAAAGTGATCTTTTTTTTTACTATATGAATTAGAGCCCACTCAGCCGCGTCAATCCATTCTTGCAACAGCTTGCAGACACCAGCAGAATGCAGACCCATACATTGGGTTGCTCTGAGGGAATATTATAGTGGAAGAATAGGTTCTGTCAAGGTGTTTGTGTTCATATAACTATTGAACAAACATCATCATTATCCTAAATGTGGTGGTCTTTGTTCACTCAACAGCTGGAAGCTGTGTTTACCTCATACTCTGTCACTGTGTTAAAAAAAAATGCCCATTAGTACAAAACTCGGTACTTCTCAAGGTGACATAGCCACAAATATTTAACAAAATGTCCAATAATTTAAGACCCTACTGCTTGCAGCGTATGGTTTATTGTCATTGTAAATGAATCCTCAAATTGTGTTTCATTTGAACACATTTTACAATTATTTTGCATCTTCCTTTCTTTTCCGAAAACCTTATTTTTTGCTTTGTTTTTTTTAATGCTGTTGATAGTCATCTCGGCATTTTTCCCGTTCAGCAAGGTCTGCTAGAATGAGGTCTCTGTGATTCTCTGCAGAGAGCAGTTGGCATGTTGACAATGATGGGCCTGCAGCTTCTATTTATGCATCCTCCTTGTCAACCTTTCACACTTTAAAGATGAACTAGTGTACGTTTACATAAATAAAAGTGGGCTCCTCTCAAAAAAGCATTCAGTTTTTTTTCAGCAATTCCAGACTTTTAATGTGGATTCAAGAAGCTCCATGTAAAACATTTGTTAGATAGTTGTTACACATCTAAGATCCACATCCACGCACAAATTAACATTCATTGGTTCTCATTCAGCTAGGCTAATGGAGTTTGTTTAGATCAGTTGTATTGATTTTCTGAAGTTAGCATGTCCTCATCACAGTGTGTTATCTCTTTTTCTGTGTTTGTGCAGTTTCCCAACTGACAAAGTTGCGGAAGTAATTTTTGTAGTATTTTTCTATTGTTTACCAAAGCACATTTTGCAAATTCAAGTGCCTATTAGTTTGGCATGCTAAACTAAATTGACATATTTTTATGTAGCTGTATGACTGTTCGTGACTGGCCCGAGCCCCGTCAGCAATGACAGTGGCAGAAAGTGGATTGATGGCTTTGTGTGACACTGACAGCTGCCGGAAGGCCATTGCATACCTGTGTCGCAGCCACGCCAGCTAGGTGATCATAGACAAGTGCTGACAGGCATTGGTGGGGTGAACAGGTTAGCTCTCTAAGTTTGCATAGTGTCTCCACAGTACAGCCGACATGGCAAACAATATCTCCGGGAGAGATAGCCTTATTGAGACGTGAAGGTCAGAAACCTAAGTAGGTAAAAGAAAAGTGTCTTAGAAGACATTCTTCAGCTTAGCTTGGGAAATGAAGCCAGTATTAGAAAGCTAAAGTTGACCTTCATGTTTGCTACAGAATATTACGAACAGACGAAGGACAGACCTTTCCAGAATGTAATGATGATATATGGCACAATGCCTTTGAATTTGCTCCCTGTTTATTCCCTAAAGTGTCATTTCTTTGCCATGCCACTGATGTCGTCCATGTCTGGCTATATATTTGTAGTATTTGATGAGTTATAAAAATGAAGGATCTTTTACTACATCTGCATATGGCTGTTGCAGCAGTGGAATACCAAACTCTGAGCAAATTGCTTTTTTCTTTGTCCTTGCATTTGAGCTGTGTCGATCCAGAATGCAGGATGTGCAAGGCATGCTCTGAAACTACTGAGTATAGATTGGTGAATTCCATCATTACCTTGAAAGACGGGAACAAGGGCACCAGGATTATCTGCTGTCATACACCCATTCTAATAAATAACAGCATATTAGATTGTGCTATATCTCCAGTCGAAATCGGAATCTGCCTCAAGGCGATGATGGTGCACAGAATATGGCTGACTGAAGGCCCATTAGAGCAAGCAGCATGACTGGAAACCTGTAGAAAAAAGGGAGTAATTCATAAGCAAATGACATGCAAGGATTAAACACATCTGATTGACTGCAATATGTCATGTTGTAGGTGAAGGTAATACAATAAAATACTCCAATACTCATCCTCCCAAATTATAACATTTCCAATGCATCTCCATAAATAAATGTCAGCATGAGGAAAACGAGCCTGGTTTAATAGGAAGCCTTTTTAATATTCTATGATAAATAGCATAGTTCATTAGCAATTAAAGGAAACACCAGGGAATAGTCCTGCGCACTTTTTTGTCCGTCTGCCTCATGCAGTAAATTGTCAAGCTGAATATGTATTCTTATTTTATTTTTAAATCTTGTGGCACCCATCTCTTTCGCATCGAGAGAAAGACAAAGAACACTAATTCAATTGCACCTTAAAGCTTTTAATCACTTTAATCTTTTATCTTTAACTTAATTAAGTTAAGGTCACAGTCAAGGAAGTGAGACATGCATCAGATGTCTCGGCCTTTCCTGGTCTCGCTCGCTCTCATTCCAGTCAGTGTGTCTGTCTTTCGGTGTCTTACGCTCACTATACTCATCCCACCGTGTTCTTTTCTCTCATCCCGTTGCTTTAGTAAATGTGCTTCTTCTCCTTGGTAAAATCAGCTCAGGCACAGTTGAATCTCATTAATTTGTGGGTGGTTCAAGTGTCTGATCATTTCTCCTCCCAGATCTGGACCTCACCAGTCACTTTACAGTCAATCAAACCTAATTACCCTCACTACAAAGACCATCAAATCCCATTGTCAAATCCATTTAGCATCCCCAGACAGCACCGCCTTACACTGATGCAAACAGCCCACGTGTGGTTTAGTTCAGATGTTATCTTCATCTGGATTCCAAAACTCTGCATCCACTATCCAAATGTGCCTCTCGTGTAAAAGAGGTAATCTACACTGCCCTGGATGGATGAAATCCAAAATGTTTATAGCATCCGCATGCCAAAGCTCTTTGACATCGCTTTCATTTTAAACATTCATTTAATTGAACCTGGTATGAACAGTCGCGTATGCTAAATGTCTGTACAGTTACGATGCCCTGCCATATACATATGCGACTGTGATTATACCGTGATGTTGCCATGGCACTAGTTCTTGTCCATACGCCAGAGCAGCACTGTAAAAGGTGTTAAAAGGTTTGAGGTTCAGCCGAACTGCAATAGAAATGGCTGTCACTTGCGCCTCTTCATCTAACCAGCTCACTTTGACTGCATCCTCTCTGACAATCCCTCCCCTGCAATATTTAAAACCATTCCACTGAAAAAAAGCACTGAAATTGTCCTTGAAGAATACTAGTCACAAGCAGTCCATCACTAACCCTGAGGATTAATGCTGCACTTCCTGTTGCTGCTTCATAAAAGAAGGCTTCTAATGCTTCGCCTGTAAAAAGATTTTAATGTGAATTAGCAGCATAACATTTTCAGATTGCTTTCAAGCCCCGATGTAGGATTTGAAAAATCCTCCCAGTGGTAGTATTTAAAAATACTCTGTGGTAGGTCATGTAAATTCACACTGAAGCACCACTCCCTTTTCTGAGGATTCAACCTGAGGTAACTAGAATGAAAGTCAAATCATCAACACAGAGTACACCGATTTTCACTGGTATTGTCTTATTTTTCTACAAAGGGATTGAATGCCGAAAAAAAAGCACGTTAAGTGGATTTTATTTTAGCAGATTTCAAAACTGCTCTGGTGTCATGGTAAAGAGCAGATCATAAAACATTGACACATTAGATGAGTGTTTCTTACATTACACAAGTGCTACAATACTGCTGAAAGATGAACATGGTAAGCTTTATAAAACAAACTCTCTGTCTAGGCGCTTTAACACCACACATTTATATCAGTTTATAGTGAGCAGACAACATTAGTGTTTGTCCCATGGTGGGAGGCCACAGTGAAAATACATAGGGTTCAGGGTCTACTATATTGCAGCTAAATTTAGCAGTACCTAGCCTATGAAAAAGTGGCAATAGTGGTCTACTCTGCTGTGAGGACAGGCTCTTGTGGCCCTGCTGGCAAAATGACATGTTGACCCTATGTGGCTTAGAGAAAGTGTGTCAACTTAACATCTGTCAGTGCTTGGTGGGAGCTCTCCCTTGTGTGTTGGTGGTGTTACTGGGCAAACTAGCCAGAAGCAGTGGATAGATAGCAATAGCAATATGGTTACTGGGGGGGGCCCGCAGGCAGTAGAAGTAAATTATAGCGGAGGAAGCAGAGTGTGGTGACTGCTACGTTGCAAGCATCTTTCTTCCCCCCCTTCCTGTCTCCCAACCTCCCCTCCCTACTGTTTCTCACTTGGGGCCTGGCAGCATCCATCCAGATGGAGGGTTTATTTTTGTTTTTGTTTGTTTACTTATTCATGCATCCAGCTATTCGGGGCATCGCAGGGGCTTTCGTTCCACCACAGAATGCAAATCGCCGCCGCGGCTAATCCACTTTCATCTCTCCCTTTTCGACATCCAACTTCTCTCCACGTTTCCCCGAGTCTCTCGCAGTCAGGACATCTCTTTCTGTCAGGGTACGGGACCAGGCCTGCAGTGACCAGGCCACTGGTAGTTGCCTCTGCTTCATGCATGTCAAACACAATACACCTCTGACCTCCCGCCCACATTTCCCGTCTTCAAGACATTCTGCCCTCGCCGCATTTTCCCTCCCTCTCTCCCCCCTGACCCTGGCGCCACATAGGGGCTCATATCAAGAGGAAAGTAGAAGTTACACTGCCATTCCCCCTGGAATGGAGGGTTGTGGGAGCTTCCCTAATTGAGTTAGGGGGGACATGAGTGGGTTTGCTCATCAAGTTGTTACAGTAAAACAATTCAGATGAATCAGCAAGCAAATCTGTCTTTTTTATTAGCCATCTTACCCTTCCGTTTCCCTTTTTCCTCCTCTCTTTTTCACTGAAGTAGACTAGCAAACATGCACACACACACACACACACAAATTAAAAAGCGCGGCATGTCTGAAAAGTTTCTCAGGTCATTGTGTCAAAGCTTTTGTCAGAGTTTGTTGGTTGCAGGGAGATGGGGGAAAAAAAAAAGGGGAGAGAGTGGAAAACAAAGGAAAGACATCTAACAGGTGCATGACTGCTGTCCTTCGGGCACTTGTGTTCTTTGTAGCAGTAATGGTCTCTGTCTGCCTGGGTCTTAGGAGCTGTTGGGACTGCAGGTAAGGAGGACGAAGGGAGGGGGGGGGGGGACTCCACTCAAAGCCAGACAGTGAGAGAGTAGATAGCAGAGCGGTAAGAGGAGGAAGATATTGAGTAACGCAGGTGGTTGTGTACGTCTAGGAGCCTGAATTCAGATGTGAAAGTAACACAAAACCAGGTGCATACAAGTGAGAGTAGAGAGAGGGAGACAAGATTAAAAGAACGTGTGGTTGCTGCCTCTCCACCTGGCCATAAAGCAACACACCCCCCTCCCTCCATGAGCTTTTGTTTCACGGCTAATGGTCCAGGTTAATTGCACAGGTGACTCTCTGTGGGGGAACAGATGGGCTCAAATGTGTTCAAAAACAGTCCGCATCAAGAAAAAAGCCTATTCCTCTCCTTTTTATTCTTCCTTTCTTTCTCATCTTCTCTACTGGAGTCATGGAGGGCGACTGGGGTGAGGTTAAACTCTTACTGTGTTCCTCTCTCTCAGTGGTTTCAATTCATCAAGCACAAGGCCTGTAAGCACTCATTAGATCTCATTACAGTGCAAATTAGACTCAGGGATTGGCTACTGGAAGGATAGTAGATAGTAGTGGATAATAGACATATCTCCTATGCCCGTTGTTCCTCATGTCAAACACTTTAATTTGTTTGGAGAGGAGAGTGCATTGCTTATATAAATTCAGAGGATATGTAGCTGTGATTGATTAAAAATATGTGACTATGACAAATGTCATTATTTTGTATGCTTATGCTGTTATTTATCTTTTCAATTAACATGCCACTGTTGCTACAAGTTTCACTCGTGGCATAAAGGATGTCATAATTTGCCAATATATTACAAACCCACACGTACCAGACACAAGCTTTTAGAATTCTAAAAAGTATTTGTCTCTCTTTTCCCCCATGAATCACGAAGGCTGCATGCGAGCCATCAGAAATTGAGTTCTCAATCGATCCGCTGTGTTTTTTCTCCTCCTGCACAACATGCAGGAGATGACAGATAGCAAATTGAATTTATGAACAGGCTTTGTTGACACTGCTGCATAATTATAGGAATGCCATGCCTTTGGTGTTTAAAAAAAAAAAAAAAAAAAAAAAAAAACAGCAGTTCATTCAAATACATACAATGTTTTCTGCTTGGATGATTGAAAGGCTTTGACACATTTTAGAGGCGACAGCTGTTCTTTTACTTTGCAGTTATCTACATATTTTGTTTTAATTAGCATAAATAAACAAATGAGATGTCAGGTTTTGCATAATTTAAGCTTGCTTGTTTGATTCCTAATTGGTCCTTGACTGAGGTTCAAAAGTGTGCGTGGAAGCTTCGATGATGCATTGGTTTTCTGAAAGGCTTGGCTAGTTTCCTGTTTCTCCTCTAACTGATCTTGCCATGAGCAGCCATGAGTGTAGGTCATCCTGCTGACATTAGTTTGAATACGCTCTCGATCTGCCTCCCTCTAACTATCTATTCATCCTTCACTGTCTTTGTTTGTCAAACACTCATTTGTCAGCGGAAAAATCTGCCCCCATAAATGTAGTTTAGTTAAGTGGATCCAATAGTCTTACAAATACACAACATGCATTCAGACCACTACAAATGTGTAGGCAGGTTTGTAAGGCAAGGGTCTGTGTGCCTGTGCTTGCATACTGCAGTGTATGTTTAAGAAATAATGAAATGTCACAGGGCTCAGGCGGTCAAGTAGCCTGGAAGGTGTTCTACAACCTTGTGTCTTACCTCGCTCCTATAGTCTCTCTCAATAACCTACTCCACCATGCGCACTGGTACACCCAGAAACCCTCTTCACTTTTCTCCCTCGCTGCCTTCTCTGCGCTGTCTTTCTCCCTGTATTCCACCTCCTCCCTCATTCTATCCTTTACATCTTCCTTCCCCAATAGTGACACTTACAATATCTGTGCGTATTCCTTTCCTATCCCTCCGTTTCCTCCCTCGCAAATGTTGACACTCCAATATGTGTTCAGCTCCTGGGATTGATGAATGGTACATTGCAGCCACTTTCTTCCCATTTTACTGTAGGTGCATTTTTTTCTTCGGGGAAAAACTAATCTGTTGTGTTTTTATGCCAATCCTGCTGAGAGCACATTGCTCTTGTTATCCCTTCTAATTAGAAAAGGTGATAGTGCCGCTTGTAAATATATTGCAGAGTGAGCCAATCCCCAGGGCTCACTGTTACATTTGCCACAGCCTCTGGGTCAAGGCACCGCCTGATATTCAGGTAAAGGAGGGGGAGAATGGGAGACTGGAGGTAGGCAGGGATCAAAGGGCAAGATATGGAACAGGTACACCATCTTTCTCCGGGAGGTAGAGTTTCACAGAGCTTTATTTCTGATCTTAAAGGTTTAACTGTTTAAGAAAGTACCTAAAAGTGCAAAAGCCACAACCATGTTCCGCACTTCCACAAGCTTTAATAAGATCATTAAAGGACCCCGGAGCTGTCTGTTGAGGTGCCCACCAAGGTGTTTCATCACTGCAAGGGTTTGTCAATGTCTTGGGTCTTAGCCCATCTTAACCCATTTAGAAAGCAATTTCCTGTGAGCAGAGGGGATCTTTCCTCTTGAGAAAGATCTTTGGGCATAAAAGGTTAGCTTTTCTGTAATTCCCCAGCATGCAATCTACCACTGCTGCTAATGAGAAGCGGATGAATATTTGCCCTAGGTTTAACAGCTCAAAATAAGACAAGAGTGAATTGCGGGAATGAGGCAGAAATGTCTACTAAAGTGGGCAATGTTACAATAAGTGAAGAAGGAAGTTTGCTCTGAGGATTACTGGAAAAAGTGTAGTCAAATAATATTCAACTTTATTTATTTTTCTACTTGAGCTTACCTTTTCTTTGTTAAATGTAGGCCCACAAATGCATATATAGGCCTATGTTAACAAGTGCATAGTCTGAAGGCTCATTTATGGCAATTTCTTGCGAAGAGTAAGGCCTGCTCAAGTGTAAGCTGTGGTCCAATAGGACATAGTTAATTGAGTACTGTGGAGTGACTGGGGAGTATGTTTCCCATTTTAGTCATTTTGGTTCTTTGTGTCTGCAGTCCTCCCACTGAACCCCAGTCTACTAGGGCCTCCAAGTCCTGGCCATTACAAATGATGAATTGCGCTACAGTTAAGCGAGAAGTAGGACAAATTGATCAAAGTGTCAGGTGCCCCCTGTGATGTCTAGGTCTCCATGAAGAAGGCAGTGAAGAAGAGGCTGTCAAAAACTTTCTTGTGCCAAGGTGGTTGTAGATAAATGTTTACCTGCCACTTAACACTTTCTGTCAGACTCACAATGAGTCCTTGCTAGCCTACATAAGAAGAATGAGTGGTTAATGATTTAGGGAGTTGATACAGTTATGGTAGCTGCAAGTTGTTCACCATATTGTTCTTTAGGTCCACAGCAGACAAAACCCATGCTCCCCCTTTTTAAACCAATGAGCTTGCTATCTGAGGTGTAGTGCTGCAATTTGAGATAAGCACTACTTGGCTCAGCTTTGGTTTTGTTCTGATAAAGCTGGTCTAATTAAGCTTGATTTAATCGGAATTGCTTTTAAGCACAGCACACAGCCGGAACAGATACTTTGATTTCAAAGTAGCCCTTGGGAAGGTCTTGAAGGAAGAAAGAGAAGGAAAGAGATAGAGACCAAAATTAGTGTGAGTATAAGTGAAGAGTTGCTTTTAAAAAATTTGCATAAGACATGTTTCTATTCTTAGTTGTACCGTCTTCTTTCACTTGCATGAATGATTGCAGGTTTGGTGGTTTGTTGCTGGAGGAGAAGGGGAAAACATGTGCAGCCCTGACTTTCTCTGATAATGGCGAAATGTGCACCATTTCCTTAAATTAATCGTGTAGCATTCAGTGTCAACATGTTTTGTTCATAAATTCAATTTGGCTGAGTGTCGTGTCTTTTGGAGCACACGCAAATAACAAAAGATTGATCGCCCCAGTGTCTGGAAAAGTGCTGTGTGCTGAAAGTAGCAGTTGTCTCCACTTATTTTCGAATGTTACCCTTCTGCTATAGCCCTGAGCGCAGTACTGAAACAAGACGCCTGGACCCTGATGGTAAACATTGTGGAAGAGCTAGTTCACTCGTGTATGCAAAATAATTGATAGCCAAGTCTCCAGCTCCACAATAAGTCACCCTAATGATCCTAGTTTAAAATAATGTCTGTTCTGGATCACAATGATAAAAAGGGTGCCCCTCTGACTCATTAGTATTGGGGCGTAAAGATAGATGACCCAGATATAGAACCTACGCTTATTTTTGAACTTCTTTTCCATTGAGCCGTACGCTGCATGTGCAGTGTGGGCACAACTTGTCATGCTGTTGGCCTCATAGCACTTTTAGTGTCTCCTACCTGTATCTTCAGCCATGCCAACTGTCTCCAGTTCTCTAGTTTCATGGATCCGCGCGACAGCTAGAACAGTGGGCAGGGGGAATGTTTTTTTTTTGAAGGCCGGTCCCGGCGTCATTGACTGAACAATGATAGAGCGCCCGGGTATCGAGCGGCTCCCCACTAAATCTTTGTAAAGAGCACTTAGCTCCCCTGCGTTACCCACAGAAAGAATATCTGTCAATGACCATCAGTGGATGCTTTCATCCTGAGGCTCCTCTGCCTGTATTAGTTGCTAAGCTCTAAGTGTATTTTTCCTCCTCCCAAACTGTTTACTGAAAAAAAGGACAGTCCTGAGTGACAGGCCTCTGTCTCCCTCATATGCTCTATAAAAGGCTTGTTTATGCACTCTGCTCTCTCTTGCTTTGATGTAAAGTTATTGTTTCTGCACCTTTGGTTAGAGGGCACCCATTGCTTCCACTCCAGAATCCCTAGAATTAGACGTTGAAGCAGTCATGTGTCTATTTTATGCGTACATGTATGCATATGCATGTGTTATTATGTACTTCACCCTGTTATGTTAATCCTTGTTTGGTCCTGTAAACAGCTTTGTCTGTATGTTCTGTTCTCTTACAGAGGGAGATGAAACTGGTGTGATGGATAGTCTTATGGAAGCTCTACAATCCGGAGCGGCCTTCCGTGATCGGCGAAAACGGACACCGCGCAACGGTAAGGCAGCGTTTTTTTATGTCCCAATTTATCATTTTTGTTATTTCCGTCAGTCTCACCTGTGTGCAGAAAAGAAATACCCCTTTCAGTTGTTAATAGTTAACATGCAACACAATTGCTCCTGTCTATCATATGCAAGAAGCTTTGCTCTCCAGTTTGTATATAATTAGTGTCTTGTGTCTTTTTGACTGGTTCCAAGGATTCATGACCGCTACACATAAAACACGAGCATGTTTAGGAACATATGCACATACTGTACAGAAAGATGTCATAGAAACAAGTACATTTGTGACCGAGTGCATTAGCGATTCATTGTCCCTTTGCCATTCATAAAGCACTTATGATAATGTGACCATGCTGGCTGCAGTTAGACTGAGGCTGATTTAGTGTAATCCTGGTGTTAATACATTCCATTCTGCCATGTTGAATGGCTCGTACCCAGGGGAGCACCACCTAGTAGGGGTGCCAGGGTCAATTCATATGCAAGTCAGAGTTCTGCAGAAGAGCCACAGGTGCTGCCATTTCCACACTGGCAATCATGGTAAAAAAAAAAAAAAGAGGGGGAAAAAATCAGACCAATGGCTGGATTGAATGATTGTGCAATCGACAGGCTACACACTGCGAAGCAAGCAGTAAAGATTACCATATTGTATTAAGGCAGATCAAATACATTTCTGTCTAAACCAACTTTTTAGATTGGGCAACATTTACATTAAAACATCTTAGAGAGTTATAATAATTGGGATTAGATTTTTGGCAAATATACTGCTATTTACTCTTTGCCTATTTAAAGTGTTATTTAAATGTCTAAGTGTAATTTCGGATTCATTATCTCTTATTATTATTAGAATTAGAATTATTAGTGGTAGAAGATATTTTCTATTGGTGCACAAGATATGGTGCATTTAAATTAGAAGATTAGCATTAACAAGCCATGTCCTGTGTGGCAGTTTAATTTGCATTTGGCAGTGAAATGTTACCTGCTTGGTGACGTGGCCAGGACATATTGGTCAGGCCATTTCCAACTCTGCCTGGTTTCTACTTCTCTATATATGCTGGTATGCACATGCTCACTCATCTTTAGGGACAAAATGTGTGCATATGTTTCTATACAAAGCAGTGGAATAAATGAGTTCCAAAATAAAAATTGTTACACTTAAAAAAACGTTTTCTGCTATGATTTGGGGAATATAGTACAATATACAGTATTATACATGATTTTATTATAAGGTTTGTTTTTAATCAAAGACAATTCATTTCTAAATATATAATGCATGAAAGGTCATTTAGCTATGATTACATAACATCAAAATGATATTGTGTATAAAAAGTTTTGACTAGTGTATAACAACAAACACACATGCACACACTTTACTCTTGTTTCAACTCCTATAATGCTGCTCATCAATAGACATAACCAGCTCCATTCTACACTTGCACCTTTTTCATTTCATATTTCTGGGTTTGGATCTTATGGGAGCCTGTGTCTGTGTCCAAATGTGTGTGCAGGTGTCTTAGCAAAGTTTTCTTTTCCGCCAAACTCTGGGGGGGTTCATTTCTGCCTAATATCTGAGATGTGTCACCTCTGATGCCTTTTTCTCTTTTCCCTTTTCTTCATCCTTCCCTTCTTTTTTTTCATTTTTCTTTTTATGTTTTTTTTATCACCAACATTGTTACAGGTGATCAAAGCCCTTCCAGTCCATCTTCTCGGTGGCCGGGTGCTAACTATGGTAACAGAACCCTAGGTGTGTGCATTAAAGTACCTTTTTAACCAAGACCCAGCACCACCCTGCTACTCGCTTCTCTTGGCTACATAACTCACATGTCCTTCCTGTCCGAACACTTAAGCTGAGCTGGTCTACAGCATGCAGAGTCCTGTGCTGAGTTACTGAATTTGACTTAGCAAAGCATGAAAAGGTATACTATGTAAGATTTACTGTAAGTAAAAAAGCAAGCTCCTCAGTTGCTTTCACTGAGGTTTCTTCCATATTTCCTCCACTAATTGTGGTTTATCTTTTAGGGAGTTTTTCCTTGTGCAATGTGAGGGTCTACGGACAGAGGGTGTCGTACCCTGTACAGGCTGTAAAGCCCACTGAGACAAATGTATAATTTGTGATATTAGGCTATATAAATAAACTTGATTTGATTTGAACCTCGAAAACTGTACATGGATGACAAATGTAAATTATAACCGAGACAAAACCTGCTTCCTATTAACTCACAGCTCCTCGCTGAGAAAGCAACTACAGTTTCAAAATGAATCAACACTAACTTTGAGAACTTTATAACTTGCCGTAATGATTCATAGGTAATCAGGATTTTTACAGTAATGTCAATAGACATGATACAAAATGCAACATAAATGAAATACACAAAACACAGTCATAACTGAATATAGCTTTTGGTTTCACTTGAACTTACATTTTGCGATGGCACGTTAAAAGAATTGGCTAATTACTGATTTGCATTAGCAAGGCTTTAGCAAAGACCACAAGTACAGCTTGCAGTTGACATTGTTCTCTCCCTTATGTTCTGTGTTAGGCAACACTTCTCTTCGCACATATTTTTAGAGCACACATTGCAAAAGAAATACAACATTCCATTTTAAGTCCTTGCCACTACGGAGGTGTAGCATAAGGTAACATTACCCAAGTTTCTCTGGAAACACATTATAAAGTAACTGCTTTTGGTTAATGGCCAAAGGGCATTCACAGACAAAATGATGCCTTGTGTTTATTATAATAAGAGCAAGTAAAACTATTTTACAATAAATTGTATAAAGCTGAGTAGGTGTCAACACTAGTGGACGTATTAATAAAAGTCTACCAACAGAAACAATACATATAACTTAAATAATGCAGCATATTTCATTACCAGTAATACATCTCATTTGAGCATAGGATTACATTAACATGTGCAGCAGTAGAGAAAAAAAATTACTTGCAGAACTAGACTGCCTGTAATGGACATTTAATGCTTCTGCTGCTGAGTGACATGATGTAAATCTTACATTGAATACCTTTGAAATCCAATACAGTTAAGTACACTATTATTGAAGTTGCCCATGTGTTGGCCCCTTGATCCTTAATGTTTCATCTTATACAATCCTAACTGCGGTCACTTTGCTTGAAGGAAATCATTTTTGATTCACTCTGCATAATGTCTGTCCTGTAGAGCAGCTCCAGTTATCATCTCATTGTCTTGCTCTTCCTGTTAGGCTATATTGTCACAGCATGATATCACTTCCTGTCTTGTGGCAATGTTTACGAAATGTTGTTCTGCTAGAGACATCTGTACAGTAGACTTCCAAACTCTGGCCATGCATAATAGTTTTCAGTAATACCTTTCTTTTTCCATATATGTCAATGTCAAACTGATGTGCAAAAGCATCCCAGATATGCCTGTTTCTGGAGGATTCTTGACTTGTCTGCTTTGCTGCGCAGGCCTACTTTGAGGCAACTTTGGCTGAAAATGAATTGCCTGCAACTCTCGACAGACCGGTTCTCTGTGTGTTGCAAAAATGTCTATCTCGCTATAATATGTTTAATCTGTTATGGTTGCATGTCCAAGTACCTGACATTATGCTTGTGTATTTATGGATGAGAGTGTATGTCAAGAGTATGTAGAGTGTCATGCTAAAACATTGAATTTATATATGTATTTTCTCTGAAAAGTAATGATCAAATTAGAAGAAGAAACTTCACTTGTGTAAAATGTGTTACTTTATGATTAACAGGAAGATTTTAAAGTCATTTAAGCTGACACCTGGCTATGAACATTGTCTTTACAGATGTGGAATAGTATTTTGTTGGTGGGAAGAAGCTGTTTCTAGTATGCAAGGTGGAGGAGTACCAATTAAATATGGTTAGGCTCACCTCCCTGCACAACATCATCTCTAGAACCAAACTTTTTCACAGCTGTCAATAGAGGACATACTGAGTGGTAATGGCTGCTTGGGTGTGGGGATACTCATGAACCCCCAGATTAGCACTGCTATGTTCGAAATTTCAATGAACATGTGTCGACAAATGCTCTCAACTGTCTGAGCCTGTGTGTCAAGCAGCAGTTTTGAGTGTCAGACTCTCTAGTAGTCTGTGTGAGTCCTGGAGAGGGTACCACCACCTAGAACACCATAGTTTCGCGAGATGGGGGAGTCACTAAGTTATTCTTATACAATTATTCCAAATTTGTACTTTCTAAATTATTCTGTTTGTTGTTTTTTTAAATGGGATTTTAAGATTTTTTTTTTTTTTTTTGAGAAATGGGAAGTATGCATTTTGATGAACTCATTCCATCCCTTCTGTTTGCAGATGTTGTAGCCTTGTTGGGCCGTGAAATCTAGTGTGAACTTGGCGGTTTACAGCCAAATGTGAAGTGGGTGGGATGAGAGCCGGAACCTCCACATCTGAGAACATGGTACACAGTACTCCGAAAATTATGTAGTGACTCCTTTGGGTTGGGAGCGAATTGTTGTCCCATGTGAAGGAGTGCAAGTATCTCAGATTCTTGTAGGGTAAGATTGAGAATGGACTGGCAGATTGTTGTAGCTTCAGCAGTGTTGTAAACACCCTGCAAGCGTTGTACTGTACTGTCTTGGCTCCTAATTTACCAAGTTCCAACCCTCATCTATGGTCATTAACGCTGGGCAGTGACCAAAAAAAATGTGATCATGAGTAGGAATGGTAGGCTTCCTTTGCTGGGTGTCTGGGGTCCGCCTGAGGAAAAGAGCCTGGAAGATGTGGCTGGGTGGATTCTACCTGGACCCCGATCCGGTAAATTTAGTTGGACATCTGGCGTGCACTAAATTAAGTGTCATGGGATCATTGTAAAACTAAATACTCTCCCTCTTTGTTTTTGCTTGATATATAATAGAATACTCTGTACGTCTGTGACCTATTTTCCTATCTTTGTGAGACAAGAGTGGTCTTTATGATGGCTCTCTCTCCTGCATGGCATTGTGCATCAGTCCCTTCTTCGTGCACTTTCTTCCCTAGTGCTACCAGAATGTATTATGCACTGACAGTTCCCTGTTTACTGATATGAAACTGTAGTTTGATAAACAGCTGCATGGTTCTCTACTCTGAGGTGATGAGAGGGGAAAATCCTTTTGACATGCCAGCTCCATGAATTTTTTTTCTAAATGGAATCTGGAAATAAGTTCAGTTGCTATAGAGCATAGGGCACATTTGTGGGTAAAGATTTATTTGTGTCCCCTTTCATGAGATGAGACAAATTCTCCCTATGCTCTATAGCAACTGAACCCGTTTCCAGATCACATTTAGAAAACATGGAAGGGGACAAACAGAAATCTTTACGCACAGTTTGGGATAAAACATGTTTTAAAGGACTCTGTAAAGAGAAACAATTAAGTTCCCAGGTGACGAACAATTCGATTAGAAAAGGTATCTCAGTCACAGAAAGCTGTCTTTGAGTACTTTTTGTGCATTGTGCAACGTCTAGTCCGTATTTAAAGAATGACGGTTTGATTTTTGGGTCAGTACAACGGCATTAATGTTTATGTACTTTTGTTGTGTACATATTTTCTTTCTCTCAGACTCGGGGACTGACAGCATTTCAGTTTCTGAATTTTCTGGTGGAGAAGGTTCTCTGAGCAGTTGTATCAAACAGTGTGCCAAATCTATTCTATCCTGCTTGTCATGTCTGTTGTAATCTCATGCTTTAAAGCTTGATTAACCTCCTGTCATCCTCAAACGAGCAGCGTGTACCAGAGAGAGTCTCTCAGTGTCGCACAAGAATCTCCGCTTACGTCAAAGGAGTTCATTTAAACCTGGCATGTAGTTTTTTGTCGTCCTTCAGGCTAAACTATACTCCAGCAGAGTACCTCAAGTGTCAGGCTGAGCACAATTCTAGGCGCCGCCAGTCACAATTACACCCAATTCCAGAAGCATTTCCTATTTCCTTGTCTCCACTTTGTGTAAGATGGAAAACCTAACCCGGGAGGCCATACTCATATGTTATGCAATTACACCAGCCAGTCCTAATTCAACACACAGAAGCTGGATGGATTGATGGAGACCAGAAAAGCATTTCTGTGTTGGGTTCAGTTCAATTTCAGGAAGATAATAATATATCAAGTAGTTGTGGTGTTGAATCCAGTTGTTCTAACACTGTATTTTTTTTAGGTTTTACTTGACTAAGGATAATAAATAAATTCTATCTCCTCTGAGATAGACAGTTACCTGGGTATATTGCAGGGGATTGGTGGGTAGAAAATAGGAGCCTCTCATACATCCTGGCTGATCAATATTCAGTCAGGGATGAAAGCCACAGACTTAGTAGGTCTTTCGTACTGGGGGGCATCCCAAAAGACACATCAATCAGATTTCAAAGAGGACCAAGCCAATATTATGTATTTACTGCCTTTTTCAACATCATTACAATCCCAAACCAGAGCCTATCTCCTTTCCTCTCTCTGCCCCACTCTCCTGCTTCACCTTCACAGGTCAGTCCATCAAAAGTTCCTTCCTGTGTTCTATATAGTAAGCCTCTTAAGGACTTATTTGACATTGAACAGGGAGGGATCATCTCATGCCCATTAAAAAATAGAGATGCCGTGATATAATGCTTGTCAGGGTTACGGAATTTCAGCCCAACTGTCTAATCCCCTGAAGCCTAGCAGTTAATTCAGCTGGTCAGGCCAGAGAGTGGGCCCCCTGTAAGTTTAATGAAGATTAAATTACCTATTTTCTCTCATGAAATTTTAAAGCAAGAAAAGGGATGAATGAGCAAAGAGGCAAATGAAGTGTCTGTGAGAAGGAGATGGAGGAAAAGATAAAGAATTTCCCCTTGTTCTCTTATTTCCGCCAACCCCTTTTGTGACATAAATGATCTTTTAATACTTATACGTATTACTTCTGTTTTTGTTATCCACATCACCCTGATATAGTCAGCCTGGCAGCTATTTTCTCATCTTTCCCCTGATCTGGGGGCAAATCACCCATTTGTTTCTTAAATTACATCACAGGAAGTGATAGTGATCGCAATTCCCTTAGCAATTAATTTGCTCACACATATGTTGTACCAATCGCTTTATCTCTCTCTTGTTGTCTCTCAACCTCTCTAGCAGTTGTTCTCCTGTACTGTTTCACACACACACACACACACACACACAGACACACACACACACACAGACACACACACACACACACACACGTGCAAGCTTGTGTCACATTTTAGATGGGGACTGTTGCTGTAGGGTGTCTCTGAGTTGAGGGCTAAAGCCCTTTGCCTCCACAAGCTCCTGGCTTCCACTTCAGGGTGTTGATAGATGTTATTCATTGGGGCGACCCCAGAGGCGATCCTACAGGAAGTAAAGCTAACATGATTTGGGGCGATGAGACCCAGAGGGTGTCGGTGCCTCTTGCTTGGATCGCTGAGTAGATGTGAGATATCAATATAGTAGATGAGAGCAGAGCACTGTAGAGATGTGCTCCTTGAAATCTATGACCTGCTTCTCATAGATAAGGATATTTATCAACAGCCAAAGGGAAAGGCAGATGGAAAGGAACTGAGGCATGGACAGCCATTCCATATAACATTTGACGTCCTAGGGCATAGACAAAGCCATCGTCCCTCCGATTGACCCATTGGGCCTTTCTCTGGACCTGATCATTTTTCATCCACAGCAGAAACCCCATCATGGAAATGTAGATGAAGATTTTATGTACCATTTGAGTACCCTTGGCGCATAACTGATTCGTTGCTTGACTCTGCCAAGAGAGGATGTAAAGTAAGTGAAGTGTGACATGGAGCTATTTTGAAAGGATAAATCAAATCTTAATAAAAGTTGGTCTCTTTGAGTGGAAACCAGGGGTCTGTCGCCCCTGCCCCTGCTATGAAGTACCCCCTAAACCCTTTGCTGTTGAAATTATACTGAAGGTGTACAGGGTATCAACAGGGGGCTGTCTGCATGCCCTTTTGAATGCATTATGCCCTTTTACAACTCTCCGTCTGAGAAGACTTATCATGTGGAGCCTAGCTCCCTACGGTAATGCTTACTGTTTTTTTCTTTGTTTTAAAAAAAAAAATAAAGTCAATGACCTAGTGCTATTATGGACTCAGAACTCTCAACAAATGTGTCAAATATTGTCTTAATTTATTGGCACAGGACCTCATTGATGTAAAAACTACTCAGCCCTCCCGCCTAGTGGAACATCAACGAACAACTGCAGAGGAAAAATGTCTACTAGCTTATCATATTCAATAATATCCCAGAGCGTTTGCAGTGGGCTGTGTTTTTTCCTTGCTCACTCTCCAAACAATATTGGCTTTCAAGTATGTGGGCAGTTATGAAAGGTCACCCTAAGTGTAAATTGTCAATCGTAGATCAATTTTGGAGGGCAAATATGCTTTGGAGGCCCCATAATAGAAGGTTTCATCTTATTTTTACCTAGGGCACACTCACACAATATGATTGATATCGTTCATTGTTTGATGAATTCCTAATAGACCTATAAACTTGCAGAGCTTAAAGCCAAAGGAATGCCTGTGAAAGTCGGACCATCCCACTAGCTGAAAAATTGCCCTCATATAATTCCAATGGAATCTCGCCCAAGCCATCATGCTTAGTGTTGAAGGATGGGTGACTTGTGTCGGTTGAATTAAACCTTATTTATCGCTCATTAGGCATACAGCAGGGCCAACTGATGATCAGCTAGAGAGCAAATAATGTGCGGTGGAATAGGATGCCATCCTGTATGGTTATGTGCTCCACAGACAATAAGAGGCAGCGCCTGAATCAAGTGCTTCTTTCTCCGCTGTCATACTTGTGTTTTTTTTTTCTTTTTCTCCTTAACGTGGCTATTATTGAAGTATAATATATAATGTCCAGGCTGATGTTTGCATTTGAAGTGTCAGTCACTATCTACAATCTGTAAGCCTCAATGAAGTGGAATTAATATTTTACGTTCCCATTAGGTGGGCTTGATGTCTGTAATAGGGAGGTATAGGAAAGTAACGGCAGTCTGGGCGATGAGTAATCATAGTAATTTCCAATTGATACAGACAAAGAGAATGTTTTCAAAGATTGTTAAATGTTCCATTCAATGGGACACACTAGTTAAGGTGATGTTGAGAACAAGACTATTAAAGAAATTACAATTTCCATGATGCTCTCAGCTTGAAATAGGCAGATCTTGCAGCATTGCAGCATTACCTGACTTCTTCACACCACTTAAATTAAAAGTGTTGCAAGAGGAATTCAACAGGTTTTTTCAGTGGTGTTGATTAAGTTATACCGTCTTTTCTGAAGTACAAGAAAGTTGCACTTCCATCGTTATAATAATTTTAATATGCTAATTATGAGATTATCTGAAAATCATCTTCAGATCAAAATGAAAAAAGCATAATTAGTTAACATTGTTTCTGAAATGATTGTAGCTGCAAGTGAAAGTAACACTAACACCAACACTTCACATTGTTCCCTGTGATATAAAACATAGAGCAGGATCTTCCTGTAGTTCTTAAATGAAAACACAAAACCAACAAAGAAGAATTTTAAATGCTATTAAATTCTGAAATACATATTTGTGAAGGCAGAAAATTCCCGCCCAAAGAACATTATTGATACCAAGACAAACCCAAGTTATTTTGGTAGTTTCATGTGCTGTAATGACTTAAGTTGATATTTAAAATATAGTACAAATCTACAATTTTTCAATTTTTTAGTTCTTGACTGACTTTTTCCTGCCTTATTTGGAGATCGTAAAAAACTAAATCAAGGTAAAAGGTTAATTGTTTCTGAAACATGTTAGAAACGCTAATTGTATTACTGTGCACACTGTTTAATTAACACTAATGAAAAGAACGTTTGCCAAACAGCCGTAAGCCTCCAACACACTTTTGTTAGGTGTTTTGTTTACTTGACTTGAATTTATACAGTTATATGGCTGTCTGAACAACGAAAAGTAAAAGCTCAACAATTGGCCTATATTGGGTACAGGCACTGACAAAAAAAAAGGCTGACTTTCAGGCCCAAAATAAATCTGTACTTTTCTTCCTGAGTGATGGTCATCTGTGAAAATATCAACTGAATCTTGATTGTCAGGCGAGCAAGTTCTTCGTCATAATACATGCTCAAGGAAAAAGTCTGTTCAGACTTATAACAGAAAAAAAGTATATATAATATAGGCAGTTAAATTATTTGTGAACACAAAGACTGGGTGACAGATGACAAACAGTTGAGGACAAATAAAGAGGCTTGGTGGAGACTTTCAACCCAGTTGACATGATCAAGGATTGAAAGAACCGGAAGTGATCTCATGTACGTTACGTTAATACGGTGGACTAGGTAGAAGATAGAGGCATGGAATTGAATGAAATGGAGTGAGTATTGTAAAGTGAAAGACAAATGTATCAGTAGTGATGGCTTTAAGGAGTTAAAGAGGGCAGGAGAGACTGAGAGGGTTAAATTGAAGGTAAAAAGCAGAAAAACACATAATATCCCCCTCTACACACACACACACACACACACACACACACACACACACACACACACA